>MUZC01004645.1:814385-833867 GCA_002072015.1 Radix auricularia | reverse complement strand
GGGGGGGGGGGGGGGAGGAACGATAAAATTCACACGTTAAGGTTATAACGATTTTCTGTTACAAAACTTTCTATTTGATACTATGATATAATGTTTGGACAAAACTTTCTATTTGATACTATGATATAATGTTTGGACAAAACTTTCTATTTGATACTATGATATAATGTTTGGACAAAACTTTCTATTTGATACTATGATATAATGTTTGGACAAAACTTTCTATTTGATATTATGATATAATGTTTGGACAAAACTTTCTATTTGATATTATGATATAATGTTTGGACAAAACAAGTCTTTAATCATTGTGTAACAGATTTGCTATAATAGTACAAGTGTATGCTCAGAAAATATTAACAGTGAGAGAGACGGAAGCTGAATCGTCTGAAAATTTGAAACTATATACAAGAAATATATATATATATAAGATATTATGAGAACGCTAGAACTCCGAAATTGAGAACATAACGAAGAAAACACGCGAAATGAGTAGGAAATGCCAAGTGCCCTACAGATGTCAGCTCTAATAGGGAACATAAGCCCCGTGTCATTCAGTGAACTGGCATTATAATGTCTGTGGAGTCAGAAATAGGTCATGCTGTACAAAAGTCGGGGTAAATTTATTTCTAGAATCAGAAGGTGCGGGGTGCTGAGTAATTATGTCACGGGTGTTTACGGAACTTGTAATTAGGTCAGAAAAACCAGAAACCGGTTGTGCTTCGAAATCGGGTGTTTTTTTTTTTTTTTTTAATTGTGTGCGTTGGAGGAATATTTTTGAAAAATCTCTTTTCGTTTGACTCCCGTAATTTTAGCAGAAATTTAATGTAATCTAGAATGATTTCCCTTGAATAAAAGAAGTCGGCAATTCTTCGTTGGAAATTGCGTTTACGTACTCATTCCAGTTTTTATTACTTGTTCATGACATAACTGTGACATCAGTCGTTTGAAAAGAAATTAATATTTAACTTTTATTTCATTTAAATTTGATATTTGTTGATCCTTAGATATTTTGACCATTATATTTGTTGACCATTAAATTTGTTTAGTTTACTCAGCAATCAAACTGCTTGCTTATTTGATTGTTTTCCTTCGATAGAGATTAACACAGAGGAGTTACTTCTTACTGACCTTACAAGACAGAACAAAGAATGATGTTTTCTTAAAAGAGGCCAAAGTCCTTCATTGTGAAATGTTACTAATTAAACAAAGATCAAAGTGTCCCTCATAACGACAATTACCATGCGCTATATAAAAAGGGCTTTTTTTAAAATTTGATGGTGTTTTTTTCCTCTTTTAAAGTGTTCTGTTTTGTTGTTGTTTTTAATCTGTTATATTTAACTCGTGGCGTATGCTTGCTTAATGACTTGCTTGTCTCAAAAACTTTGGATCGATTTTTAACCCACTTTCCCGTATCCTATCAAGCTGAAACTTTGAAGGTACCTCGTGGCGACGATAAAAATGATGTTTCAAAATCTCACATTGATCGTATGTACTGTAATTAATTTATGGAAATTTAGATTATCTGTATGTATTTCTATGTAGCGTGTACATGTTTATAATAAATACGTTCAATATTATAAGCACCACGCGTTCTATATAATGCGTGACAGACTAGCTTGTAATATTTTCCCGATCTGTAAATGTGTATGCTAGTCTTTCACGCGGTGCGTTTTATATGGAGCATAATCAATACTTTTAGTTATGTCTCAAATATAAAGGATCCATAGTAAAAAATGATTTGGTTCTTACGTTGTTGTTTTTTTTATTTGTTCATTTTTGAGTTTATTATTTTTATAACTTAATTTCATGTTCAAAAAACAAATTCAGATTCTGTAATCTCTAATGACCACTGCATATGATTACTGTATGTTGAACTTCTGAATCTCGGAAGCAGTTAATGCGCACACTTCCGCAGAACATTCAAAAGCCCGATGTTCACACGAGAGCAAGTCGCTGGCTCACATTATAAAAACCGCCCATTAAGCGTATGTAGTATAAGAAATTAGCTCGCAGCAGGTTTGGTCCCGGCGATGTAAACTGGACTTTGTTGTTGGTGAACTGAAACTGGAAGTTCTTAAGAGCGCCGACCGGAAGTAGGGGATTTTCAGAAGTCGAGACGCTTCAGAGAGCGCTCTGGGCGGCCATTTAATGAAGGGGGGAAGAGGGGGCGACAAATAAACGGTTCGTCTTTTTTGGTAAGAAAGACGCATAAGGAGTCACGTAGGTGCTAGAAGTTGAGTCACTGAAGAACTGAGATCAAATGACTCCAAGAAGTTCTTGCTACTCAATTTTCTTTGTGCTTTGGTCTTTGGTTAACCTAAAATAAAAGAGCCCCCCCCCCCCATAGATATGGAAGATGAGTCATCTACATAATTTTCTCTGAAGTCGGTATTTTTTAAGTTTCCAACTATGGGGTGAACAGGATAATTAATCCAAGACACAATGAAATATTTAACCTGTATCATCTTTATAGTTCCCAATACACCAAACATTACGGTAATGTTAAGTGTTAACAAACAAGGAATATGGTCATTTATCAGATAAACACAACTTTGGATAAACACATCCTATCTGTGGATTAAAAAACGAAATGAAGAGTACAAGGGAAGAAACGTGTAGGTGACATTTTTAAAAATTTTTAGTTATCCCTTGTATCTGATAGAGGATAAAAAATAGAATGCTCTGAATGAGGTTTTATTTTTAAAAAATTATGTCTCTAACCCTATTAGATATTCAAATCTATTTCGTTAATTTATAAGAAATCTGTATAATTTTAAACTTTATTACTTGAATATCTCAAAACTACAAAAATGTGACTTAGCCGTTTCTTCCCTTGTACTCTTTGAAGCCCTATCTGAATAAGTAATCGATCTTTTCCCATGGAACATCTCCCAAAATAATAAGTCGACCCATTCCAATAAAACATTAAAAAGTCATCCAACATGGGGGAAAGAACTAAGTAAAATAGTTCTGTACTTTTTTCCTCAATAATTTATTACTTTTTAATACCTGCTGATTATTACGTTAACATTTCCATCAAAAAATATTTTAAATATCTCCTACAAACTATTTCCTAAACTTTGTTTGTATTTGATCCAAGGAAAATTTAGTTTTTGTTTAACTACTGCATCGTGTTTGAAATTAAATTATCAGAAAATTTATCCGAAATTTGATTTCTCGTTAGGAAAATTTCAAGTATAAGTTAGTAAAGAATAAACTACTTTGGTAATTAAAGCGTATACTTTAAAAGGGTTGGAAGCCAGGGATGTCCTAAAAACAAATTTCTTCAAACTTTACTTTCAACAATCAAACATAAATGATACACGAAGCTTATGTGCATCATCATGTCATTATATTAGGGAGCCGCTGGATATCTGGCATGCCAGATATCTATATCGGATATCGGGATTTTCGCCACTATCCGGATTCAGCAAATACTTGTGGCAGATCCGGATAGTATCCAGATATCAGTGTAGTAAAGATTTAAAAAAATATCAATACGTTTTAAACAAATATATAAAAAGTAAAAAACAATAACCAGAAATCAATAGATGAAACAAAAATGGACAGTGTGAAGGCAGATAAAGGATAATAAGTGGTATTACTTGTCGCCGAACAAACTTTTGATGTTATTGTTCTTGAAAAAGAATTTGAGTTTGAAAAACACTTAATTTTTCAAAACTTAAACTCTACATTTGTTGGATAATAAATATTTTAAGAAATAGTATTAAATAGTATTTATGAAGTAGTAAAGCACATCCTCTTAACTCTTAAACTTAAATGTGGAGATATCTGGATTAGGAATCCGGCAAATATTAGAGCCAAACTATTCGGATCCAGCAAATAGTATAAATTTATATCCGGGTGTTCCCTACATTATATATTCATTTAAAAAAATAATTATGATATGAATGCTTTAAATGGAATAAATGTATAAATATGTGTGTTAATATTTTTATGTAAAGCCCTGTGAGCCCAGCTGCTTGCTGTGTTACTGCACTAAACAAATAATTAAATTATTATTATCATTCTTGGTTATTATAAAAATATTATTATCGATTCATTGTTGTATGATTCATCAAAAACAACGTGGAAGCATTTCCAAATAAAAATTAATTCATTAATGGAGAGCAACGTCTTGGATACAAATTTTGAAGACGACGAGACATTAGTTGTAGCAAATCTGCCACAACAATAAGTATTAAAAAGGAGATTAATTAAAGATGTTCACCGGAATCGTGGGTACGAGACAAAATGAGAGATGATGGCTAAAAAACAAAAAAACAACTCGAGGTAGGGCGGGATAGTAGGGGAATGCTCAACCAGAACACCGAGCAGTGACGTCAGTTTTCTTTGTATGCGAGGGTAAAGGAACCGCAGAGCACCTGGTGTCATAGGGTCACGCACGTGAAGGGTTAACTGCTGCTCTTCCTGTCGTCGGCTGTTTGGGGATCAGGGTCTGCAACACACAACATTCCGTGGCCTGACGTGCCAATCACAAGACCGAGAATCCAACTCGGGGAATTAATCAAACCGACATTATTTAATCATGATGTTAAATTAAGGTTATAGACTGGCTGTTAATAAATAAATGTATACCCGTGAAATATGTATAAAAATAGATTTAACACTGTAACACGAACAATAGTAATAGTTATCAAAATATATCAATAGTTTTAATATAGAGTTGGCAATCTTAGAATAGGATTTAGCTTGTGATTATATTAGAGAACAACACATTTCTCATTTGTATTTATTTGATAAGATCGTAATTAAACTTAAGGTTGTTTTTTTTAATTATAAAAAAAAATCAATTTTTTTTTTTGAAGACGCGCCAAAATTACTTAAGGGCTTCGTTCAATTTTGTTTGGCGTCCGCGTATGGTCTACGATCTTAACGAAACACTGCACAGATACAGGGAATACCTCGATAGCTGTATGTGACTAAGGCTCGAACAATTAAAGCTGCACTCATTGGCGGAGACGTCATACAAACCTGTACTTACATTGCCTGCTAAAATTAGAGTGATTTTTTTTAACGAGATACAATATCTAAAAGTGTGCCAAAGCCATCAACAACATTTGGGGGTCTCCTAGCGAAACACTCGTACCTAAATCTGGGTTGTTGATAAACACAGCCCGTGATGCTTGGGCCTGTTGAAAGTCGTGGGTTCTTTAAGTTTTAAGGGGAGCACACAAAACATTGAGATATAGCTGGACCCTGGAATGTAGTAATCTACTTGGCGGTACTTGGTGATTATAACAAAAGTTGGACTGTGATAAAGTTTGCAAATAAATTAAAAGCGACACGAATAACGAGTGCAACAAAACAAAATGTGCTACCGTTAAGCTTTCATTTTTAAGACAAAATAATATTGGAAACGCTTGGAAACATACCTTCATGAGTGTCATTAGAAACTGTCCATATTAGTATCAATCGAATTTAAATTTAAAGTATCGTATTTATTTTAAAATGATTTCATCATATATTCATGATGGAAAAATCATGCCTTAGAGGCCTAGTAATAAAACTCATTTAGTGTAACAAAACCTTATTTTGGTGAGACCTGTACTAAACGAGAATGTTCATCTTCCGTATGGGACCCATCCACTAAAGAAAACATTAATAAAGTAGGGAAAATTCAAGGAAAACCTGCCAGATTCATTACTAGGGAATATTCAAAACTGATAAGAATAACACCATTAGTTTAAATTATTAAACCTTGAAACACTAGAGGATGAAAGAACAAAGAGCAAAGTAGTAATCATACATAAGGCAATTAATTCTAACTTGGAAATACAACACAAAGATAACTAAATACAACCCTCAGATAGACATAGGGATAAAAAAAATACTTTTTCTTATCCCGTATGCAAGAACAAAGACATTCAAATTCTCATTCTTCCCGTACTGAATTCGCTTGAAATGGATTGCATGCAAAAACAAAGAAAACCAACACTTTATCAATGTTTGAAACTCTAATAAGAACGCAGGACTAGATACAACAATGGGTAAGCGTAGGACGAAATAATATTCTGTATAGAAAGAGCGTCTGTAATAGATAGAACGAGTGTAAATATTTAGGAAACGGGTATATAATTAAGGTAACAGCTAACTCTTGGAGTTATAAATAAATAAATATATTATATATATATATNTATATATAACTTGAATCAATTCAGAATCAACGATACAGAGTTATTCTTACTAAATATATTATAGACTCCTAGAAACTCGTATGTAAGAGTCAATGAAAGGACCCTGGCTAAAACAAAGGACTGCCTAACCAGAAACTAGGGTTCAAAATTGGTTAGCTACCTGACCCAGTTGACAGACAATTCGACGGCAAAGGTGTTTGTGAAAGCTGCGTTACCAACAATGGACCTTGATGAGAATGGACTGTCCTACTAATTCCTACTTCAACAGGGATTTGAACTTCTGACATTTTAGCCTGGCCCCTCAAGAAGTGAAGCATCAACTTCGTGTCCAGCGCAGGACATAGCTGTAGAAATCTGGGGATGCGTGGGAGTCCTACGACAAGAAAATATTAAATAGCGCTGCCGAATAGATGAAGGAGGTTGCAAAGTTACTTAAAATTTATTAGGTAAAGCCCAAAATAAAAATAAAAAGGAGAAGTTTTGCTGGGCAACAGGCAGACGAAAGAAAAGTATATAGGGTGTTTCAACTTTTTAAAATTTTGTGATCATATTGAATTTTTTATTGTATTACCTATTTTAGTTTGAGGGGTGGAAGATCTCACTTAACATCACCTACCTGACATATCATATGCATGACCGAATTGCAGCAGTAATCCATTGAAATTGTGCTAAAGGTGGTCACTAATGGTATATCGGAATATAAAAAAGGTCTATATGGTGATAACAATACACCATTCTAAAGTCAAATCCATTAAAAAAGTGTGTGTGTGTGAGGGGGGGTACTCTGTAGTAATGTAGACTATTTCGTGGCATATAAAATCCTCTAGAATCTGCTCCTATGGGGTTAACGTCAACATAAAGTAGTATATTTTGGGATATTAGGCTAACAATCTCGCCAAAACCCCTGCCGTAGACAAAATGTTTCGGTGGGTTCTTAGTTTCCATGCTTTTGTTTCATGTTGTATTTGCATGCATACCAATGTATGACTAATTCTATTGGCCAAGATAAACACGATGCTTAAAATAGACTCTTTAAAAATGCCACACACAAATCTTTAAGTCATATCATTTTTTTTAACCCTGCTCATTTCTCTAAAAAAAAAATCTACACCGGCCAGAAATATTTCTGTCTCAGCTTGCCGTCCACAGTGATAACACGACGATGTTCGAATCCCCCGCGCAAATTTGAACTAGAGAAATATTTCACCCTCTGGCCCTCTGTCTCACGCTATCGCAGCCCCAGATAACCACATCTAACGTCTTACGTACAGCGTTTCTATCTAAAATATAGTTTTTGGTTTTTTTTTTAAAAATATATATACGGCACACAAAAAACTCACCCGAAAATTAATACTCTTACTGTCCACTCTTGCAGGACATCATGACCAGGCTCCGGTCCAAGACGCCGGCCCTTATCTCGGCCGGCTAGTCTCAACAAGAGATCACATTCAAGTTGTTTTTTTTTTTGTCTTAACAAGACAATGATGAAGTGAGCCCTCCCTCCTCCCAGGTTTGAAACGCAACTGTAAAAAAAAAAAAAATCCATGTTCCTGGTGAATATACCATGGCCCAGGAGTCGGAGTCGTAGAACCGAAATTATTTGTTTGCCGGGTGTATTCGTAATCGTAAACAGCGAGGCTTCACGGGTTAGGATGTTACGTCAATGTATTTTGAAACTATTCGACATTTTATGAAGCACCTGTTGTTGTTTTTTTAATGTAAAAATATTTATGTGTTTATAATCATGTATTTATCACGAGATGTTCAGGAATGGGCCGTGAATAGGAGTTTTCTTTTATCCGATGAGTATTGGCATATAAACCCTTCTCTATTGCCTTCCCCGATGAGTCTTCACGAAGACCCCGAGATTTTACCTTACGGAGAACGATGCCATCCAACACCCACGTATCAAAGACCTTATCATTTATTTGATGCACACTCCAGGGACACGGGTGTCAGAAGAGTTTATTGCTATACAGTGAATAAATGCTTGAGAATCGTATGGAGATGAGTGGACTCATACTTCGATTTATAAAATTTTGTTATCAGAAAGTTAGTATGATCATAAGGATCACTACAGATAAAATTAAAATTGATTATTCAAAATTTTTTAAAGTGTGTCGACGCATGAATGTCCACTGAAGCAAGCACACCAATTTTCCCCTAAAGCTGCGCGGCCGAGTAGATATCTGACCCAGGGCCGGCCTACGGGAATGGGAGGCCATAGTGAATTTGGTGCACCTAAATGTAATATAAAAAATAAATATGGAAAGATTCTTGTGTGAGGCCCCCACTAACGATGAGACTAATTTGAGGCCCTAGTTTACCTATGCCTAAATCGCAGCATTTTAGAATTGAAGCGCGGCAAATTTGATAAGGAAAATATATCTGTACTTATTGGGCGTAAAATTTTGCACAAAGAATGGATGATGTGTAATGTTGCTCACGGACCAGCGAACCTATATCGGGGGCCTGACCAGGACCGAGGCTCGAACTGGTGACTCTCTTTACTCTTGGTACGAGACACAATCCCTTGCTCGTAGGCCGTGACTAACTAAAACCTGTGAACGCTACATTCATCGCCCCCATATAGGCAGCCATCATGGTCTGAAAAGAGGACTTTAACTACTTAACTATACACCAAAGAGACACGTTATTTTCTTTTATTTTTTTTAAACAATGCGTTAATAATAATAATAATAAAATGATAATTTATATAGCGCTGTTTCCCAGCAATGAGCCGGGCTCACAGCGCTTTACATGGAGATAACAATACATATATTAATTAAAGAAACATTCATATCATTCTCACTACATAAATGACAATAGGTTACACATCAGCTACGTTCATCATTTAAAGAAATGATGTTTCATTAATTTTCAAAATAAATTTTTAAAAGATGTGTCTTAAGTGCAGTCTTGAATGACTTAGCAGTTGAAATACTGCGGATGTGTAATGGAAGAGAACTCCATTGTTTGGCTGCACAAAAAGAGAATGACCTTTCACCAAATGTTTTAGTTTTTGTCTTAGGAACACAGAGAATGCGTGTATCTGCAGAAGAGCGTAGCTGACGACTTGGTGAGTAGACCGACAAAAGTTCAGTAAGATATGAAGGGCATGAGTCAGAAAAGAAGTTGTGACACAGAACGGCCAGTTTGTAATCAATTCGGGCTTGTATGGGTAGCCAATGAAGTGAGTAAAGTAGCGGAGTAACATGGTCATGTTTTTTTGCCTTTAGAACTAATCTGGCAGCTGAATTTTGAACTCTCTGTAGTTTTTCAATGCATTGTTTTGGCGCACCTGACAGAAGAGAATTGCAGTAATCNGATTTATTGTTACAGAATAGCAGTGCTTCTGTCTTATTATCATTCAATTTGAGCTTGCTTAAAGTCATCCAAGACTTTACCTCACCAATGCACTCCTGCATCAATTGGACAGTGAAGTCAATATCAGAGGGATCAGTGTGAGTGTAAAGTTGAGTATCATCTGCAAATGATTGGCTTTTAACTGAATGCTTTTCGAGCAGTAGAAGTAGTGGCCTTGTATACAGCACGAAAAGTACCGGACCCAAAACGGAGCTTTGCGGCACACCATAAACCAAGTCAGCTCTGTAAGAGATACAGCCATCTACTGTCACCACCTATGATCTGTTAGAGATGTATGAGTGAAACCAAGACAGAACTGAGCCAGAAATCCCAAAATAATTTTGCAGGGTTTTTAGCAATGTTTGATGGTCGACGGTGTCAAAAGCAGCACTAAGATCTAAGAGGACCAATATAGAGATTTTCCCGTTAGCCAAAATGATAGGTCCATAAACATGTGTAAAAGAAAATAAATTTTAAAAAAACAACTAAGTTAAACCCATAGAACTTACAGACTTTATTACAGACGTTAATTATTAATTATATCCAGAAGAATATTGCGTCCTAGGCCTAAATACGCTTTATAAACTTGACATTATTTATAAACGAAGCTCATATGAGAATATACCAATGTAGTTATTTTTGTGGAAATAAATTAGTGGCGTGGAAGCTTGACAAAATTTGTAAACCCATTCAGCAGTTGTGAAAATAATTAGTGACCTAAGGTATTTTTGCTCTACGCTGACTTGGTTTTGTGTAGCCATACAAATTTCTGATGATTAACCTACTAGTGGTGGGAATTTGACCCCAATCGTAAACGTTTCTTCCATTTTTAGTTAAAAATAGGAAAAAACTTGTTACTTACATTTAAAGTTATATTACTATATTTTGTGTGTTTAAATGGGGTTTTAAAATCATTTTATTATCATTATTTTATGTCTTTGCAACAGTGAAATTATTTACATTAAATTGTATTGTGTCCAACTTTAATAAAATCTTAATCTTTATATTGATTTTCATTTTTATTTCTGTAAGCTGTCTTTATTTCATTGATTGATTTAAGCGTATGGAAATCTGAAGCCAATCCATCTCGAAAATACTGAAACCCGATCTCAGATACTGGCTTTTGAATGCCATTGAAGGCTCACTAATATATTGCCAGAATCAATCTTAACATTGCTCCAAGGGAAACAGTTCTCAAGTACAGACAGTCATCGGCATCCTTACGTCTCGCGAGACGACGGTGCTTCACCGTTGGTTCGGTTTGCATTTCCTCGTGTGGTTGTGCAGTCCTTGCGTGACAGTCTTTATCACAGCTTTTGCTCACGAGCTCTGTGCTTCCCAATGTTTTGGCCTTTCTCCTAGCTCTTTTGTCTGTAGCCTCCTCCATCCTTCGCTCCTTGGCTACTATGACGCCTTATTTTACAACTGTGCTTTCATGTCCCTTTGGCAGACATCTTTGATCGCAGACGTGGGCGACCTGTCTTCCTCTATCCTGATGTCAGTTCTCTTAACAGAGGGTCCTTGGGAATGCGGCCAGGGTTAATTGTTTTTACATGTCCTCTTTCAATAAGGACTGAGAACAATGACAGTGACAAAAATACAGTCCAGTCCAGGCTGTATATTCTGTAAAACAGCCATTTGTGATATTCCTTCTAATAAAACTTTAACTCTGGTCTCGTTTTAGATTGGCATGTAGCAGTATACTGCAAACACAACTTTACCTTCACAACAGCTCTTTGGCCCTGGCTCCCGTGCAAGAGAAAAATACATGGAAAAGAAGAAGTTGTTCTTAAGCCCATATTATGTTTATCTGCCATCTAAGCCTGCTACAGGGTAGCTATTGAGTAAACCGTAGCCCGCAAGTATGGGGTAGGGCATGCAAATAAACCCTAACATATGGTAGCCAGTGTGTCGTCATTCAATTTAAATGAAATTACGAAAGCTTTGTGCGTGTGTTTGCGTGCGTGTGTGTGTATATATTATTGTGCGAGTGCGTGCGTGCGTGTGTGCATATTATTGTGTGAGTTCGTGCGTGTTTGTGTGCGTT
Source organism: Radix auricularia (assembly GCA_002072015.1). Taxonomy (NCBI): domain Eukaryota; kingdom Metazoa; phylum Mollusca; class Gastropoda; family Lymnaeidae; genus Radix; species Radix auricularia. The sequence goes on along the minus strand of MUZC01004645.1, from coordinate 822,293 downwards.
TGTGTCTTTTCATGATAAATTTCTTTGGGGAAAAATAATTTCTTTGGGAAAATAAGAGGAAAAGGAAATATAATTAAGGTAACAGTTACTTTTTGGGTTTCAATGACTTCTTTTTGTTTGTTTCTTGCTTTGCACTGAATTTTGGAAAAAAAATATTTTTTTTTACTTTAAACAAATAAATTAAGAAATAATTTTAAATAAACTTTATTAGCCTAGTACAAATTTTCTCGGTTATTCATAATCAGGTTCTTGATATACGAAATAAAAAAAATTGAATGGTAAAGGTAGATCACAATATACTGGATTCAGTTGGCAACGTCACGTCGTTTCCATGGCAGTGTGTAGTTTTATCATTTTTAAAGTTTCAATAAAAACTCGAAAAAATAGATTTACCAGAATAACAAATGTGTTAGCAGTAAGACTGATTCATTGAATAAGCAACATAACTAAAAATATAAAGTAAAAATATACTGAGCTGCAAAGTAATATCCGTGAAGACAGCGAACGGTATGTAATAGCAAATTTGTAGGTTATAGATTGATTTTTTTTCCTAGGCCAAATGACACAAGGAGGAGAAAACAAAGTCTACTGCAACTGATTTTGAGAAAAATGATGTATAAAAAATTAATCAAGAAGAGAAGGGAACATGGCTTTCGTGACATGTATTGTCATGTCTCGTGTGTGAATAAAATCGCGGTGATTGAAATCTCGTCGGAACTCTTTGGATTTATCACATTAAAATATTTGAAGACAATGCGTTGTTTATCCTTTGCGCTGTCTCAGTGGCGTAGCTATGGGAGGGGGCCAGAATTCGAATGTTCCTCCGGTCCCAATTTGAGGGGGCCCCCAAATTAGCATCCTAATTTTTTTACATTAAATATTACGCCACCAACATGTATGAGAGGCTCCCAAATGAGGTTAGGCCCCCCGAACCCCTGCAAATTCCTAGCTACGCCACTGCACTATCTCGAATATAATATTCTCATTTTTTTCAAATGAGGAAACGAGACACACAAATTTAAAGTGAGTAGATCTACATTTCATAATTATAAAGACCAACTGTAAATCTCCCCTGCACATCCGCTAATAAAACTGATAATGAATACTATCTGGGACAAAACTGAAACATAAAATAACTTTAATTTCTTTAAACCCCTCCCATACCCACATGGTGTTGATAAGTTTAACGACCCGACTTATCTGAAATTTAGTTCAAGAAAATTCATCACCGCTTAATCACTTCCGGTATCTTTTGATGACCGAGTCTCTCTGACACATGACTGAGTGAAAGATTGATTAAAATAGAAGTTTCTTGTTTACATTAAGGTTGAACTTGAACGTAAGAATTCGTAAACATTAAGTCTACCATTAAATACCATTTGTGGGTCTGGGTGCTCGGGGGGAGGGGGTTAGGGGGTGAAATTTTGGTTACATGCGTCCCGCTCGTTTAGATCAGCGGAGAAAGAGAAACAGCAAAGAGCTTGGTTCTGTAGAGGGCGATAGCTGTCTATGATTCAGAACAGGTTGCTTCCCCCGAACCAAGACTTTTACAATTCAAATTAACTTAACAATGTTTGCATTTTTCCCTGATTGACAATAATTGTGAATTTAATTTAAAATTATTGATGCTATCGTGTTAAATATTTTTAAAATTTATATTACAAAATATAGAGTAGTGGACCTTTCTCTCCTTGTGGCATGCGATGTATCAAAATTTGCATAGTGAGTTCAATAAAAAAAAAAAAAAAGATTTACAAGAGGCTCGCATTATTTGCAATACATGCATTTTGTGATCATTGAATGAAATAAGTTATGAATTACTATTTCACTTAACTTATTTTTTAAAACTTTATTTGGGTAAAGATGAAGTAAATGAATCCAAGAATTCCTCAGCTTTATTCATTTGTCGTAACTTACTCTCATCCACGTTTAATACAATTATATTTTCTTCTTGGACCTTCTCCTGGGCCACTTGCCCTATATATATTGTTTGATACCGCAGCTAATTTAATAGCCACTCAGCGCTGTTGTGAAGATCTTATTAATGATCTCACAAACAAAATGTACGATCATCTATGCTATGTTTTAAACTAATATATAATATCAGTGTGCTCTTAAATATATCTCTTAAAACAAGCGTATTTAGCATATTTAAATGTATATTGTTTCATAGTTTCATCTCTTATGGTCTGAGGAAGGCTATTATATTCTAGGCGCAATCGTTTCAAAAGAGCGCATTCCGAACTCCTTTCATAGTCCACCCATAGTGGGAACTTTTAGAAAGGGCTGTGGGGAGGACTTAAGACCATTATAACATAAAGGTTTTGAACAAAATCCTTACAAATAATCCGGTGCAAATCTTTTTATACAACAGTATGACAACCATATCACTTTAGTGTTTATTCATTCAACAATAGGATGACAGTGGAGATCTCTATGTTATTACAGCTGGAGTGATCTGTTAGATTTACTCATCAGCCAATACAATGCGCAATGCAACGTTTTTTTTTTTACTTTCTGGAGTCTCTGAATGTTGTTAGTTTTGTGAAAATACAGGCATTAATCCAGCTTTGATTTTTTCCAAAGGGACCGTCCTTAAATGATATCAGTCGATTTTGGCCGATTTTTCACCACCCCCCCCCCCCCCCCCCGTCCTTCGTCGTCACAAAAACTTACACCCACCTCCAATATGACGTCACAAAGCTTTCTCCCCCCTCCCCCATAAAAGCTGTATTTTATATTTCAAAAAGAGCAATTACATTTCAAATCACTTTTTGTCGATTAAGTATGTATTTAGTGTAAAGTTGAACTCGCCATGTAAAACGTCATAGAATAAATTAAAAGAAATGAAATATTTAAGTGGAACTTTTATTTAAAGTTGCCAGGTTTGATGTGGTGTCATATTTCTCAAACTCCCCCCCCCTCCGTCTCGTCACACGCCGTCACAGATGACTATGAGTGACATTTATGGTTGGCATCTTAAATTAGCTGTTCTCTTATTGGACTTCTACAATCATTAGCTGTTCTCTTATTGGACTGCTACAATCATTAGCTGTTATCTTATTGGACTTCTACAATCATTAGATGTTCTCTTATTTGACTGATACAATCATTAGCTGTTATCTTATTGGACTTCTACAATCATTAGATGTTCTCTTATTTGACTACTACAATCATTAGCTGTTATCTTATTGGACTGCTAAAATCATTAGATTTCTCATATTGGACTTCTACAATCATTAGATGTTCTCTTATTTGACTGCTACAATCATTAGCTGTTCTCTTATTGGACTGCTACAATCATTAGCTGTTCTCTTATTGGACTGCTACAATCATTAGCTGTTCTCTTATTGGACTGCTACAATAATTAGCTGTTCTCATATTGGACTGCTACAATCATTAGCTGTTCTCTTATTGGACTGCTACAATCATCAGCTGTTCTCTTATTGGACTGCTACAATCATTAGCTGTTCTCTTATTGGACTTCTACAATCATTAGATGTTCTCTTATTTGACTACTACAATCATTAGCTGTTATCTTATTGGACTGCTAAAATCATTAGATTTCTCATATTGGACTTCTACAATCATTAGATGTTCTCTTATTTGACTGCTACAATCATTAGCTGTTATCTTATTGGACTGCTACAATCATTAGATTTCTCATATTGGACTTCTACAATCATTAGATGTTATCTTATTGGACTGCTACAATCATTTAAAAAACCCTGCGTCTTGGTATAGACTATAGACCTTGAAAAGTTTTGTAACTAACAACTAATTTTAACAAATTATAAATCTCTTCTATGCTTAAAGGTGAATCATTTAAAAACAAAACACAATATTTTAATGTTAAAAATGTATATTCAAACATTTTCTTAGCATTGTATAGTAATGTATAGTAAAAAAGCCGTGACAGGGGTAGATGCATTCAGATGGCCTAGAAAACTTGTAAGCAGATTTATAATTTTACCGTTGCCAGCGCGTGAGTGACCGCATTATCAAGCCTCAGTTTATTTTTCTTTCTGTGCTATCAAAACAGAGATTTTATGGATGTCCTCGGCTTTCTGGAATTCTCAATTTCTTGTATGTCTGACCTCGCAGTTTTTTGTAACACCTGTAGAAAAATCGGATAAAAATATAAATATGGCGCGCGGTTTTTACAACAGGATAGGCGTATACACTATATACACTTTATTACCACGTTTTATGTTGTTAAAAATGTTGTGTCTATTTTATTTAAAAATGTTTGATGTTGTAATGATTTTGGATTAAAGATCAGCATAGACTACGTAATGAAGATAAAAATTACACTATAAGTAGAAATAGATATTCAACATATATATATTATTTCAGCTTTAATTATTTTGAAGTATAATGTATAAATTTAAATGCACTAAAAAAATTATGATATACAAATTTCTCTTAAATCATCGGAATATTTTAAGAGAATAAATAAATTGAAAAGTTTATAAAGATTGATAACAGAGAGCTCTAAACGTGTTAGATCAATAGTTCAACGGTGTGTTTTACGATTTTTCAATCTTTAAATCACTTAGGTACGGAAAGCTGGTCTAAAAAACCCGATCAGAATCTCAGTCAAAGAAACAATACAAATACATTTACATTCTACCTTTTGTCACATGAGATGTGATTGGTTGAAAAAGATCTCGTGATGAGTGGGGTATACCAGAAGGCTTAGAGTGTGTGGTTCATGAAGGAAATAGATCAGTGAGACTAAAGAAAGTAGGAGGGAGTAAGATGTAAAGATATATTGAAGGGGAAAAAAGTAAATAAATATGAATTTGTATTATACTGCATGGAGTAAACCAACAGAATCTATCCATTTAATTGATTTTGAATATATATTTTTTTATATTGATTGTCTATAAAATGTCAGGCCTGACAGGGCAAAAAGCAATACTTATAAAAAAAAGTATTCTAAGAACAATTACAAAATTCCTAAAATATGGGGAAAAGAGACTAGATATTGTCATCGAATGGACTGGAATGTGTTGCGTTCATTCTATAATGTAGCACTGTAATCCATAAAACCTATGAATTTAGAGATATATTTATTTCGTAAGCGTATTGACTATTGACCAGAATCGTAGATCCAGTAAACAAAAAAGTTCTGACTCGTTGTCTCTGTTCTCATATGAGATTGTAGGTAACCACCGGCTTTTTTTAAAAAACAGAACGAGTAATAAGAACTTAAAGTGTAGGTAGCCTCCCCTCGTATTTTGCAACATGATGTTATGTAACACCCGGTGCATCATTATCTCCCCTTTCCGATATCTTAGGTTTGTGCTCTTGACGTCAGCGTGTTAATTTGGAAGATTTAGACGAGATTTTACTTGGGATTTTTTTTTTCAGCCTGTTTTCAAATATTAAACTTGTGTAATCCCGCCTGGCAACGGAATCAAGTTTCCACCCACCTGAAGACTCTTTTCAGTAACGGAAGCTCAAGCTGCTGTACCGAGTTTAAATCGTTATTTGAAGTGGAGGCCTCCGTGTTGGCGCAATATGAGACCAATAAAATATCAAAATATATAATTTTAAAGATTTAAAAAAAAAATAGATCTAGGTATAATTGAATGAATATTGAATATTGACCTGACAAACTACTGCTACAGTTTGGTCCTACTGTTTTACTTAATGGTGTTATTTGGGTTTAGAATCGAGAATCAAGATTTTTAGAATGTTAAATAACTTATTTAATTAATATTTGTGCCGTGTAGACTGCAAATAAGTAGCTGCAATCGTATCATCTAAATATGATGAAAAAAAGAGGAAAATGTGTATTTTTTTAGGTTTAAAACTCATCAACAGTCTTTTTAAGTAGATTACTTTTAATTAGGGCTGGTAATTATTAAAATTGTGTCCGATTAAACGGGAACAAATTTAATCGATTAATTTTGATTAATTTTATTTTATATAACGCATATATAAATCCGGTTAAGTCACGATTCATTATTTCGTTAAATAGCTTAAGTCGCGGTAATTCCTTGACTCCCAAATTTTGTGACGTAACACAGCTAATCAAGAAATATAGGAAGAAAAACCTTTTTATTTATTTATGCACGTCTAAATAAATAATAATAATACGAGGGAAAAGAATGTAAGTGACAAAAATATATAATAATAAATAATTTATAAATGTGAGAGGAAAAAATACAATTTTAATCGATTAAAAAAATTTCACGATTAATCAATTAATTTAAGGTTAATTTCCACAGCCTTACTTTTATCCTTACAAAAAACACCTTTTTTATTTTAAAAACCTACCCCATCCCCCACCCCTTTCAAATGGAAATAGGTTAAAGCGTCGTTTCATAATTTAATGCGACACACGAGCTGCGCCTTCATAGCTCACTGTGATTCATAAAATCCACTAGATATGGGTCAGGAAACCGGGTGTGGCCCTGCAAACTCTTCACACCGATGCACATAAAGATACATGTTGCAGAGATACTTAGTCCTATTTGCGCACCTGATATCTCCGATAGCGTAAGCGTATCCCGCACTTATCGCCGCGCAGATCAAACTGTTGGTGCGCCCAGCACACGCGTAAACCAACAAGCACCGCCCTAGCGCCTTCCACCCCCAGCCCCCCCCCCCCACACCCTCGAAGAGCCGCGGGGGGGGGGCAGATAACTAGCAAATTACGATAACTTTTGTGAGTAGGTTAAAGGTCAAAACCATCAAGGAGCCAGACTACTACCAATGAATAAGACTGGGTGGCAATGTACCTGTGATGTCAGCTGACTGCTTGGTGCCTGCTCACAAGGTGGATTGTTACAAATAAAGTCTGATGAATGCCTTTCATGTTCGTATCCTGCTTACCTTTATTTTTATTTTTTCCCCTCCTTTTGAAATAGTTAGCTTGTAAAGAAAATTGATGTGTGTGGAGAGTGGGGTGGTGGAAGTTTGTTTGTGTGTGTGGGGGGGGTGGATGTGTGTGTGTGTGTGTGAAAAACATATTTATATTAATTTTTTATAGACAGACCCCAACATGGTCACAGTTTGATACATTATTTCCATTTACCCAACAAGTGTTTTATGTTGGGGGGGGGGGGAGGTTTGGGAAAGAAAAGTTTATGGTTACCAAATTTATTAGCCTTTACATATACTTTTTAATAATGCCAAAATTATAAAAACACGCCAATGGAAGAATAGAGATATTTGCGTAGAGAAAGGAGCGGAATGAGTTGTTTTCTTGTCATATGTTCAAGCTACGTTGAATTGAATGATGGTGATCGTGAAATAAGAGGAAAGAAAGATTTTAGAGTTTAGGTATAGGGCCTACATTTTAAAGGGAATATACATATATACATACACACACACACACACACACACACACACACACACGCACACACACACACACACATATATATACAAGGGTATCACCCGTCAAAAAATGATGGAAGTTTTCAAAATAAATATATTTCAGCTTCAATCTCTTTATTTTGTACAAATGTTCATCAGAACAAACAAACAAAAAGATCAATATATGATTATAAATTAATGGCTGTATGTATGTTTGTTCTTTAAAGTTCACTAAAACATTCATCTGATCACAAATAAAATTTAGGAAATTGTGGAATACGCTTCCCGGATTGTTTGAAAGAATATTTTGAAAATTGACATTCATGGGGGGCCGGAGGCCCTAAATGTTTGTTTTTTTTTCTCCCTTAAATGAGCTATATTCAAATTAGTTTAACCCTTAGGTTCTTGGAAAATGAATGTATCTTGACCAAACTTAGTACATATAACCCATATTAAAATACCATTCTGCGTTCAACCCCTAATGTCCATTCCTTCGGGGATGGGGGCCCAAAATCTTAATTTTCGTAAGTGTCTAACACTTTATTTCCATTCTGATTTTAAACAACCTTGATATATATA
>MUZC01004645.1:783063-804891 GCA_002072015.1 Radix auricularia | reverse complement strand
AATTGAACATCAATAATTCTCCCTTTCCCCATGTAGGTAGAAGCATGAAACTTTGGAAAGATGTTGATTACAATCTCCCAATGAAAGTTGGCGAAAGGGAATGGTAAATTTCCACTCAATGCACAGTCATGAGGGCCGGGGCCGAAAAAATGTGTTTTTTCTTTGTATGTGCTATATAAAAATTGAAAATCACTAATTCTCTTATTTCCCGAATAGGCAAACGCATGAAAATTTGGGGTTTGTTAAATACACTTCCACGATGGTAGCTGGTGAATAATTTTTTAAAATATCCCTTACTGGGGGCCCAAATGTAGTTTTTTTCCTAATATTAACTATATAAAAAGTAAAAATCAGTAATTCTCCCCTTCCCATGTAGGTAGAAGCATTAAACTTTTGGAAGTTGCTGGGTACCCTCTCACGACGAAAAGTAGGGTAATATAATTTTAAAATTCACACTCATTGGGGCTTGGGCCTCAAAAAAGTGTTTTTTCCTAATATGTGCTATTTACAAATTGAAAAGCAGTATTTTTCCTATTTCCTAAATAGGTAAACTCATGTAACTTTGGGGGTTTGTTAAATACACTTCCGTGATGGCAGCAGGTGAAATAATATTTAAAATATCTTTTGCTGGGCACCGGGGACCCAAATATAGTTTTTTATGCACTCACTCACTCATCACTAATTCTCCAACTTCCTGCAGCAACGCGCGGGGAAATCGCTAGTATTAATAATAATAGTTTGAGAACTTATATAGTGCAGTGCCCCAGCAAGCAGCTGGGCTCACAGAGCTTCACATAAAAATAAAAACACATAAAATTTTATTTATGCATTAAATTTAAAACATTTGTATCCTAATAAAACAAAACATATAGTCACATGATGGTGCACACAAGCTATGTTAATCAGTCAGAGAAATTTTGAAATTTTTTATTGTTAATTTGGAAAGAAAGTTTGAAAAGATGTGATTCTAGTGCAGTCTTTAATGCCTTCAGCAGTAGGGGTTCTACAGATGTGTAATGGTAGAAAATTCCATTGTTTGATGACACAGAAAGAGAAAGACCTTTAAACAAATGTGTTAGTGTGTGTCATAGGAACAGAAAGAATATGTATACAAAATAATATGTCCTTGCAAAATATATGTTTCAGGAAATGTACTTGGTTATATTGCAAGGAATTTTACAGAAATTTAAGGCAAAAATTTCTAAAGATGTTCTGGACACACTACTCCTTCCTGTGTTAACTTCAATGTTGATTCAAGGATCTTGGTAAGTGGAATTTTACCCAATGATGTTTTTGTCAATTTCCTTCACCTTTAATACAAGTTTTTGATGCAATCCATGCTGGTGCTATAAACATTTCTTTAACACTTTGCTTATAAATTACTAGTCACTGTGTTTGTCTTAATATTTTTAATTGAAGTGAATGTTAAACCTCAAATAAGAAGACCCTCATTTGAAAAGTTGTTAAAAACATAAAAATTGCTGCCTAACACATCTTTTACTTCTACACCAGCTGAATAATTCTTTGACTTCCTCAACCTGTGTCTGATCAGTTTTATTATCAGTTTTATTATCAGTTTTATATATGGCCGCCACTAGGTGGGCTGTAAGTCATTTTAGTTTTGATAGCATTTGAAACACATCTGTCATTAAGATGTATTAAGACAGCTCTCCAACAACTATAGAGAATAAATAATAGCTTGATAATATTTCCAAGCATCCTGTAGGTTTAAGGGTCTAACACTCAAAATGTATGGGGACTGCTGGGAGGTAGAGTCTAAGTTTGGTCAGGCAGGATTAAAAGAATTTCACTTTAAAAAAAGCAACAAAACTTTGTCATCAAGTAGAAGGTCCCAAAAAAAAAGTTATGCAGAGCACAATTGCACTGCGGCCATGACTTTGAGACCCCCTGATTTAGACATATAATCTTAATAGCTTGCACTTAGAAAATGTAAATGAAATATTGAAAGCTCCATAAATGCCATTGACTTATCCAAAAAGGGGAGCAATTGTCAATTAAAACATTTAGTAGGTATTTCATCCTCAAATTTAATTTAAGTACTAATGAGGGGAGTTAAATTCAATTAAATGCCACATGTCTTGCTGAATGGAATGGGTAGATCTGGAGTTCTTTAAAGAATTGTGTTGTTAGGAATCTTTTCTTATCTCCAATTGTTAAATTTCCCTAGCAAAGCTCAGAGCCAGAGTTTAATGTTGCTGACATGTCTAGCTGAAGATGAAAGCAGTAGAGCTGCTATTCTGTACAGACCACAAACAATTGCTTTGTGTATCTACTGTAATAGAAACACTGCATGTAGGTAGGTCAAACTTCACTGCTTTTTTAAGACAATTATCAGTTTATCCAGTGGCGTAGCTAGAGCTTTTGCCGCGCGGGGCGGTCTTCAATTTGCCGCCCTTTTAGTATAGTCCATAAATGACGTCACATATGTGGGGGGAGGGTATCACACATTTGAAGTCACATAAAAACGCGCCAATTTAAATAAAAGTTCCACTTATATATATGATTACCGAAACTTAATTTAATAAAGTTTTACATGGTTTTACACGTTTTACGATATTAGAGTGCAGCCTTACACTAAAAATATTTAACTGACAAAAAATAAATTGGAAACATGCTGATTTTCAAATAGAAAATACGGCTTTTAAGGGGGGGGATCTTTGTGATGTCACATTGAAAAAGGGGTCTAAGTTTTTGTGACGAAATGTCACAGGGGGGGGGCAGGGGGTAAATTTTCAGCCAAAATCGCGTGACGTCATTTGAGGACGGCCACTTAAGTCAATCGTATGATTGTTTTTATAAATTAATAAACATTAATAAATAATTTTAATTGAAAGGAAGTACATTGTAAAAGTAAAAGGTGTGGAACATGTTAACCATTCCATGCCATATTTCTGTAAGCATTAATAAAATAGGCCGAATAGGAAGATATACCTATAAGTACCCATTTTTTAAAATACAACATGCTTTTGTTAAAGGCCACAAGAAATTTATTGAGGTCCCCAAATGAGACAAAAACATATTCCCAATTTACACCAAAAATTATTAACAATTAATATGCCTCTATTTTTTTATTTATAAATATATGATTTCTTTTATAAACAAAGAAATTGTATACATTAGTATGTAACATATTTATACATTTACTTACCTAAATTTCATAATAGAGAAATCGTGTATTATGTTATCAAAATTTAAATTATTTGTAATATCATGCTCTATCTTTAGACAATATTGCAAGATTTTGTAGTCTTAAATAACTCAATGTGGAACGAAGATAGGGCCTAATTTTTTTTATCAACTGCAGTTTGGAGAAGCTCCTTTTCTCAACTAGATACACTGATAGCAATTGTTGAAGACATTCTTAGCAAAATTTTAATGTTGGGTAAAGAATTTTCAAATCTATACTATTTAATATATTTTTATAGATCAATGGGGCATTTTCCCCTGTTTTTCTAACATAATGCCTCTTCTTGTAGTGTAGGTAAAGCGTTGGCTGGTCTTAGGCCACTGCCCCTTTGTGTCCGCAGTGGGTTCACACTTTCATAGGCCCCATCTACCTTAATTTTCATTTATGATCCTTGTTAATACCTTGTCCCTACCCAAACTGGGTGCAGCGCATCCATTTTCGCATACTAAGCTGCATAAGGCACCGCAATTGCAAAGACTGTCCCTGTGTACAGCAATGAAAAACCTGGACCCTTTTTTGTTCATTTTGAACTGTTCTTTGTCAATGGTAATAAAGAAATCTATTTGATGGTAAATTTTTTGAATTAGTAGATTACATGGTATTATACACGAATATTTTCTTGCAAGGACATGCAACTCATCAGTGGGTTCTATTATTTTCTATTATAATTGAATCTATGGATAAAAACATTTCTAGTTGTACGACTTGCTCTAAAGCTAGAACCCCGTCTCCTGAATTTTCTCCACTCATACTTAATTTTAATTGCCATAAAGACCATATTTAATCTTGATCCTTTTATTTAAAAATTATCCATTATTTTCCATTATTTATTTTTGCAAAATTGAAAAAAAAATCTTTATAGATAATTAAAACATATTTTAATAATTTCTTTTCTTTCCTTTATAGGAGGGTTACTGTCTTCAGCTGCAGCTTGTTAGAACAAATATTGAACATCAAAACTATAACAGATGCCAAGCAATTTATGTTCTGTATTGCAGGTGAATTGTCCATCACATATTAATGCATTATGTATAGATGGACACATAGTAAAACAAACAAAATATTTTAAAACCAAATTTGTGTCAAAAATTTTTTTAAAGTATTTTATCTAATTTTTTATCGCAATTATTATGGCATGCTTTACCTATCCCACAGTAAAATAACTTTCTAGGCTGTCTAAATTAAATTAACTCTTAATGTGCCATAAGTTTTTCGGAAAACTTCCACCTCAGTCCCGTAAGAATTTCCCAAATTGCAATCAACTGGTTATGAAATTTTAAAAATTGCGTAAAATCCATTTATATTTTTATTGTCATACTGACTTCATTTTTTTAGGCAAAGAATGGTTATTTTACTCATCCAAAAGACTGTCTTGAGTTAAATACTACAGTTACCTGTAGTTTAGTACTATTATTTTTATAATAAAGTATAGGAAAATTGCATATTCAAAACAAAAAAAAGTAAAAGCTACCAAAAAAACTTCGCTAATCGAGCGATAACACTAGCGCGGGCAACGGCCGCCATTGCCGGAAGTCAAATACATCATTTTTCAATCATAGAAGAGCTTTTACTTTCCATGATCTCATTTATAACGAGAGTGCTATCAAGGGACGCTTTATGACGCTTTGGTAATAGCGGTTAGGATTGCATTACAAATTAACACATCAAGAGTTAATAAGGGATGTGTCTCTAATTATAACTCTACATCTCTATTAATGAGTTGGTGATAAGATTTGGTCCAACATTTTTATTGTCCTTTATAGCAGCATTAATACAATGAAATTAATTTATAAATTAATTTAATACACTAAAGGTTTCCCCCCCCCCCCTTGTAATTTTTTTAGACTCTGTTTACTTTTAGTTTTAAGACACTATAGCTTAAAGACATGTTTTTTTTTAACTGTCATTATCTGAAATAAGGGGAAAAGTTTTGATTTGATTTGTTATCCTTTATTTACCAAACATACTATCTTGCATTTTTTGTTTGTTTTTTAAATGTATATTAATTTTTTTGTCTAAATATTCTTATAATGAAGTTATTATTTAGATTCTCTCTTTGTGCTCTCTGTACAGATTCTATTAACTTATCACAAGAAAAGGGAAGGGAAAAAATAAGAACTAAAGATGGAAGCCTAAGTTCATCAACCTTTAGAAAAAATTGCATGGACTGTGAGCAGTGGCAAAACTTGGATGATCTCATAGATTGGCTCCTTTTACTTTTGGAAAAACAAGGTCATGGCCACTGGATTTTAAACATTTGAAAAAAAATGATATGTGGTTTGTAATTGGAATTTTTAAATCTTTAAGGGAAAATGCAAATTTATGTGAAATAGAAAATTTCTTTTTTTCAGGCTTTTTAAAAAGGGACTCTAATAAACTGACATGTGATCTAAATGTTATTGGTGAAATCAACAATGATCAGCTGACCTGTCTCTCAGCTGTGATTGGCTGCCTAAATAATTTGTGCTCTTGGCCTCTGAATCGTCCAAAGATTACCAAGGATTACAACCATATCTGTAGTGATTTTTTCACTGATGAATATTACAGGTGATTTATTACATCCCTCTTCTATAGAAGTTTAAAACATGGATAGTCACAATCCACTAATCTTTCTCATATTTTTGGCCTTTTTTGGCACAAACAACATAAACATATTTGATTACTCACTTGACACTTGAATTTGACAGCACTAACAACATAAACGTATTTGATTACTCACTTGACACTTGAATTTGACAGCAGAAACATCATAAACGTATTTGATTACTCACTTGACATTTGAATTGGACAGCACAAACAACATAAACGTATTTGATTACTCACTTGACATTTGAATTGGACAGCAAAAACAACATAAACATATTTGATTACTCACTTGACAGTTGAATTTGACACCACAAACAACATAAACGTATTTGATTACTCACTTGACATTTGCTCATGGCTTTAGTTCAATCAATAGGCATTTGTAAAACGCCAACCAATAAATGTTTTTATATGGTGACGCTTTTACCAAATCATACCACTAGGTGAATGATAAGTTCTGAAGTCAGTTGAACACATTTTTATGCAAAGACTCAATGTAGGTTATTTGTGTAAGACAGATAATCAGTCTGGAAGAATGTGAATTCTTAAACCATATAAAGCTTGGGATTCAGTTTAAATGGTTAAGTTCTCAAATAATAATTACTTTTTGGGATTTGAAAAATTATTTTTATTTTAAAGATAATGTGATTGGCTTCTTGATACTGACATAAACTGTTTTGAAATTTGTCTTGTATCTCAGAAGTAATGTCCAAGGCCTCAAACATCATCATTGTGTTTATTTGTGGGAGAAGTCAGGGCCACAAGTCATGGCTTTGTTCAGACAAATTATTACAAGGACAGAACTGAATAGGTCGAAATATGCAAATGAGAACACTGAAACTAATTCAACTGTAAGAAAGGATGATGTTAAACCAATATCACTGCAGGATAATCCCCAGCATGATCTAGTAACACCAAAGTCATTGCCTGGAATGTCTCATCAAGAAATGGAGTTGTTGAAGCAACTTCTCAATTACATAACCTTAATGTCTGCAGTCTCATGTTCTTTCAAAACATCAACAACCACAGAAACTGGTTTGATCACCAGTGGGGAGATCAATCAAACCAACAAGAAAAAATTGAAAGAGGAACTTGCTGAAAAACAAATTTTTTCTGAGAAGAAGATTTTGAGGAGATCTTTAGTGGAAGAAGGAATTTTTTACTTAGTAGGACAAGCGATGTCTCTGGATAATACACACTTAAAGGTTTGTGATGAGGATTAGACAATGATACACACTTAAAAGTTTGTGATGGGGTTAAACACTTTAGTGCATGATAGCTAAAATAGATTCTTATTGTCTCAATTTTTGTGGTTCAAGTTTGGTAATACATCTTAAACATTTCTCATTGTAAGTGAAATTTTTAAAATAATTCAACTGCTTCAAATATGAGATAATTACTTATAGTTATTCCTTATTCATTACAGATTTTGGGAACCATAGTTCTTCGTCTATGCCTTCAGCCAACGGATGATAAAGTTGAGCAAATTGCTCAAATAAATGCATTAAAAAATAGGTATAAAATCTAGACAATTACTATGTTTTACTTGAGCACAAAAAGCTGATCACATCAACTGTGATGTGAGGTGGAAGGAGTATATTAATTTTGTAAAGTAGGAAAGGATTTGAACTGTAGCTTGTTTTTATTGAGATGTACTAGCATTGATGGAAGGTGTTGATTCAGGTGAACATTTCTTTAAGAATTTTATTTTATACAAACCTCAAGCAAATGCAGGCCATTTCAGTCCATTTATTTTTACAAGGGAGATGATTGTTAATATTTGTTTCGTATCTATATTTTGTTATTAATTCTTGATAAGTTGTTTTATATTTGTATATTTTAAGTTGAAATTTCCTTTCTATGCTAGAGAAATACTTGAGGTGTTACTTTTTAAATGTTTCTTTTTTTTTTAAAATGCTGTCTTAAATAACATATGCATTTATTTATGACTAGCGATTTCCCCGCGCGTTGCTGCGGGAAGTTGGAGAATTAATTATGAGTGAGTGAGTGCATAAAAAAAACTATATTTGGGCCCCGGCGCCCAGCAAGGTATATTTTAAATATTATTTCACCTGCTGCCATCACAGAAGTGTATTTAACAAACCCCCAAAGTTACATGAGTTTACCTATTTAGGAAATAGGAAAAATACTGCTTTTCAATTTGTAAATAGGCACATATTAGGAAAAAAACACGATATTGAGGCCCAAGCCCCAATGAGTGTGAATTTTAAAATTATATTACCCCACTTTTCGTCGTGAGAGGGTACCCAACAACTTCCAAAAGTTTTATGCTGTTATCTACATGGGAATTGGATAATTAGTGATTTTTACTTTTTATATAGTTAATATTAGGAAAAAAACTACATTTGGGCCCCCCAGCCCCCAGTAAGTGATATTTTAAATAATTATCACCTACTACCATCGTGGAAGTGTATTTAACAAACCCCAAATTTTCATGCATTTGCCTAAACGGGAAATAAGAGAATTAGTGATTTAGAATTAATTTTTATATCGCACATATAAGGAAAAAAACATTTTTTCGGCCCCGGCCTTCATGAGTGTGCATTTTAAAATTATTTTACGCCAATTTTCGTCGTGAGAGGATACCCAGCAACTTCCAAAAGTTTTATTTTTATACCTACACGATGAATTGTGGAATTTGTGATGAGTCGGTTTTTAATATAAGAAAAACTTATATTTCGGCCCCCTATGAATGGAAATTTACCATTCCCTTTCACCAACTTTCATCGGGAGATTGTACTCAACATCTTCCCAAAGTTTCATGCTTCTACCTACATGGGGAAAGGGAGAATTATTGATGTTCAATTTTATATAGTTTATATTAGGAAAAAAAACTACTTTTGCCCCTTCCCTCGCCCCTAATAGTCTAATAGGAGATATTTTAAATATTTTTTTACCTGCTACCATCGTGAAAGTGTAATTATTCATTCCCCAAGGTTTCATGAGTCTACTTAGGCGAGAAATAGGAGAATTAGTGATTTTCAATTTTTTATAAATATCATATAAGAAAACAAACGTTTTTTTAGCCCCGGCCCCCATAAGCGTGTATTTAAAAATTCTTTTACACCAAAATTCGTCGTGAGAATGTACTTAACCATTACCCAAAGTTTCGTGCTCCTACCTACACGGAAAAATGAAGAATTAGTGATAAGTCGACTTTTAATATAAGAAAAAATATATTTGGGCCCCTGGTTACCAATTAGTGGAAAATCTAACATTCTTTTTGCATATTTTCGTCGGGAGCTTCTACTCGAAAAATTTCCAAACTTTCATGCTTCTACCTATATGGGAAATAGGAGGATTATTGATTTTCAATTTTTATATAGCTCATATAATGAAAAAAACGTTTTGGGGGCCCCGGCCCCCATTAGTTGGAAATATAAATTCTCTTTTGCAAATTATCACTTGAAGCATGAATTTTAAAAATTTACAAAGTTTCATGCTTCTAACTATACGGGAAATAGGAGAATTAATGATTTGCAATTTGTAAATAGCTCCTATAAAAGAAAAAATCTTTTTGGGGCCCCATTATTTTTGGGCCAAAGTATCTCTATGAGTGGGAATTTAACGTTCTCTTTCGCCAATTATCATTGTGAGATTGTTCTCAACAACTTCCTAAAGTTTCATGCTTTCTACCTACATGGGGAATGGGATAATTAATGATTTTCAGTTTTTAATTTCGCGCCCCCCCCCCCCAGTAAGAGATATTTAAAAAAATATTTCACCTGCTAGCATTGTGAAAATGTATTTATCAACTCTCCAACCTTTGATGAGTCTACTTACTCGGGAAATAGGAGAGTTGGGGATTTTCATTTTATATATAGCTCATATAATTAAAAAAATTGTTTTCGGGGCCCAGCTTCCAGGAGTGGAAAATTTAATATTCTCTTTTGCCAATTATCGTCGGAAGCATGTACTCAACAATTTCTTAAGTTTCATGCTTCTACCTACACGGGAAATAGAAGAATTATTGATTTTCAATTAGTATATATCTTATTTAAGAAAAAAACATTTTTGGGGCCCCGGCCCCCATGAGTGTGAATTTCAAAAAAAAATTTCGCCAATTTTTGTTGTAAGAGGGTACCCAACAACTTCCCAAAGTTTCATGCTTCTACCTACACGGGAAGTTGAAGAATTGGTGATGTAGGTAAAAGCTTTTGGGCCCCGGCCCCACAAGAGTGAGATTTTAAAAATTCTTTTACGCCAATTTTTGTAGTCAGAGTGTACCCAACAATCTCCTAAAGTTTCATGCTTCTACCTACACGGGAAGTTGGAGAATTATTGATTTTCAATTAGTATATAGCTTATATTAGGAAATAACATTTTTGGGGCCCCGGGCCCAATGAGTGTTAATTTCAAAACTCGTTTTCACCAATTTTTTTCGTAATAGTATACCCAACAACTTTCCAAAGTTTCATGCTTCTACCTACACGGAATGTTGGAGAATTAGTGATGTAGATAAAAAAAGTTTTTGGGCCCGCGGCCCCTCAAGAGTGAGATTTTTAAAATTCTTTTTCGCCAATTGTCGTAGTGAGAGAGTACCCAACAACTTCCCAAAGTTTCATGCTTCTACTTACACGGGAAGTTGGAGAATTAGTGATGAATCAGTGAGTCAGTCAGTCAGTCAGTGAGGGCTTTCCCTTTTATTAGTATAGATATGTAAACAAATATTTAAAGCATTCCCATGTATTTGGAAAATTATAAGAATCTTATCTTCACCAAAATAAATAGGCAGAGATCCCACTCTACTGCCATCCCACCCAGGCCAAGCACTGCCAAACCAGAGGCTCAAAGAAAGTATAGCATGGACCAAAGACAGCTTAAATTAAAACAGAGACCCCAAAGTTTAAAACCTGTGTCTTCCAAACATACCGAGTTCAAGTTAAAGTCAGAACTGTCAAGAATCAAAAGGTAAGAAAATATTTCTGATCCTTATAAGTATGAAATGTAGTTATTTTTATTTATTTTTTTGACTGCTTGGTAAGTTGTTTTACTTCTCTGTAATGTTAAAAAAAAAAAATTGAAATAAACAAATAATTGAATAATGTAGCTGACCCTCTTTTCCTTTTAAAGTGTTGAGTTTTCAAGTGTAGTAACTCCGACATCATACCAGGAAGCTACAAATTATACATGGTTCTGTCCCCTCACACCAAGAACGAGCAAAAAACCTTTATTTCAACGCACAACTTTCCCTATTGGCCCTATAAGACCGAAATCAGCAAATGTCAACTGGCTATTGACTTCTGATCAGAGTAAGACTGTTGACCCAGCAGACACTAATGGTCACATTGTGCCAGGTAATCAAGCCACTCTCTATTATCTTATAACATAATTTTATGTGTGTTG
The DNA here is from genome assembly GCA_002072015.1 of Radix auricularia. Lineage (NCBI taxonomy): Eukaryota > Metazoa > Mollusca > Gastropoda > Lymnaeidae > Radix > Radix auricularia. The sequence continues at coordinate 793,730 of MUZC01004645.1, read as the reverse complement.
TAATTGTGATGGATTTTAAATTTTCCTGTCTGAACATAGAAATAATAGATTTTAGAACAATTTTTGTTAACAACTTAAAATTCTCCATTGTAATCTAACTCATACACCAAGGTACCAACAGAAAATTTTTCATCCAGTAACAATGGTTAAAGTTTTAGAAAACAAATGGGAAGGGAGTTGTAATCATTAATTATTTCAATGAACATGTTGAACTTTCAATGGCTACCTTAGAGAAATGGGATGATAGAATTTAATTTTGTAAAAAATTCAAAAAATGAGTTACCCTACTGTAAAACCCTGTGAACCCAAGAAATTCAAGCATTCTTCTAAACCTTATTTAAGATATAGTAATAGGAATATCACTTTAAAAAATCTAGTTTAAAAAATTCCTTCTAATATAAAACCACATAAGGACAACTAAAAATCGGAAATTTTTCTCCAAAAGGAAATTGTTTTTTCCTGAAATACAGAAGAAAACTGAAATAAATCACAATTGTCATGACAAAATATTCTTGTCATACTTAATTGAAATTCCTAATTATTCCTATCATATCTATTTTTAAACTGAAGTTATTGCTGTTTGTATTGGGCCATAACATTTGGTAATTAGTAGATACCAAAGACTCCATGATTTATAAGATTTAGGCCTATCACATGATCAGTTTCAGCAAACAGAGATCATCTAGATTTATTAATTTAGGGTTGGTTAAACAGCTATATTTTTAGAGTGTGATTATTAAACTGTACTGAAGGATTTTTTAGTATATTACAATAAAAACACAATAGTCATTGTGATATTTTAATATTTGCTTAATTAAGTACTTTTCCAATGAAATGGCCACCAAGTTGTATTTAACAGTCCCATTGTCCTTTTTATTAATTACTATATATACAAGTCTAATACCAATGGAAAATAATATCCCTTAAGCTACTAAAGATTTATGGACTGTAATTACTATTAATTTTGGATGATAAAATAAATAAGTATGCTATGGTGTCTTGACACTTCCAGATGTTAAATTAATTAATTCTAACAAGGGATATCTAACACAAGAGCTTAATTAATTCTACTCATTACAAGTGATATCTAACACAAGAGCTTAATTAATTCCCCTCATTACAAGTGATATCTAACACAAGAGCTTAATTCATTCCCCTCATTACAAGTGATATCTAACACAAGAGACCTCTTGATGGCACCGCTGAGCCCCGGCAACAACATTCTAGCTGACAGCTGCCCTAGGGTGTTGTTGGCCGCAGCTGGGGAAATTCTCAAGGGAATCTTCAGCCCCGACAAACAGCTCAAGAGAAACAGTCTGCTTTTGTTACACGACTTGGTGCTTCATGGAAAAGTAAATCTAATTATAGAATTCTGACAAATGTATAGTCTATTGTGTTATGGTGTGTTTTGAATTGTCCAACGATGAAGTTATCACAACAGTACCTACCATGTTCTTAAAGGTTCCAGCTTTTAAGTAAATTAACATATAACTATAACATAACATTACTCTAATAGAAGTGTTGAAGAATATATTCATTATCAGAATAGTAGATTTATTTGTCTGTAACTGCTGTACTAGTTAAACAAAGTTAGACTGTCAATCATGTTATTGAGATGTTCTTTTTTTTTTTTTTAATATTCCTAGAATGACCTTCATATGGAGCTCTCCAAACTTGGTTGTGTTTCTAAGCTTGTTGATTTCTTGAGAATTAACGATGATGACCAACTCATGGAGATTACAGGTAACAATGCCCATGTTATTAATTTATGCAAGCTGACCTATTTCCTGTATATTTGTTTGATGCCAGCTAATCAAGTGTGACTTGCTATGTAAATCATCATGCATTTAATTTTTAAATTAAATAATTCATTGAAAAACTGATTTACTTAAAAAATATTAAATAACATAATCAATGATCAACTTAACTATTAAAATTTAAGAACAATCCAGGTTTTTAAAAGATTTTCTACTTGCAGAATCTTTTTTCCTCATTTTTGACTTCGTGATATCTCAAAAAATGCACCAAATTTCTAGCATTCAAATCTTATCAAAACATAAAATACATACAGTTTAGTTATAAAATTATTTACAGAATTACAAATTTCCCCCTTAAGTTATTATGATCTTCAGGCGTGACCCAATGACACATTCTAATATCATGTTAAGGTCTGACCATCACCCGCATACTACTGTCCAGTGATCGAAGGATCTGTCAACTCTTCAACCTCCACGGTGGCTCTGTGCTGCTGATGGCCCTCCTCCATGACAAGCCGTCAGATGAGATGAGGCAGGCAGTAATGAGCACTCTCAACACACTCAACTACAGTCAGTATACACACTCATTATTGAACTTTTTCTCCGTGGGGGGAAGGGGTGGTTATTCTTTTATTGCTAACAATATTCACTTATCATAGTTAGAAAATATTTTCTTATTCCATAGGCAACTATTTTTTATAGACTTTTGACCGATCCCTTTTTTTCAGTTGTTTTAATAAATATTTTTGTTGGGAAATGAATTCTTCTTGCACTCAGTGATTTGATTTTTTTTTAATTTGCTTTTCCATTTTCAAAGAAGAGTTTCATTCATTTCATTCTACAACAAAACCCCTGTCTACAGCCTGCCCCCTGTCTACAGCCTGCTCCCTGTCTACAGCCTACCCTCTGTCTACAGCCTGCTCCCTGTCTACAGCCTACCCTCTGTCTACAGTCTGCCCCCTGTCTACAGCCTACCCCTTGTCTACACCCTCCCCCCTGTCTACAACCTCCCCTTCCTCATTACACCATATTGGCTTTATATCTTAAATCAACTCGGGGGGGGAGGGGCCATTTTGGGATTCCAATCAATAGATTTAACTACCCTTACCAAAGTACCTATTGAGGGTTGGGTTACTCAGTAGCGACCCCTCAATTTTACTAGCAACGCTATTGAGCGGTGCCGGTTTACAGTCAGGAGCACCAGTACAGATTAGCAAAAGGAACCGCTAAAAACGCAGCGGACACCAGCTCTGAGGAAACCTTCCAGTGGTGGTCACACCCTAAGTAGGTGATTAATGATCCACCCCCATTGCGGCGGTCCTAACCATAGAGACTCATGTGCTTTGCCAGGGGTAGTGATAGTGAGTCAAAATAGGGAAAATTCCACCCCTCCTTCTGGAGGTCAACTTAGTGGGAGGCGTTTTCGACCTTGTGTCCTGGATGCACAGATGGCTGCTTCAGAAGCGATCACTCTGGAAAGGCTTCTCAGCTCTACATCCCCTAAGGGGCCAGAGAGCTGAGGGGGTTTTCCGTGAAGCCCCATGAAGAGCGCAGCCTCTGGGCTTCTGATTTTCTTCCACATGTAGGATCATTAGGATCTACCCTTGCATCAGTGCCTATCTTACTTATCACTTGGATGTATCAGCCTTGAAATTATTTGTGGATCATAAAAAAAGTTCATTGCCCTGTCTCCTCAGTGGTCCGCACAGACCCAAGCAGAGAAACAAGACAACCAGCTGACATTTGGGACCATGTGAGAAGATTGTTTTGTTTTGTTAATTCATCATTTTGTATTGTTAATTTATCATTTTGTATTGTTAATTTATCATTTTGTATTGTTAATTTATCATCACTGAGTTGTATTTAAGTCTTGTTAATGAAAAACAAAGGTATACTTTTCAAAAGAAAAAGATTTAAGGATAATATTTCATTCCAAATAAACTTCATCTTTTTGGATTTTCTGTGTAAAAAATAAAAACTTATTACTGCAGTTTAATTAAGTATATTTGTTTGCTTTCTTCTTCATTCCAGATTATGGAACGCTGGGAAGGAGAGGACAAAGTTGTTGATGTGTTGAAACAGTTTTTGTGATTCTTGGCTAAGACAAGCATTGTGATTATATTAAATCAAACATTGAAAACTTATTTTAATGAAACAATTTTTGTGATATTTTCACTTTGTTTAAACATGGATTCATACATTATTTTACTGTAAAAGTTTTTTTTAAAATATATTTTCACTTTGCTAAAACATAAATAGATAGGCTATTTTACTGTAAAAGTTTTTTTTTTATATTTCCACTTTATTAAAACATGGATTGATTCAGACTGTATTATAGTGTACTTTGTGGCGATCAAGGGACATTACACCAGAGGTCTCCAAACTTTTCAGCCGGAGGGCCGCATTAACTGTCAAACAGCAGATTTGGGGCCAACAACTAATGCTCAACTTCTAAGTTTTATGGTAAACTATAGGGAAAAATAGTATATTGTTTTGGAGATTTAAAAGTCTCCAGGGGCTGGATGAAAAGGCCTTGCAGGCCGCATTCGGCCCGTGGGCCGTAGTTTGGAGACCCCTGATCTACACCAACATTCTTCTTTTTTTATTTAATTGTATTCACAAAGTTATTTTTTTTTAAAATATATTTTCATTCTCTGTTATTAATGTAATTAGTTATTCCAATCAGCATTACTCTACAAATGAAGAATTGGTTAAATTTTATGTAAAATTGTATGTGATATTTTAAAATTAATTTAATTTATACTGCTTTTTTAAAATTTATTTTTTTAAAGTTTGGGTTGGGGTATAAATTTTGTGTTACTATCCTACTTTATATGTGGTTTCTTATAAATAATTCTTTTAATCTATAAGCGTTACATTTGTTTACAAGGACAAAATCTATGTCTATCTCTCTATAAATATACATGTATTTTTTTGTAACAAACCAGTTTCTTATACTTCAATTCTACAACTACACAACACAGGTTCATCACTCCTCCCCATCTCACCCCAAGGTTATGTTTATTATGAAGATCTTTTGAAGCTACACAATTCTAAGTGTTGAATTCACTGACAGATTCAAAGATTGGTTTTCACATTCAGCAGGCACAGACAGGTACAGCTTCAGATCCAGATTTTTAAAATATTTAATTTATTTGCAAGTACAGGTGTACTTACTTAAAGCTATTTAAAGGAATGCATTTCTAAATTTTTTATATCATTCTACCTATAAACTGTGGCATAAATTTCTTTGATAAATTCGGCTTTAAAAAAACAAAAATTCTCCACTTCATTAAAAAAAATTCGATTGAGCCTTTATAGACTACTAAAGGAAATAAAAAGGCCTGTCAAAAAATAAAAAGCTTTGCGCAGCTGTCTAACCAAGATATCCCTGGATCTATATTTTGTTTACATTGAGATGAGAATGTTCTAAAATCTCGACATTTCCATTAAAATGAAACTTGCCCATATTTTTTTATTACCAAACGTAGCACCTGACACTGAGACCAACAACCAATCCTCAATGTAAACATATCATCAGGGCCTCAATACAATTCATACAGACTCATACATATGGGACATTTATCCTTATCAAGAATCTTTCATAACCAACCAGACTTGCCATCAGCATGGTAGTTTCCATGGGAGAGAGCCTAGTCCATGGGAGAGAGCCTATTCCATGGGAGAGAGCCTATTCTATGGGAGAGAGCCTAGTCCATGGGAGAGAGTCTAGTCTATGGGAGAGAGCCTAGTCCATGGGAGAGAGCCTAGTCCATGGGAGAGAGCCTATTCCATGGGAGAGAGCCTAGTCCATGGGAGAGAGCCTATTCTATGGGAGAGAGCCTAGTCCATGGGAGAGAGCCTAGTCCATGGGAGAGAGCCTAGTCCATGGGAGAGAGCCTAGTCTATGGGAGAGAGCCTAGTCCATGGGAGAGAGTCTAGTCTATGGGAGAGAGCCTAGTCCATGGGAGAGAGCCTAGTCCATGGGAGAGAGCCTAGTCCAGAACCAGGGATTCAGAATACATTTTATTTGACATCTCTGAATTTCCTGATAAATTTTTTCAAATATCTAAACCATTAATTATCTTATTACTGATATTATTTGATTTGTTTAATGACAGCATCACATTTAACTATCAATGTGCCAAGTTATCTTCCGAGTATACATGTTAAGTTTGAAAGTTCATCTGAAAATGCCAAAATCATTAAATTATGTTTATTTGTAATTAATATTTTTAATCTGTCCAAACCCAGCAATATAGATACTGCTTGACCTAATTTATTCCATTTTTATTATTAGCTTCATCCAGTGCCAGTTTAGGCCTGCTGTAGCCTTTTTTCTTACCTACTCCCGCTATGGTGCTTTATTATATTGATATTGCTTTCTTTTACCATGTCTTTGTTCTGTGCTTTTATTTCAAAACTGCTTTCTACAATGCATTCTTGCTATTTTTATCTTAAATACATTTCTCTACATGTTTCTTGAAGCATTTCTTACCTAAGCTTATTTTATCTCACTGCTTTTATTTTTTAAGGCAAATGAGCTGTTTCCTTTTTGCACATTCTCTAGTAAGTTATAAATCTATTAAATTTTTTTACACTTGACACTACTATATTGGCTATGACTGTTCACAATCATTTGCTTTATTACTTTTCCTCTGCAATGTTTTATATGTAAAAAAATAATTTTACACCCAATTTTATTTCTCTTTAATTTTGAAGAGCTTTTTCTTTTATTGGTTCTTATTTGCACAATTTTTAAAAAAATTGTTTAGTCATTACACAAGTCTATATGAATAAACAATTTATTCTTTTGCTTAAACTTTATTTCCAAGCATGTTAAAATTTCTTTTACAAATTAAAAAAAAATTACTTTCAATCTTTTTGTCTTGTAATATTTCACTTGAATAAACATGAGGATGAATTTCGTTTATTTACCAAGTTTTAGTTTGAGGTGGCCATCATTGAAATAAGCAACGTACATTTTTAGGCCTAGGTACGCAAGTTTTTCGGGACTGCAGGTATATCCTATAAAGTAAGCACACGTTGTATGGTAGCATATATACAAACAATAGAGGAGTATATGAATGAAAGAATAGGGGTTGGCGGGGCCATGACACGTATTTTCTCATAACATCGTTTAAATTCTTCTTGAATGTTTCACTCATGTTATCTATTAAATAGAGAAAATAAGGTAGGATAGGCGATATCCTATTACAAATAAACTCTCGATTCCCAAACAATGGGACCTAAACCTGCACAATAATAAATATCGAAATTTTTGCAGTTTGTGACGCTTTAGATCCCTACTTAAGATGGTAGCAGAATTACGGTCTTCATTCTTGGTCTTATTCGTTATTCGTAGCTACGTACGTATAAATGCTTCATGAGAGTGGGGGGGTGAAATTAGGTCTCAGGAAGAATCAGGGCTGGGATTAAATTCATTGGACACGCAGCTACGTTTGGGACGCTCCTGACACAACCATGACAGCAACTTACCAACAGGCATGCAAGGAATGTGAAGGTATTTTTCCAACCAAACATTGTTGCATGTTGTGCGCCAGATATGTAGGCCAGATTTCTCTGCTGCGGTAAACCATTTATATTTGTGAAGGACAGCATTGCGTTTAGAAAGCTTCTGTACAGTAGTGTTTAGTATGACGTTTTAATGCAGATCGTGCAGTCCTGCAATGAAGCCAATAGGTTACTAGGATAGCACGGATGGCGTGGTGACGTAATCGTTTTTTAACCGGGCTCCCAACCTTTGCCAAACATGTCTCAAGGAAATAACCACCGGATCGGTCGTCTGTGTACCCCTCTCCCACGACCACCCTTGGTCAGGGCTTTAAGGTGGATGTCATTTTATTAGGTATCTTTAAATGAACTAATTGAAAATTATAATGGCAGAATACCCAAATAAGTATGTTGTAATACTAACCAGTGCCGTCTTATGCATAGGCAGGCTTGTCCATAGGAATGTTTTTCCCACGGGATTCCCATGGGAAACGTCCCATGGGATGGGACAGGCATAAATTGCCATGGGATGGGATGGGATGGGACAGAAAAATATGTCCCATGGACAAGCCTGTGCATAGGCCTGTTGGCCATTTGCCCGAGGGCCCACGAGCATAGGGGTCCAATGGGAATTAGTTTATATATATATATATATTATTTATTTTTTATACCTGCGGGTGGGGGTGCACACTTTCTTTTCCCAATGGCCCAACACTATTTTTTTGCCCAGGAGACCAAAATTACGCAAAGGCGGCTCTGATTCTAACCCGGTGTCAAAGATTTTTTTAAAAAACAACAACACCACCTTATTGAATTTCAAACAGTTGGCAACAGCCAAAAGATATAAATCCTCGTAATTGAAAGTCTTATTTGAACAGAACCCTCTAAAACGTTTGACAAGCTCACGTCTTGGTGAGTCTTGATGGATCATACGCTAAGAACGTTTGGTAAGAAACTTTATTCTAAAAAGAAATACATATTTTATTTTTTAAAAGTCCCATGATTTCATTCTCCCTCAAATTTATTTCTCTATTTATGAATAATTGTTGTAATCTATATATTTATAAACGATAGTATGTATGAATGTCCTTTGTAGATGACTAAGCCATTCTTCCGATCGCCATGAAAATTTTGAAGACACTTGAGTACGTTCCTGTGATGATAACTGGCAACTTTAAAAAAAATAACAATCATGGGGCGCCGTGGGCCCATGATATGATTTTTTCTTAAATGAATCGGATGTATAAAAAGTTTTAAATATAAATTTTCTTGTTGAGTTTTATTTTTATTTATATTTATAAACCCACTTCGTATTATGTTTGTCATATATCTAATAATTTCGTGCCTTGTGTTTATTTAATACACTAGTGCAGGGGTCTCCAAACTACGGCCCGCGAGGCCCTCTCAACAGGCCCCTGTAGTCCTTTTAATCTAAAAAAAAAAAAAAAGAAGATACTATTTTTACCTTTAGTTTTCTACAAAACTGTGTGTATTCGCCCCCCTATCTGCTGTTTAACAGTTAATGCGGCCTTCCGGCAAAAAAAGTCTGGAGACCCCTGTACTAGTGTATTTTAATTGTATCTAGAAATTATGGTTAAGTCGTGGAGTCGTGGATGAAAAGAAAAGCTAAGGTGGTCCACCATGGACTGCATTTTTCGCATAACATATACAGCTAGATGTACAACATTTTACAGACAACTAGCTAATATACCCCGCGGAACCCGGCCCTGCATGATGGAACCATTTTGAAACCCCACCTAATACGATTCCTTCGCATAATGGGATCACGTTCATTTTGGAACCCCTTTCCCCAACTGTAATAACATACTTTGATGGGATCGCATATACCCCAGTAATATCAAACTGCAAAATAGGAGACATTTCCCCAGAATGATCTAGTTGCATAATGGGACCCCTTTCTTGGTGGAATAATTTTCCCCATATAATTCCATACTTCATTGGGATTGCGTAGTTATGGGATCGCGTTTGTACTTGAATCGAGGTTAAAATTGGTTATGTGCGGCCCGTTGATGTTTCATTTCTTACTAATGCGGCTCTCGCCCAAAAAGTTTGCCCACCCCTGCCCTAGTAGATATCTTGTAAAGACGCCTTTATGCTTTAAGGACATTTTGATCCATCTGCTATATACGAAAGTCTTTGAATCTACTGATTTGTGAGTACGTCCCTGTTTCTGCTGTCTTCTGGGGGCGTCTTTGAACCTACTGTCTTGTAGAAAAAATCTTGCCCATGTTTGCCCAATGTTCGATTTACGCTGCGCGGCGGTGCTGTTATCCTACACCACGCAACAGTTTAGAATTACCGCGCAGCAAATTTGTAAAATATTGCAAACACAAAATGATTACCGCGCAACACTGCACACGAGTTGTTGTTGTTGTTTTACTTTGCACACGAACCAACGAACTATAGATGATATTTTGCAACCTCAATATTTTAATTTGAAAATGCGTTTCCAGTAGGTATGGTCAAGGAAAGATCTATACCCCTAAGCGCTCCCCTAAAAACGACCCTGGTTGGAGGCATGGAGACGACGGAGGACATGAGTAATGGGTTGTGTCTATGACATCGCGATGTTACAATATGTTCTTGTTGTCGCAGCACAGGCCCGGGAATGTTAATTAATGCGGCAGAGACACGTTATTAATGGGCAAAGTTGTGATGTTCCTTTGTACAAGTCCAGCGTCTGGCCACGACTGATATCATACATTTTTGTCATCAGAATGATGTGCTTAATGTTTGTGTGGGGTGGGGTGGGGTAGTGGGNGGGATAGTGGGGGTGGAGGGGGCTGCCAGATTTTTCAAAACTAAACAAGCCAAAAGTTCTCTAAATATATTTTTGACCAAGGAACACATAGCGTTGTTAAAGGGTATACAACAAATTAGTTCGTTTAAGCCCAGATTTGTTTATCATACTTTTATAGAGTTACAAACAGCGTGAAAATGGTGTTCTTATAAATTTTTTTAGTTGCGCTACGCTAGATGTAGAGCCATCATTGAGGTAGGGGAAGTTTCTTTAGTTTGGGTGGGAATATGTTGTTTTTTTGTTGTTGTTGTTTTTGTGTGTGTGTGTGTGTGTGTGTGTGTGTGCGTGTGCGTGTGCGTGTGTGTGTGTTTTTTTTTAAAGCGGGGTGATCGTGCATGGAATCCCTAATCGTGTTGCCTATTTGTACTTCTGGCTTATCTACATTAAATGGAACGTTGCATGTCTGATCTGGCTACTCACTGATTTACTGTCATGAGTTGGGTTTTTTTCCGTTAAGGATCGTCCATAAACGACGTCACGCGTTTTTTGGCCAATTTTATACCCCCCCCCTCGTCACAAGTCGTCACAAAATCTTAGACCCCCCTCCAATATGACGCCACAATGCTTTAAAATCC
>MUZC01004645.1:711091-773594 GCA_002072015.1 Radix auricularia | reverse complement strand
CACCCTCAACCCCCAAAAAAGTAATAATAAATAAAATAAATAATATATTCTTTATACTTTTCCACCTTCTTTTATCTAGGACTGCGTGCCAATATTTCTGTTATTTTGTTTACGAACCACTCAGGTGATCGTGCTCTGTGGGCCATGTTAATATTCGAACGTCAAACCTTGAGGTCGGGTGGCTGGGATCGGAGGTTCTTAAAATGACGCAGACGACAGCTGATGAACTAGAACCATTGAGAAAAACCGTTTAAATGGTCTCGATGTGAAATTAAATGTTAATATATAGGCGAAGTCATTTTTTACACACTCCAAATTTAAATATTTAAACAAATTAAGGCCCCATCCTATTTGCCCGTGTGGCTATACGTGATCACGAGACCTTGTATTGTGGAGGCCGAGAACCGGTCTGTAGACTTCAGTTTGGGTTCGTCTGATTGAATGGGTCTTCGGTCTGTTCTGAATGGGTTTGTGAGGTTCTGTTGTTGATGGGATTTAAACCGATGTCTGTAGCATCAACTGCTTGTGGGGGGGGGGGTCAAGGTAAGAGGTGCGGGAATAGGTAAGCCTACGAATTTGGTCGGCCACCTGGTTGTGAGGAGATTTCTGTGATCGTGTTGATAATATAACAGAGTAATTCTTTTAAATCTATTAGGACTCCAACAGTCCAGAATGGTTATGAATAAAACCTATAGGTTTGAAAATATAAATTTAAGTTCTTATCGGTTCTTGACATTTTGTTCATAGTTCATATTACTTTAAAAGATCAATCATTTAAGTTTAAGACTTAAAAAGGTTTATGAAATCAGTAAATAAAGAACTAACCGACATGACGTATTGTGTACACACAGCAACCAATCAAAGACATCCATACATGCTTACACTCAAAACCCCTACCAACCAAAGACATCCATACATGCTTACACTCAAAACCCCTACCAATCAAAGACATCCATACATGCTTACACTCAAAACCAACCAATCAAAGACATCCATACATGCTTACACTCAAAACCCCTACCAATCAAAGACATCCATACATGCTAACACTCAAAACCAGTGGCGTAGCTAGAGGGGGTGGTGGGGGTCGTCCGCCCCGGGCGGCACACATTTTGAGGGCGGCGTTTGTGGGCAGTTAATAAGTATATACATTTCCGACAACCATCCTTTAATTTTTTGAAGGGGTAAAACCAAGGTGAAACAAAAATATACATATTTTTTAGTCTTAATTAATGGTTCGCACAACATTTGTTTCATTACATAGTGATTGTTATAACTAACGCAAACTCGTTCAAAAATTTAAGGTCGCTCATTAAAGGTATCGATTTGTTTGGAAAATCAATCGGTATACGTAACAGATATATGATAACAACACACAAAAACACTTCACCGCTGTGCCGAAAAATATGTGCTATTAATATCGCCACGGCAGTTTTTGCGTGGAATATTCCACATTTTTACTTGCAATTTATGTTACTGTTTCAGTTTTATAAAGGAATTGTAAGGGAATTATTAAAATTTAATATTATTTCGTTTTTATTGCATTAAAGTAATACAGATTAAAATACGGTTATTTAATAAAATGTTACGCCTATCCAATTGAAGTAATGTGCAAATCATTTGTATTATGACAAGAACATGAAAATATTCCAATTTCCAGTTAATTAACACCACAGTAGGCATGAATAGTTAAAATTGATATCTGAACAAGTAATTAGTAAAACGAGATCAGATGCTGGAATTCTATTTGAGGCAATGCAAACTTTTCTTTTGTATGTTTTATGTTATCTCAATTTATCGGAACTCGTTTTTTGTTTGTTTTGTTTTGCCTTTAATTAATGCAAACTCATTTCGTGAAACAAAGCGATAAGCTAATAAAAAACGCTGTTGTATCGGTTAAAACAATTGAAATGAATTAAAAACAATTGAAATGAATTAAAAACAAAAGAAATGATAGTGGTGAAAATTCAGAAGACGTGGTTAGACTATATCCTAAGAACAAGAAGTGCAACGAGAATTGTTTTTATCAATGGATAGAATTTAAAAGAGAATAAAAGAAAAAATTCCTATATAAACCATTTATCCTACTAAATGAAGAATTTGAACATTAAATAAATGATTGTTTTGACAATGATAAAGCAAATTTATCCCGGTTTTATTACTGTACCTACACTACTAGAAGAGGCATTACGTTACGTTAGAAAAACGAGGGGAAAGACCCTTTTATCAATTGAAATTTTTTTAACAGTGTAGAATGGAAAGTTATATTTATATACCCATCATAAAATTGTAATTTTGCCAAGAATTTTCTCAACTATTGCTATGAGTGTTGCTAGTTGCGAAAAGGAGCCTCTCCAAACTGAGCAATTTTTTACCATAAAATATTGACAATAGAACAAGATATTACAGATAATATGAAAATTTGATAGCATAAAACACGAGTTTCTACTATGAAAGTTGGTAAAGTAAATGTATAAATATGTTTACATACTAATGTACATAATTTCTTTGTAAAAAAAATCATTTATCTATAAATACAAGATAAGCGCATATTAATTTGGTAATGTTTTTTTGGAATGTGTTGCCTCGTGGGGGGACGGGGACGTACCTGCGATCTGAGTAACTTTCTCGTGGCCTTTAAAAAGTATCTTGTATTTTATAAGTGTAATTTTATAAGTATATCATTTTATTTTTTGCGGCCTCTTTTATTACTGCTTACATAAGTATGGTATGCAATGGTAAAAATGTTTGCAACCTTTATTTCGCTTCAACTACAATAATTTGTTCATGTTTATTTAATTTATAAAAATCAATCATATGGTTGACTTAAGGGGTTATCCATCAATGACTTCACGTAATTTTGGCTGATTCCCCCCCCCCTCGTCACACGTCATCATAAAAACTTAGACCCGTTTTTCCATATGACGTCACAAAGCTTTGGTCATCCCCCCCCCCCATAAAACCGTATTTTCATTTTGAAAATGAGCTTGTTTCAAATCAATTTTTTGTCATTTAAGTATGTTTTTAGTGTAAGGCTGCACTATAATATCGTAACACACTTGAAGCCATGTGTAATGTCATTAAATAGTGTCATTAATGAAATATTTAAGTGGAACTTTTATTTAAGTTGTGACGTTTTGATGTGACGTCAAATTTATTGTACATTCCCTCTAGTCACAAAAATGGCGATTCCCCGCCCGCGCGTGACGTCATTTATGGATGGCCTCTAAAAAGGGCGGCAACTTGAAGACCGCCCCGGGCGGCAAAAGTCCTAGCTACGCCACTGCTGAAAACCCCTACCAACCAAAGACATCCACACATGCTTACACTCAAAACCCCTACCAATCCAAATATATATTTAAAAAAAAAAAATTAAAAAAAAAAAAAAGATCTTTATTTGCTGTTAGTAATTATTAGCATCGAATCAATTTAGGTCACAGCCAGCTTACTGAAGTATAGGAGAAGAATGGCACTTTCGTCTCCACTTGCTTTACTTATGGTCTTTATTGCGTCTGAGGATTGCTTCAAGGGGTGCAAGGCGGGGCGGGAGGGAAGGTCATAATGGGGACAAGACTGGCTGAGAGCAGTCTGTATGTAGTGCATAGATTATGTCTGGTGTTGAGAAATAAACAGGGATGTCTAGCTCTTGGAAAACTACGTGTAAAAGAAAAACGAAACCGACAATGAACAATCTGTTTTTCCACATAAACTGTTGTAAAAAATGTAAATAATTTAGCAGCTTCCTCGATGTTAAATATACGTTTATTTCGTACTGAACGAGATTTAGATTTTTACGTAAGGGAGTTTCATAAATGACGTCACGCTATTTTGGCCAATTTATTTCCCTCACCCCCTTGTCACACGTCGTTACTAAAGCTTCGACCATTCCCCCACTTTTTGCAATATGACGTCACAAAGATTAAGCGCCCCCCCCCAACCATTTAAGTATGTATTTACTGTAAGGTGGCACTCTAATAACCTAACACGCACGCATGATGCTATGTAAAACATCATTAAATAAATTGTAAGAAATCATATATTTAAGTGGAACTTGTATTTAAAGTTGCGAGTTTTGATGTGACGTCACATTTCTTAAACACCCACCTCCCCATCCTCACAAATGTGTGGACCCCTCTCCCCCTAGGTGCGTGACGTCATTTTTGGTCGTTCCCTAAATAGATTATGATTTATTATCTCCCGTGTTTTTTATTTGTTTACTGGAAACCATAAAGAGTTGGCATCTGTGTAATCATTAATCATTGCACTTTGTTACTAAGAGCGCCATTCAAGCCTCAATAATATGTTTAAGCACTCCGATTAGCTCAATGCCCCAAGCACGTACGACTTGAGACGGATATACCACAGGTGTGGAGCAATGCTTAAATTGGTACATTCTCATCTTTTCCCAATCCCAACCTTCCCCCACCCCTCCCACACACAAAATTACGATAATACTGATTTGACGAGTTTGGGGCCCCTATAAATAACTTATGATCAGGGACAATATAAGTTGGAGGGACAATATAAGTTTGAGGGCCCCTATAAATAACTTATGACCTAGTACAATATAAGTTTGAGGGCCCCTATAAATAACTTATGACCTAGTACAATATAAGTTTGAGGGCCCCTATAAATAACTTATGACCATGATAACTTTGAGGGCCCCTATAAATAACTTATAACCAGGGACAATATAAGTTTGAGGGCCGCATTTGTTTAAAAAAATATTTTTAATGTTTCTTTTTTTTTTTAAATAAACATTATAGAGGCCTTGTAAATTTGAAGCATTTGAGTCGTGTTAATTAGACTATCTAGCATTCTGCAAATAGCTCGCAAAATAAAACAATGACACTACTATT
This sequence comes from Radix auricularia, assembly GCA_002072015.1. Classification (NCBI taxonomy): domain Eukaryota; kingdom Metazoa; phylum Mollusca; class Gastropoda; family Lymnaeidae; genus Radix; species Radix auricularia. The sequence goes on along the minus strand of MUZC01004645.1, from coordinate 768,735 downwards.
ACATTCATATTTCAATGTGTTGACTTCAAGCCTTTGTCAAAGTCACGTTCCAGAAATTCTTGTTCGCCAGCGGTAATTACGTTTACTTGAAGAAAACAAGTTATTTTTAAATAATTGAGGATCCTAAATAAACAATGACGACCTTCACCTGTATTAAAGCCTTCCTTGCGATTGGTCTCAATGATTCATTATTTCACGGATGCTTACGATTGCGTCACTGGATGTTATTGGAGACCTTGAAATCACGGCGTCATTTAATATTTAACTGTGCATGGTTAATAAAGACATTTTATGAAAATATACTCATTGTCGGTAGTAAACAAACTTGGACTATGAAACTTTGGGTGCAGGGGCTTAAAACGAACACTAGTCTCTTTCTTGGCAGAGTAAACTGATTAATTGATGTATGACTTTAGTTGTAAGTGTATGTAATCTAGAAACGTGCTTCTCAAAATTTTTAGTGTGGCGGACTGGCAGAAATTTATCCTTTGCTCCAGTGACCGTTTCTCTATTTTACCTGTAGCAAAACGTAATTCATTGTAACGTATTTGTCTCACTTTAAGCGCTTATGGCAGAAAAAATCGACATAGTTAGCATTAATTGTTGCAAGTGGAGGAGTATAATTATATTGTTCTGTTATTTATTGATAACTTCAGTCGGCCGGCGGCGGATGGCTCATGGACCGGCACCGGCCCGCGGACCACCGCTTTGAATGGCTCTGATCTAAAAGAAAAATATATTGCATTAAATCTCTCGAAATGTGATTTTAATACTTATATATTTAATAAGTAATATTGATATACATGGCCGTATATGTGTAAGAAATGTTGAATAAAAATAACATCTATGTAATGTTATATTTAACGCAGCCCCTTGTTAATGTTATCGTAGTATAGTAACTTCCGGCCAACCCTTCTTCCCACCAACACATGATCAACTGTGAAGAATGTGCTAATGTTGTTAGTACTTGTTAAACTGCCACTTCCACCATTATCCTCCGCCAGCTACTACCGTGAGCTTGACTTACCGTATCTGTTTGTTCTACGGCGTCTGTCAGTTGGCCTTCCACACTTGGCCTCGCCAGATAGGGTTCTTCAGATTGGGTTTTCTTCGCCTTGTTCGGATGAGGACAGGGGTGGGGTGACCTCTCGGCCTTGCGCGGCTTTAGGTGGGCCACCACCAGCAGAGGGCCGGTCTCCTCAAAAGTCGAAAAGATTGTCAGCATAAAAGGTGACCCAGATGATTTGGTGACCCAGTGAGACATCTACAGACTGGGTACATCTAAATGGCTGGTGTTGACACAAGACGAACAAGAAATGTGTGGAGGCGGGGGAGGGGGGTCTATGCAAGCTCGCCATTATACACATCTGTATTATACTCAGTGTTCTGGGTAACCTGATTATTATACACATCTGTATTGTATTGAGTGTTAGTTTAAAAGTAAAGCTTAAACTGATGGTTTTCATTACACAATTTGTTTGTGTATTTTTGTATTTTAGTACCCTAAGCAAGTGCGTCACTAAGCACATCTATATTAAATTCAGTATCCTATAAGGCAGTGGTGTCTAAAGCCTGGCACGTGGGCCAAATGCGGCCGGCATAAAAATTGCAACTGGCTCGCAGCCTCGTCTTAAACATGCGGAATTTTTCTTTAATAATGACATTGACTTAATAAGAAAATACCGAATTCTTTTCTTTTGTGTGTGTGTGTGTGAATGATGGCAAGGATCGATGGCCTCTTATTGTTCATCAACATGCATAATAACTTTTAAAACTTATTAAGTGCCTATAAAGTAATGTGTACGAAATTCGATGACGTCCGATGGCAATTTTTTAAAAGTATTATTCTTTTATTTTAGAAATGAATGTGCTGTCGGTGTACTTAAATTTTTTTAGACATCATTCACATTAAAATCTTTTACACAAACTATTTGAATCTCTTTGAAATCCAAATCATTGTATCTATTTTAAGGTACGTAGTATAAAAAAAACATATCTTTGTTCAATAGCCTTTTCATTATTTAGCAATTTATACTCATTAAAATTGATGCATAAGATAACGTTAAGGCCTCTTTAATCGTCATAGTATTTTATCTTTTTTCCCCACTCAAAATAACACTGACAATTTAACAACAAATGAAAATGATATAATTAAAAAGCCTCTACCTCAATCTCGGCTCATGTTTATTTTTTAATCCTTTATGTTAACTCGTGGTCTCTGCTTGGTTGTTGTTTTTTGTTTTATTGTTTGCCGATAAAAACTTTGGATCGATTTTTAACCCACTTCCTCGTATGCTAGCAAGCTGAAATTCTGCAGGCATACTCGTGCTGACGATGATCTATCAAAATTTTAGATCGATTTATCTACTTTAATTAAATTAATTAAATTTTAGATTATCTCTATGTATCTCTATGTAGTATGAAAAGATATGTGCTAGAGTTTTTAAAACGCAGTTTCTCAATGGGACAAATAGTATATATTTGAAAGGCTGTCCTGTCTGTTCGAGCTTGCACGTGCAACTACTCCTGATCCATACCAAATAGGAGGCTGGAGTCTTTTGTAATTATTTTAAAGAGGTCCCATGGGTGTGCAAAAGCCAAAAAAAAAATATATATATATAAATAACGAAAAGGTTTACTGGATTTCCTGGAGAATAAAAAATGATACGAAAAAATAAAAACATTTTGTCAATTTCTCGCCAAAAACAAACATCTTTTGGATTGAAACAAACGCCAAACGATAGCTAATAATATTGAGAACAAATGTGGAAGGAATTTTTGAAAAATCTCTTTTCTCGACTCCCGTAATTTTAGCAGGAATTTGTAGATAGCAAATGTTTTGGATACTTTCAGAATTATTGATTTCAAATGACTTTTAATGTAATCTGGATTGATTTCTCTTGAATAAAAAAAATTCCGAAATTCTTTCGAGTTTTTTTTTTAGTACTTGATTTACTATAAATCCTGAAAATATGAGACATGCTCAAATTTTGAATTTTCGGATTGTCGTGTTATGCATATTATAATGAACATACTTTTAGTTATGTCTCGTAAATAAAGGATTTATAGCCAAAAACTTTGTTTTTTACATTTTTTTTTCTAAATCCGGCTGTGACATACATTGACTTCATAGAATATGACTTTCTTTCGGAAAATTTTAAACATTCGTCATTATACACATCTGTGTTATTTTCAGTCGTCTTTCTCAAGTGTTTTCGTCTTTTTGTTTTTTCCTTCCCTGTGAAAAATGCTTCCCCGTTGAAATTCCCGTAACACCAACAGGTGGCCTATTTTTGTTTATTTGATAGGCAAGCAAATTTGCTAATGCCATTTACAGTAGGCCAATTTAAATTTTGAATGGTCTGTTATTATAGAGTCTCAACAAGAGTTATCGACCTTATTTGATGATGCATTGTCTGGCTTCTAGCTCGCTTTGTTACCCGCTAAAGTAAGATAACTCTTTTCAATCCAAATTTATTTATATTCAATAAAATCGATGAGGGGCACTAACCGTGCGTCTTTGATCAATGTCAATGGTCAACGTGTCATTGTCACCTACATACATATGACTGCCTCAACTAAAATTATTCAGTTGTATGGGATGAAGCAGCAACTAATGCCTTCCACGTGATCCGCTGTCAGACAACATGACCTTCCACGTGATCCGCTGTCAGACAACATGATCTTCCACGTGATCCGCTGTCAGACAACATGACCTTCAACGTGATCTGTTGTCAGACAACATGACCTTCCACGTGATCCGCTGTCAGACAACATGACCTTCCACGTGATCCGCTGTCAGACAACATGACCTTCAACGTGATCCGCTGTCAGACAACATGACCTTCAACGTGATCTGTTGTCAGACAACATGACCTTCAACGTGATCTTTTGTCAGACAACATGGCCTTCAACGTGTTCTGTTGTCAGACAAGAAAGCACGATATATACCACCCTGACCAAAATTATATCTACTCCCCTGGAACCATAGAAGATCACTTTGATACTTTGATATAAATTTGTTAACGTCTGCCTTCAATTTTTGGGAATGCCATCTCGGGTTACGCCGAGAACAATGGCTACTTTTTGTATAGATTAAACTGTTCAGAATCAAGTGAACACCAACTTCACCCACTAGTAAGCTATTTATAAAATTCTATGGAACCCTTTGTTCACAGGTACCGACTTTGACCTCATCGTAGTGAAAGTATTATAGTAAACTATATATAGTGCGGTCGTGTCCATGAATAATAATTATGGGAACCGATGTAACGTGCCCCAAGTCCACAAGTTGTCATCAGGCAGTGATCTCAACCATGTCTTTCACACGCTGTCTGTGTCTACCCGAATACTTGGTCCTGGTCTATGGACCGTATACGTAGATCTGATGTGGTAACAACGATTTTCACCTTCGGAAGGATTTTTTTTAAAGTCTACCGAATGGTGGGAATCCGGTCATTAGCCGATTTAATCGTTGTGCGTTCAAGTTAGGTAATTGGCTGCTGTTAAAAGATTACTTTGTATGCGGGGCAGGTTCGTTAGTCATTTGAAAAAAAGTTGTTTTTTTCTTTTTCTAAATACAATTTTAGTTTTACTCTTTAAAGAAAAAAAAAATCGTAAGGATTGTTAAATTAATTCGTTTATTGTTCATTAGAAAACAAAAATGTTTTCCCCAGCAGAACACTACCCTAACGATGCCCATGGCAGTGTCACGTGGGTCCCTCATGCGCCACCACGCGCCCCATTATGTGGCCAGGCGTTGAAATAAAGCTTGTCTTTGAGGTACCTGTCGCCATTTCGGTGTTAGGGTCTTTATAAAAACTTGGATTTCTAAAGCCGTGTTTGAACAGGATATGAAGCACGCGCAGAGACGGGTGAAGTGGCCGATCGAAAGTAATAAAGGGTATCTGTAGCACATTAGATATAAACTAGGGCAGAATTTCAAGTGTATCTTCTTTTGACTTAATCTATGCTCCACATATTTTTTTCATAAAAATATTTACACAAGCTGGTTTATATTTTTACAGAACCCATCAGAAATGTATTTTTTGCTACCCTCTAAACAATTCTAAACATTTTAATGTAAAGCCGCCGCCCCTCCCCCGGGCCATTAAAACTACAACAAGACTATAACTCATTATTATATACCTTGTGTTTACACTTTGTTTATTGGACATTGATCGCGTAATTTGTTATAGTCCACTTGGAGTGTGTTTGGATTTAGTTATCGCACATTTTGTTCAAACGAGTTCGTGTACCATACACGAATCTATGGCATTGGTGAGCACAGGACGAGGACCGCATCAGTTGGTCATGAAATATCAGAGGGCCTCACTTACGAAAACGCCTGCCTTGGTACATGCATTGACAAGGCGTATATAGCTTAAATGTATCAATTGTTTTCATATTTGATGCTGACCCCCGCGCGCCGTACAGAACTAATATCGGGCTGCATGTGGCCCGCGGACCAGCGGTTTTCCTACTCCTAATAGTCGTGTTTAGTACCAGTGTTCCCTCTAAGGTTCGTTGGTCCGTGTGAAAAATCACAAACTTGTGTGCAAAGTTGCACAGCATGCATATTTTGTGTGCAATATTACACCTTGCAAACATAGAAATATATATACACATATTACCCTTGTCTAAATTTGCTGCGCTGTGATTCTAAATTGCTGCGCGGCGTCGTTCAGATATCCTCGCAGCGCACAACCACGCAGCTTAAAAGAAAACATTGCTCCGGACCACATTGTCTCTGCGTGTGATTATGTTTGAGATGTAATTCTTTTACATGCATTAAGACGCAAGACAGCGTTAACATTATTTCCTCAACCTCAAAATTACAACTTGAGTTAGAAAAAAAATATAAATCCTTACTGTGTGAGGATCCGAACAGAACCACAGCCAACTTTTCAATTCCAAGAGACACGGAAACAAAGGCGGAGAACACAGTTATTTCCATATCGTCTCATAGACGGACCAGGAGACTATTCAAATCCCGGTCCTCTGGAATGTTAAGCTTTTGGCGTTACGTGATGCCAGGCCTTACGTATCGCCTGAAAGACCCTTGCTAGTCAGGTAGGCAGTCACGTTGTGGTAAGTGAAGCCCATCTTGCTACACAAAGATAAAAAAGCAAAGAATTTCATTCTAAAAAAATTATTTGGTATACATTCTCCTAATTGTATACAAGATGGGATTTTAAGTTGATTCCGTTGCATATGTGAATTCAGTGGTGTAAGTTAAAGGGGTGGGGGAGGGCAAAGGGAAGGCCATCCCTTACAGCAACATTTATTATTTTATTATCATTATGAACAAGCATGAATAGTAGAGTTTTAAAATGTGCTAAAATTTAAGTTGTAGTGTGAACCAAATATGTACGATGAACTTGATAGGATCAGTATTATGAACTTGATTAAATATGAGCTATGAACTTGATCAAATTTGTACTAAGAATCAGAGGCGTCACTATAGAGTTGGAGTCACTCAGTGCGGTAGGTCATGGTGTCAACCCCTCACTACTTACCTCATAGACTGAGCTGGATTTACCTATTTGCTAAACAAGATATAGCTCAAGGCCCCCGGCTTCTTGTGGGCACAACAGCTTTTTTAAAATATTTGGCACTGACAATATCTGGACTTCAAAAGGGCTCCCATATCTCAAATAGCTTAAGGCCCCATCAAGTTTAAATCTGGCCCTGACCATAGAACTCCTCCGAGTCTGCCAGTGCCTAATAACGAAGCATACATAATTTTACCCTTAGCTGTCACCCCTTGTGAAGGTATCATCCCTTGTGATGGTATCACCCCTGTGATGGTGTCACCCCTTGTGATGGTGTCACCCCTTGTGATGGTGTCACCCCGTGTGATGGTATCACCCCTTGTGATGGTATCACCCCTTGTGATGGTATCACCCGCGGCTGTCCGCAACCCCCCAGTGGCACCTCTTCCAGGGGCACAACGGTACTTGTGTCAATGACAACTGAGATGGGAAATAATTTGTATCATCGCCTCCCACCCCAGAATAAGATCATCTGAAGAAGCCAAGGATATGGCCCCTACGTGCGAAGAAAAAAAAATTACGCCCTGGAAGGTCACAGCCCCTCCCTACCTCCGCCACTGAACTGTCGGCTCTGATTAAGAGGATCAAAACAGACACGTAAATAGGTGGAGGGGGGAACAAGAATGTTTGGATAAACGGAGCATAACAAATAACAGAGAGCAAAACCACTTGCTGTTAAGACACGCTTGGCTGAACCTTGACGATGATGTCGTGTCTTGGTGTTTGGGGTTTAAGTTGGTATGACGTGGCACGCCAAGTGTTTAGAACGGTCGTGAATCTGACAAGGTAAAACGCTCGGTGCTCATAAATGCTTGTCAATTCTCAGTCCGGAAAATTTCGTATCTCATAACGAATATTTAGACAAGGTTTTCGTTATTATCTTTTAGCATAAATATTTGATTGACAAGATGTTGCAAATTTGTGTATGATAAAGTTTTACTTAAATTTTGTTCGTGGTCATGTCTACTAGACAGCAGTGGCGTCGCTATGGGGTGCGGTGGGGGCGGGCCCCCCGGGTGACACCATCAGGGGGTGACACCATCAGGGGTGACACCATCAGGGGTGACACCATCAGGGGTGACACCATCAGGGGTGACACCATAAGGGGGTTGACACTATTAGGGGGGTGACACCCTAATGTAAAATTCTGTATGTTTCCGTTATTTGGTACTGGAAAAGTCAGAGAAGCTTTATGAGTTAAGTCATGAGAGGGGGACACCATGAGCTACCGCCCCGGGTGACACCAACCATAGTGACGCCTCTGCTTGGCAGGCTCCAATAGACGTAGAATAAACAAAGATATTTGATACAAGTCCAAACAGAACACCCGGATATTTGTTTAATAACTTAATAAACTTTCTCAATATGAAAACTCGGGTGTTCTATAAATAGATTTCCACCATTAAATGACAATGCTTATTAGGAAACTATATACATGTTTCAAGTACGTTTCAGTCCAGCTACAATTGTCTGGTACATTTCAGAATAAATCTCTAAACATGGTGTATACTGTAACATAATAAATACGTACACTACATAATATTGTATGCTTTGTTTTAAAAAAATAATTCTAAAAGTTTTGTATTAAGCAATGCAATATGTTATATAAACATTTACTAGTTAGCAGTCACAGATTGACCCCGATTGTTTCGATAAATTTGATTATGGTTTTAATACTGTGATGATATTTCTTTTAAAGTCGCTTATTTTAAATAAAAACGAAAAAGTATCCATTTGAAAACAACTGGGAACCGTTAGTACAACTATCCCATATATTCATGGTCTCGGTGTGTTAAATTGCAACCGGTTTTTTTTGAACTCCTTGAGTATTATAGCCCCCCCACCCCAACCCTTTTAGGAGTCTACCAACACACACACACAAGCACACATATACATACATACACACAGACATATATATACACACACACACTAACCTAACAACAACATATATCCCCACACATGAGAAAAAAAACACGATATCTATGTCTATCTCCGCCGAAAGAAGAGTTGCGTTCGAGTGTAAAGGATTTTGCATGCTGAGGGGGGAGGGCCAGGGACAATCCCATTGTTAACTTAACCCTAACATACGAAATACGTCACCGTGGTTCTTTATTGAATATGCGGGACTAGCAGGACTTGATATACCTTTTTAATTTTAAAAAAAAATTACCTTTTTAATTTCTTTACCTTACGTGGCCTACATTTACATTCTTTACGTTTCAAATCGTGAGGTATTAACTGTCTGTCTGGAGTCGAGTGAAACATTCTGTTCACACTCCCACGACTGAAATGTTATATCTGTCTATACTGGCAATGGTTATTTAACCCACGGCTAAAATGCTATATCTATCTATACGGGCAATGGTTATTTAACCCACGGATGAAATGCTATATCTATCTATACTGGCAATGGTTATTTAACCAACGACTGAAATGCTATATCTATACTGGCAATGGTTATTTAACCAACGACTGAAATGCTATATCTATCTATACTGGCAATGGTTATTTAACCAACGACTGAAATGCTATATCTATCTATACTGGCAATGGTTATTTAACACACGACTGAAATGCTATATCTATCTATACTGGCAATGGTTGTTTAACCCACGACTGAAATGCTATATCTATCTATACTGGCAATGGTTATTTAACACACGACTGAAATGCTATATCTATCTATACTGGCAATGGTTATTTAACCCAAGGCTGAAATGCTATATCTATCTATACTGGCAATGGTTATTTAACCCAAGGCTGAAATGTTATATCTATACTGGCAATGGTTATTTAACCCAAGGCTTAAATGCTATATCTATACTGGCAATGGTTGTTTAACCCAACGCGTCACTCAAGCAAATCTTTCTAAACCAATAATTTTGAACATTGCGACATGCTTTGGGAAGTATAAAACTTTGTGTTTGTGTTAAAATTAAAATTTAACACACACAAAAATCCGCATATTGTGCTGTGTAGCTAGGTTTGGTGTGGTCAGGGGCGGACCAAGACAATATATAGTTTGACGAAAATGCCGCCCTTAAATGTCATGTCTGGAGGTCTTTTTAGAGTGCTTTTTAAGAAATATTTATCTACGAGTGTATTAGCGTAAAAAAATGACGGAAGTTTTCAAAATTAATATATTCTAGCTGAAATCAATTAATTAAATAATTAAGTAATCAGAAAATGTAGAGACAAAGAGAGAACAATTAAATTTCATTTCCATATTTAATAATTTTATGCGGACGTTCGAAAAGAGTTATTTTTAGTGCAGTAAATTTTTTTTCAAGACTTTTTTTAATCGGTGCACTGCTTTCTATAATAAGTAGCGTTACGAAAGGACATATATTTTTTCTATATAGCAAATATGTGTATTGATTTTCTACGGTTTCTATTTCAGAAGTCCTTTTTACCACGTTTTTAATAACTTGCTTTCGTACCTGTCTGTCCGCAAAATTTCAAATTTTACAACGTCGAATTAAACCACTTCTAATGGTCCAAGATATCTCAAAATGTTAACACTGATAGATGTTGGATGACAATGGATTGTATCAATATTTCAGATCGATCGAATATAGAGTAATTAATTTAATGCATTTTTACAATGTTTATCTCTCTATAACATATGTATCCGTCTGCTTTGTTGATATCCACGTGCCACCGGAGTTCACCCCTTGACCACATCCCCGTGGTATTAAAACGTTGGGCGGGCGCTGATGAGGTGTTTGGTATAAATCTTAAATAGAGGTAAAAAAAAAAAAGGGATTTTTACAAACCACGTTTTTATATGTGGACTAAAAAATAAGAACATAAATTTAAACTTATAAGTTCAAGTACTTTGATTTAATGTGACCAAAAAAAACGTGGGGTGGGGGCTTCAAAATCCCATTCTAATTTAGAAATACAACACAAATATAGGTGTTTGGTATAAAAATTAAAGATTTATAATTTAGAAGGCAAAAGAGAGATCTATAAGTGAGAGAATGAGTGAACGGCATATGTAAAACTTCATAAGCGCCCGCCCCACGTTTTTAGTCATATTAAATCAAAGTACTTGAACTTATACGTTTTAATTTATTTTCTTCTTTTTAGGCTACTTATTAAACAAGTGGTTTTTAAATTTTTTTTTTTTTTTTACCTCTATTCATTTAACTGTTTATATGCCGCATGTTTTCATCTGATGTTTATGGTCCTATGCTAATAGTTTCACATCATTTCGATCAAAGTGTGCGGCATTGTCACTTTCCACACGTCAAGTTGCTCTCAACTCGGCAACTAATCTAACTTTCTCCTTGTAGTACTCTTTAACATTGGAAACAAATCTATCTTTCTCATGCCGACGCTCGTACAAACTCGAAAACAAATCTATCTTTCTCATGATGACGCTCGTACAAACTCGGAAACAAATCTATCTTTCTCATGACGACGCTCGTACAATTCGGAAACAAATCATTATATCTAATAATTGCTCTTAAATTCGGCTACATAAAAAACAAAAATTCGATCACTAAGCGAACAAGTTAGTCGGCTTAGATAGGGTTGGTGTTGTCAGTGGCGGAACAAGACTTAACTCTTCCCATTGTTCCATCTGAGATAACTTTAGAAACGCATCTGTTTGTCTAATCCGGGAATCAGCGGCATAAAATCATTAGTTTGTCCAATAGTCTTTTCACCTATCTGAACTCCACCATTTAAACTTTCACCAGTGTCGCTCCTCGTTTCAAACTCCGTCCACGTACCACCAGCAAACAGTTGTTTTGGGGTCAGGGGGTCGCAGGAGGACGGTCAGGAATGCAAAGATATTCAACAGTACGGACATGGTGAGGAGGAGGTGGGGGTGATGGGAGGGGGGAGTGGACCCAGAGGATGTGTCACGCAATTAACGAATGTGGTCAGAGCGTGAAGTTATGCCGCCTTAAAGGAAACCGCTAATTTGTTACCGAAGACACACACGCGAAAAGTGTGGATAGTTGATTGAAAGAATTGGTTCGAGTCAACAGCGTGGCCCATCTCCATGTCTCTAGCATTTGGGTTTTAGAAAACATTTCGTCGATTTCATCGAGACACGCTAAAACAGTGGTTCTTAACCTGGATTCGATCAAACCCCAGGGGTTCGGGGAGTTTGTCTCAGGGGTTCGCCGGAGGTCAAGACACCCGACTCATAATACTCATATTATTTGTGAATTGCTTGAGAAAGTTCGGAACCTCCAACAAAGTTAAAAAACCACTGTGCTAAAAGAAAAAGAAAAAAAAAACCTGTTTTTAAAATATCATAATTATATCTTATTTACATGAATAAAATTCATGTGGTGGTCTAGTGGTAGCGCGCTCGACTGTCGTACGGATGGTAAAGAGTTCAAATCCACGCGAAGGCGAGGATTTGTTCCCGGGGCCTAAGGAGTCCCCGAGTCACCCAGCTCTAAATGGGTACCTAACTAGACAATAGTTAGGCGGCTGGGGTAATGCGTGGAACCCCTATAGCCGTGGCCTGTGACCGCTGCATCACTTGCCAACAGATCATCTCTCATGGTCTGTGGACGTAATTATCTTCTGCATAGAAGGAGCGTCTGTATATCTAAGATTGCAAGAAGATTCCAAGTTTCCAAGAAAATTATTGTTCAGCTCCAGGATTAAACTACCTAGCGTTTTTGTTTGTTTTGTAAAAATGCTTTGATAAAAACATGAGAGCTAAAAAAAAAAAAAAAAAAAAAAAAAAGAAAGGTTAACTTTCATTTTGATATCTAGTGATCTATGTATATCATAAAGTGGAAGTCGGAATTGTGTCTAACTTCTTCTACGAGGGTTATCTTACCCTGGTCATCACCCAAATGCGTGGGTTTCAGCATTCCAACACTCAAACATGTATTTGTAGTACATACATACATACATTCTCACAATGGAAATAATCGGCATAATTAATCATCAACTGACATGGAGCCAGTTAAGTCAAGTTTATGATTATTTGTTGTGCAAATCATGAAGCTAATTTGTTGTTTGAATGTCGGCATGAATGCATCGCGGGGCGATTATCACTTAATTTGACTCTTAGGGTTGCGGCCCTTGTAAATATTGTGTGTGACTTGCCAACATTTGTAGACGGCTCTGTTCTCACGTGAATATGTCTCCTTAAAAACTGTTTGGACTGGATTTGGAGGCTTTTAAAAGGGGGTGGGGGAGTGTGGTCGCCTGAAATGTCAGGCCAGCGGCCAGCATGTCACGTGGTCTAAAAAAGCTAAACTTTTTTTTTAAAAGTTATTAAATTTTTTAAAATATTTTTTTTTAAAAACAGTAGTATGTGTTCAGTAACTCACAAATATGTGTTTATTTATTTATTTGATATGCGATCCAGGCAAACATCAATCCTTGTTGAAAAGCGAAGAAGATATCAAAGGATCAATTAAACTCTTATTAAAATTGTAATATCATAATGGAGATAAATATTAGTTAGTGTAACATAGCAAAGTTACTCTCAAAATGTAGTTAAAAAATCACCTTTGGACCCAGCTATAATACTATATAATACGGGACCCAGATATGTCTCTGACCACAAGCAGCAAAGCCACTGATCTTAGCTACGACACTGACCCTAGCAACGACTCTGACCCTAGTAACGACACTGACACTAACTACGACGCTGACACTAACTTCGGCACTGACCCTAGCTGCGACACTGATCCTAGCAACGACACTGACCCTAGCAACGACACTGACCCTAGCAACGACACTGACCCTAGCTACGACGCTGACCCTAGCTACGACGCTGACCCTAGCAACGACACTGACCCTAAATAAGATCCAGGCCCTAGTAGCGCCATTGGCCCTAGATACTGGACTTATTTAGCAGAGAGTGTAAATGAAGTTACAAAAATCATCTCCACCCCCAAAAATAACCCCATATAGGAACCCATGATTTGTGATTAAAAAGTAGGGCTTTAAAAAAATCGGAAACAGGAAACAAAATCAATGAAACCCAAGGGGGAAAAGTTTTAAAATGTGATTAAAATGTGATTTTGGACTCTTAAAGGCTTCCCAGTTAGAGGAAACATTTTTATATCCCTCTAATCTTTATAATCCTTATTAATAACTATTTTTTAATTTTAAAAAACCCAACATTTCTACAATATTTGTATTTTTCATAGATTTTTTAAAAAAAAGTTAGGTCCTCCTACAACAAGGGTCGGGTAACGCTTTGTCTGAGAGAGCCATAAACACCTCATATTTTGAAAAGTGATTCTTTGAGAGCCATACATTATGTTCTAAAATAAAAATTCAAGTAAATGTGTGCATTTTGTTTAATTTCAATACTAAAAGTACAATATTTTACGTCTCTGAATTTAATTTTAATAACATCGTAATGCTGTTTTTTAATGCAATTATTATGGAGATCAAAGGAGTCTGAATAAACTTTTTATAAAAATAATCGAACATTTGTGGCTGAGAGACACATGCAACCATAAAAATGTCAGATCTGGCGCGCGAGCCATGGTTTCCCGACCCCTGACCTACAAGATGGAAACGCAATGGAAATTAAGTCTCTACTAGCAATATACGAATTATGATCATCCTGAAAGTTAAACAACTATACATGCATATGGGTGCGGGTGGTGGGAGAAGATATGGAATAAGTGGCGTGGATCGTGTTAGGCTCATTCGGAGCAACAAGAGAATTTAGCCCAACTTGTCTCAACAGAAACAGCTGTTTATTTGAAATTCCATAAAGATGAATAATATAGGCGGACCGCAAACCCACACTCCCTGACTACGCCACTGGAAGGAATAAAATGCAATGAATGTGTAACTCAGTAGTAACTGATGCGTAATGAATCTTTGAGGAGATATAACCATTAGTACAGACAACAACAAATGCAAGTGTATTTGGACCACGTAAGAAGTATGTATATGTAGGGCAAGTTCACATCAAGGGTGGGGGGGGGGAGTCGGCCAAGTGTGTCCATTGTGTAAGTGATCAGTCAGGCGTCAACTCGACACGGTTCAGCGGATGAGGGGCGGGGTAGGCTGTGAGAAATATTATGGACCGTTTTTATTTTGGCTGTTCAGTATGGGGGTTGTGGGGTGGTTTCCAACGGTTCTTAGTTCTGAATGATTTCTGAAACAAGATGGCGCTGATTTGAATTTATATTATGCACATGATCTTCCAGATATTTAGTACGAAATGTAACGGTTCGGTTGTATGTTTGGTTCGCTACATAGGTGCGGCTGACCCGGCTGTACACGAACATGGTCTGATTCGGATAATCGAAACTGTCTTAGTCTGAATTATACAATTTTTTAAAAAATATTTTTGTGAGCAGCAAGTTGTAAGGATGACTAGTTGATGTCGTAGCTGTCACGTTCAGAATCTTCTCTCTATATAATTCACCAGAACAAGCACAAATAATCATGACGAATGACCCTCACTGGGGTTTGCCAATCACAGTTTCTGGTTGGCAGGCTAGGGTGTTCAGGGGGTGGGGAGCAGGTAGCTAGCCGCATTGCGAATATCTCGAGAATAACAATGCGTTTGCGCCCCCCCCCCCCGACGTTCACTCCGAATGTTTTGATTTCCTTGTGCTATCTATAGTGTGTGTTCGCTCGTTCCTCCCTTTCTTTGCACTATGTGCAAGTCTGCGGCGTAAGCTACGCCACGGATCGTATCTAGTTCGATGATACAGTAAGAATGATACAATATGATATTTGGTGTTCTTGGAATGAATTAGATAGTGTTCATCATTTATGAAAGTAAATTGATTTGTAGAAAATCCGGGTTTCAGTTTATCCAGTTTTTTTGGAAATGGTATAAAGTTTTCAAAATATACTGGTGTGGCGTTTGGCATATCTTTGGAAAACTGTTATCTATTTTATTCAAATGTCATTCAGCACAGAAGTGGAGCTCAATAAGAATGAAAAGTGTTTACAATTTATGCGATGAAATATTTTGCTAATTGTTACTGGTAAATAAATACCGGAATTTAATACTCTGTTGCGCAGCCAAGTTAACGAAAAACGTGATTAAAATATAAAGAGGTTAAAAAAAAAAAGATTACCAAAAACGTGGGGCGGGTGCTTATGTTTTTTTTTTACATTTGCAGTTCACTCATTCTCTCTCTTAATAGTTCTCTCTCTCTCTCTCTCTCTTGCCTTCTAAATTATCAATCTTAAGTTTTTATACCAAACACCTATCTTTGTGTGGTATTTCTAAATTAGAATGGGATTTTGAAGAACACGTTCCACGTTTTTAGCCATATCAAATTAAAGTACTTGAACTATAAGTTGTAATTTATTTACTTCTTTTTATTCCACTTATAAAATGTAGTTTTTAAAATTCCTTTTTTACCTATACTTATTTTATTCTTTTTATTCTAAGTGTAAAATCATATTAGAGCATATGGAAAATTTTATTTCTATATCTATTACTTTCATTGTACATAAGAACATTAATTAAATACAAACTAACCTAATTGGTTTCCGTATATTATGGATTGCCAGGTATAACCTCGTGTAGGGGAGTCATTTTAGACAACACAAACAAAATATTTTGCTTATTCAATGTTATCAATTGAAAACACTACAATAAATTATATCAAGGCTTTTTTCTTATTCAATTTCCTTGACTTACTGAAGTCCCATGCTGTTAAGAGGACAAGGATGTTTTGATTGATGGCCGGCGTGAACTCCCGTGGCATGTGGATGTAAACAGTAGCAGACGAATACAGATTCTATTTAAAGAGTTAAACTAAAAATGTATCAATTTAATTTAGGGCTGCGGAAATTAACGATTAATTTCTCGATTAATCGTTAAAACTATTATCAGTTAAATATCTATTAAAATCTTTTTAATCGGTAAAAAATTCGATTCAAATTTAAGAAAAAATTTATAAGTTTTTTTTATTCAATTTATTGAAAAATAATTAATAAACAATATAATACCCAGATCACTGGATCTGTATCGCCGAGGAACATAGTACAACAGTTCATAGCAGTTTAAAAGGTTCAAAATATTATTTTTCTATGTTTATAAGACAGGGGAAATACTTCAATAAAACAAAAAACATGTCTATAACATGCTTTTGTCTTCCCTTGAAATGTTACGCTTTAATCGAAATTAACGATTAATTCATGAAATTAATCGTTAATTTCTCAAAAGTTAACGATTATATTTAAATTAATCGTTACCAGTCCTAATTAAATTACGTTATATTCAATCGATCTGAAATTTTAAAACAATGCATCGCCATCCAAGATCTAGTCTATCTGTGCTAAAATTTTGAGATCTCTGGGACTATCAGAAGGGGTTTAATTTTACGTTGGAAAATTTGAAAGTTTGCGAACAAACAGTAAGGAAGGAAAGGAAGTTAACAACAACAAAAAAAACGTGGTAAAATAGTACCAACATAAAGACATGAATATTCCGGTGTTAGAAATGAGCGACAAGGCAAAGATATTTCGTTAAAACGAAAAACTACCAATCATCCTCTGCAGTGTTTAATTAATTAAATGCATGGGGTAATATAATACATGCTTAGTAGCGAAAAGGTTTGGAAGAGAGTTAAAATATTGCACGATAAAATAATAGACCTATTGTCTTGGTTCATCCATCCACCTCCGTCGAGGTTGTACCTGCTACGCCCCTGCACACGAGCTCTTCTATACAAAGCTGTACAAAATACCTCGATATGTAACTATGATATAAATAGGTAAATCTACGAGCTCTTCTATACAAAGCTGTACAAAATACCTCGATGTAACTATGATGTAATTAGGTAAATCTACGAGCTCTTCTATACAAAGCTGTACAAAATACCTCGATATGTAACTATGATATAAATAGGTAAATCTACGAGCTCTTCTATACAAAGCTGTACAAAATACCTCGATGTAACTATGATATAAATAGGTAAATCCACGCCTCCGGTGTTCAAATGATTAATCACCCATGTTGGTGCATTCCCATGTAACCCGTTCATCAAAACATCACACTAAGATTGAGTAAGACGGTGAACAAGACGAATGGGACAACCCAACGTTTCCACGGTCAGCAACGAGGCTAATTAACGGGAGGTTAAGATCTTTTTGGAGCTTTCATGGGTTATAGAATAGATATTCATGGGTTATAGAATACACATTCATGGGTTATAGAATAGATATTCATGGGCTATGAAATAGACATTCATGGATTATGAAATAGACATTCATGGGTTATAGAATAGACATTCATGGGTTATAGAATAGGCATTCATGGGTTATAGCCGATGAGCTCAGAGAAGACCTGCCAGTGGAGAGGGGTGCATATCCATTACTTTTGAGTTTGGAGGAGTAGCTTACGTGACATGGTGGAGGGGTGCATATTACATGATATTGGGGGAGAGATGCCGTACCTGACATTTGATTAGAGGTGTCTTACTTGACCTTACGGAAGAGGTGCTACACCTGACATTTGGTGAGAGGTGTCTTACATGACCTACGGGGAGAGATGCCGTACCTGACATTTGGGGAGAGTTAACTGCCATGACCTTGCTGAGAGGTGTCGTACATGGCATTGGGGGAGAGATGTCTGACATGACATTGGGAGAGAGATGCTATACCTGACATTGGGGGAGAGGTGTCGTACATGACATTAGGGGAGAGGTGTCTTACATGGCCTTGGTGAGAGATGTCCTACATGACCTTGGTGAGAAGTTTTACGTGACCTTGGTGAGAGGTGTCCTATATGACCTTGGTGAGAGGTGTCCTACACGACCTTGGTAAGAGTTGTCTTACATGACCTTGGTGAGAGGTGTCCTACATGACCTTGGTGAGAGGTGTCCTACATGACCTTGGTGAGAGGTGTCTTACATGACATTGTTGAGAGGTGTCAACATAACATTGGTGAGAGGTGTCCTACATGACCTTGGTGAGAGGTGTCCTACATGACCTTGGTGAGAGGTGTCCTACACGACCTTGGTAAGAGTTGTCTTACATGAACTTGGTGAGAGGTGTCCTATATGACCTTGGTGAGAGGTTCCTACACGACCTTGGTAAGAGTTGTCTTACATGACCTTGGTGAGAGGTGTCCTACATGACCTTGGTGAGAGGTGTCCTACATGACCTTGGTGAGAGGTGTCTTACATGACATTGTTGAGAGGTGTCAACATAACATTGGTGAGAGGTGTCCTACATGACCCTGGTGAGAGGTATCCTACATGACCTTGATGAGAGTTGTCCTTGATGACCTTGGTGAGAGGTGTGGTACCTGATATTTTTGGGCTTCGCGCACATATTATTATAAATTAAGGTCAATGCCGGACTTAGGTTCAGGCGGAAACGTATTTCCTAAATTGAATATTAATATTATTTGCTATAGGGTACACATTTTTAATAGTAAACGGGCTACCGTGAACAAAGCCACCATTTTCCCCAGTAAATTCCCGAATTCCCAGTTTAATTATTCACTCAACACTGAAACGGTGGATTAGGAATACATTGTTTCCCGTGACATTACTGCGGCGTTAATGCCATCAGGATGTAGGACGTAAGTTTGGAAAACTTTGCACCCCCTTCCCCCTCCCCCAGAATATTGACAAGTAAGTAGTACAAAAATTCCACCTCTCAAATAAAGTGAAAGCGCGTCTGTCTCTATCCGACACAACGATCTATGTCGTAGTCCGCCCCTGGATGGCTAACGTATGCCACTCATGACGACTACCCATCGATGCCTACATTTTCCTCTTTACGCCTCATGTTAAAAAAAACAATTTAATCTTTTTATGAAGGCGATCTTGGGGGAAAAAAAACATGTGTGAAGATGTGGAAGGCGGGTGTTGAGTTGTGAGTTGATCATTTTAAAATAATGGCCATGACCGTCAACTAAATCCTTGACCTTGTCCTATATTTATCCGGTAAGATTTTCTCACGCTTGTCAGCACTAAGGTGAGATTTAAAAAAATTTCACATGGAAAATAAATAATAAAGTCAATTAAATAGTTATTTTGCCTATTAAGGAAAAAAATAACATTCACAACGGCATGGGAAACCAATTACACGAAATTGTCACGTCATTGACATTCATGGGCGTGTCATGTACAATCTTAAGGTTGGCATTGACAGCAATAAACTTTGCGATAAAACCCAGCATTGGTAGCCAGCAGCCCATGTGTTGCAGTGCTTCATTTCAAACTTTTGCACATTTGGAGACTTATCTAGTACATTATCATGTGCTATCATAATAGCGAGTGTAATTTATAGAGTTTCACAATTTATTTAGCAAATAAGAACTAGAAAATATTCATAAATATAGTGTTTTGTTTTTTTTTTAAATTAAGTTATTCATGATTATAAAATTTGAAAAATATTCACAACTACATTAAAAAAACTCCAAACACCACAAGCAATAATAAGCTACGGGGCTTCCGTTTGTCAACATTACAGCTTGAAACACTTCTGATAGCAAGGAATAATTTGTATTGCCTATTGGATTTACATATTTTTTATTTTATGTATGTCATTTTTTTATGTATTATTCACGACATATAGTTATAGATTCTATGAGCCAACCATTCAAAGACCTTACACTTTGGCTCCGCACCAAAAGTTGTAACTCAATAGAAAGAAACATGACCAGGGTCATTGGAGTAAAGAAAGTTACGCCCTCCGGCACGCTCTAACATGTGACCTGACCTGTCGGAATTAGCCGTTGGTAGATTTATATAAGTTCGAATGTTGACAGCTTCAGGCTAGTCAAAGGGTAAAAAAAATATATTAGTGGATTAATATACCAAATCAAAACAACACCTCAGAAAAAAAAAGTATTTAGACATATTTTTTGGGGGGTGTAAACTCCGTATCAATACATGAAGGTAAGCTGCAGCACTGTGTACTTAAAGGCTGCCAACTCCATTCTTGTATATGTGAGCTTTGAGGAAAATGCCAGATTAACTCGACACACCTATTCGAGAAATCCTAGATATCGATGTCAAGCCATATGTTGAGGGCGTGTAGATATTTTCAGAATACAAAAAGAATTATACTACGCACTTTCGGTGGAACAAAGGCGACTATAAATCTGTATGTGACCAGCTATATTATATAATATACACAGAAGGAGTGACAAAATTATTTTTCTTTGAAAGATGTAGGATGGTAGGAATGTTAAAGAAATGGCTTTCTTTAGCCCGTAGATCGACACCTTTCATACATAGGCTCGGTGCTTCTCTGCTTGACTGAACTACGTCTTTCTATATCATGCCTTGGTGTTTGTAATACATGACCTGAGAATTTTTACCTGCAATGGCGCGTTGGTGTTTTTTTGTAATATACATATCAAGTTACCATTTCAGACCTTCAGGAAATTTTTATTTAACTGCGCTATAACCACGTTTTCGATATATCGGTTGAACTCGACGAGCAATGGACTATCATTGATAGTTTTTTGTGAACCTGAATATAAACTGAATTAACATTTTGTGCAATCAATAAAATCTGAATGAATTTACGAGTCCTTTGAATTTTGTCTGTTTGTAACCGGGCTTCGAAATTTTTCTGTTTGATTCAGCTTTATTGAACTTATTATTTAACAACTTCCAATTGTTGATATTTCTTCTGAGTTTTATCTCTTGGAACATTTTATTTAGTTAAATTTTGTGGATCCGGATTTGTAGACAATCAATCTGATAAGATCATAAAATTGAGAGCATTCAGTCATACAAAAAATAAAGAAATCAAGTTATCAAGAAATTTAAGGACAGAAAAATATAATAATAGTTCTCTATTTGCATTCAAAAGAATGTGACTATTTTGACATAAACTTATAAAAAGAAACAATTAAAATAAAATAAAATACACTTTACTACCCTGTAAGTACAAGGAAAAAAGAGCACCGGACCCCGGTGCAGTGGGAAAATATTCCTGCCGGTCCCCGGTGAAATGGAAAAAAATTCCTGCCGGTCCGCCACACAAAAAAAGTTTGAGAAGCACTGTCATAGCCCAAAGACTATAAACTATCTGCAGTCGTGTTGTAGTCAAATGTTCTAGTCAGAGGCGTCACTAGGGTTGGTGCCAAACGGGGCGGTAGCTCATGGTGTCACCCCCTCACGACTTACCCCATAGAACTCCTCCGAGTCTTCCAGTGCCAAATAACGGGAACATACACAATTTTACATTTTGGTGTCTTCCCTTGTGATGGTGTCACCCGGGGCGGCCCGCCTCCACCGCACCCCAGTGACGCCACTGTTTCAAGTTGCTCAATGCATTCTGTCGTGAAACCTCTGGTCCCAGGACCATTCTCTCGTCTAACCCCTGATTGCGCGACCATTCTGTCGTCAAACCTCTGATCCCGCGACCATTCTCTCGTCAAACCTCTGATCCCGCGACCATTCTGTCGTCAAACCTCTAAACCCGCGACCATTCTCTCGCCAAACATCTAAACCCGCGACCATTCTCTCGCCAAACATCTAAACCCGCGACCATTCTTTCGTCAAACCTCTGATCCCGCGACCATTCTTTCGTCAAACCTCTGATCCCGCGACCATTCTTTCGTCAAACCTCTGATCCCGCGACCATTCTTTCGTCAAACATCTAAACCCACGACCATTCTTTCGTCAAACATCTAAACCCGCGACCATTCTCCAACCCTCGACTTTCATTTTGTAACTTTTTGTTATGAATGGTCCAGGCCAAAATGCTGTGAGCTTTTTAAATGGATACATCCAACGTTTTTGTTGAGTCTCACCCCTCATTTTGGTTAAAACAGAACTCAGTAGGTTTCAGGGTTTCCTAGAACGACATTGTTGACTCCGTGACGCAACACTGTGTACAATCTGGGGAATGATAGAGTTCGTCCTAATAAAGAGAACAAACTCTTTTTGCTTACATTAACTAGCTGAAATTGCTTTTTCTTCTTTCCTCTTCTCTGTGGTACAATTCTGTCATTATTATTTTTGTAGAACTAAACATGCGCAGTATGAAATTGTGTGCAAGTAATTTTAAGCACATTGAGTTTCATCTAACTTGACACCAATATTAAAAAAATATACATTATCTGCAGCCCATTATGGCAACAATGGAGTCTGAGAATTTATGAATTGTCTGAAACATCTCATAGAGGTCAGTTAACCTTGTGGCCAGTACCCGAGACGCCGTATCGCTTCACTTACCGCCAGTGACGCATAACTGGTCAGGCTGGTCAAGGGTCTCGCAGAAGTGAGCGAGAAGTGATCTGTGTATTCTATGAGAAGGGCCGCTCGGGTGTCGATAGACTGGTTTGTGAAGGCCGGTCACTGTCTTTCCACCGTGTCTGTGTGACGTCAGTGCTCTTGAGCTGTTGTCGTTCCGTGTTGCGACTCCAACGTATTCATTCTTGATCTTAGTGTCGACTGATCCAACCATTGATACTCTCCTTAACTGGAAGAGGTATGTCATTAAAACACTCAATATTCTGTTACTCAACTTAAACATGCTATTGTTCATATATCTATACCCCAAGCTGCTTCGTCCTTTAAGTAATTAAGCATCGCATTTCGTTACACTGAATGGCATTAAGTATCGGAATCCATTATCCGCTGACCTCTTGTTTAGGATTGTGTGAAAACTGTGCAGCGAATAAACTCATTTTACCATCATTTTCCGTCTCCTTTTTAATATTAATTTTATTTTTGCCATGTATTTTCCCTTGGATGTGGTTATATTTAATGATTTAAAAACTTTATAGACTTCTCTTTTTGAACGACTCGGTTCCCAACACGACTTATCTGTGCATTGTGGAATCACTTAGTTCAAAACACGGAAACCGACGGGAACATTTGCATTTATTCCAAATGTTGTGTCTCAAAATAAAAGCACTCATTGGTGATATTTTAAGAAGTTGAGAATTTGTAGTATGACGCCCTGGGGCGCCTGATTCGATAACCTCTTTTTTTTAGATAACAGGGCGCCGCTTTTGTTTTTCATTACTAAGATACTCCCCTTGAAATAATAATCCGCAATCTTACTTTTATACTGATATCCTAGTAAGTCAGGAGACACCTTCAAATAGTTCATTATTTTAAACCGTTTTCTATTTATGTTTAAAAGTTTGATTTATAATGTTCTTTACATTCAAACCGCACGGTTGCAGTCAAGAAAAAAAGGGGGGAGGGTGAAGTGGTGTAATTATGTCCATGTATAACGAGAGCGACACTTCCGGTTAGTTACTGATCTTTGTTGGTGGAATGGGGCGACAAAACTCTCGTTCCCTCTAGGGTGGCACTACTGCCGCTGTTAACACCAACCTTGTAGTACGTTTTACATTTGTTGCTACGGTGATAAATGTTCAAAGGAAGCAATGAATACTATTTACACATAATGGCGTCACTAGGGGGTGCTGGGGGGTGGGTGCCCCAGGTGACACCATTACAAGGAGTGTCACCAAAATGTAAAATTGTGTATGTTCCCGTTATTTGGCACTGGAAGACTCGGGGTAGCTCCATGGGGTCGGTCGTGAGGGGATGATACTATGAGCTACCGCCCCTGAAGACACCAACCCTAGTGTCGCGTCCGTTTACACGCACTAAAAATAACCCCCTGTCCCGGGATATTGCCACAGCATTTTATTGACTGGGAATCATGAGAAAATAACGACGGAGGGGTCATGTCATGTGACTTGTGGGCTTGTCAAGTACTGGTATGCGGGACAAGAATGAATCTTGGTGCTGGCGGGTGTCATTGTGTTCCTGATTGTTTTATTGCTCGATTTACTGCTCGCCGATGTAAGTATAGAGATTTATGTTCAGGTAGGGGGGTGTGGTGGTATTTATACTTTTGTTTGGGTGGGAAAGAATGCCTTGTATTTTTCTTGGGTCTTTATGTATTGTAGTGATAACTATGATTTTGTGTTTGGGGGCTAACCATTGTCAGCTAGTGTATATGTATTTGCGTTCGCCAGGGGCGTCACTAGGGTTGGTGTCAGCCAGTGCGGTAGCGCATGGTGTCAACCTCCTCACGACTTACCCCGTAGAACTCCCCCGAATCTGCAAGTGGCAAATAACGGGAACACACAAAATTTTACGTATTCGGTTGACCCCCTTGAAATGGTGTCACTCGGTGCGGTCCGCACACCCTCACCCCCTTAGTGCCGGTGTGCAGCGTTCGAGATAGTAGGTGATGTGAGTTTCCTTATAATCCCAGGTCTGTGACTCATAACTTTGAAATGAAACAAGGTTATCCTTTCGATATTATCAGTCACAGTAAATCCTTCTGTCTTGGACATTTTTTCGCGGGGCTGTTGCAGACGGATCATACTGGGAAAATGTTTCTTTAGAAAAAAACGTTTAATGCTAAACCCACACTAAGACCAGTGGCGCAGCCAGGCTTACTGCCACCCTCGTGGGTGCCCCGAGAATTAAGCACGAATAGACGGCCCTTGAAATAAATTTAAAAACAAAAAAGAATTGACACCGTGGCCCATGCTGACACTTTCTAACCCCCTATATGTGTGTAACTTTGAACGCTTATTTTCTTACTCTTGAAAATCGTGGGAAATTATCAAAAATCTTTTTTTGTTTCTCCAAGTGCCGTAAACTTCTTGGTAGGTAGTACCGTATTTTCAAAAGAGCAATGAAAATTTTTAATTTTCATTTATATTAAATAATAGAAGATTTTAAAGAAAGAAGAAAAATAAATCAATGGAAAAAAGATAAATGCAACAAACCATTTTATTTTATAAGCATGTGTGTAGTGGTTTTTTTTTTTGGGGGGGGGGGGTTGCGGGTAGCAATGCAGTTGGTAACTGAAGTGGCGTATTAAATTTATCTTTTTGTTTATTTTAAGTCTAATTGCGATAAACTTCATCGTTTAAAACAGATCATCCCAAAAACATTTTATTACAGAACCTGTAGCATTTTAGCACTAAATGAGTTCACTTTATCGCTCAAGCGCATTTTGTTTTTCTGGTTCAGGAACTGTAATCATCCATTTATCATATTTTTTAGACTTAGTTTCTGTCACAGATCGTTCTTCTTTAGTTGTTGTCCAGTTTAGAGGCAGACTTCTGACGAGAAGGGATGGCCTCTACGTGGCTTCTAGAAGCGACCNGGGGGGGGGGGCTTCTCAGCGTTTACGTCCTCTAGGGGGCCAGAGCTGAGGGGGTTTTTCCGGGAAGCCCCTTGAGAAGCGCAGGCTCAAGACTGCTAATCATCTTCCATATGTAGGATCATGAGGGGCAGATTTAAATGTATTAAATTCCGGATAGTTTTTATATGGGTGTACATGGATTTAATGTATTAAGGGCCGGATAGATTTTATATGGGTGTACATGGATTTAATGTATTGAGGGCCAGACAGTTTTTATATGGGTGTACATGGGTTGAATGTATTGAGGGCCGGATAGTTTTTATATGGGTGTACATGGGTTGAATGTATTGAGGGCCGGATAGTTTTTATATGGGTGTACATAGATTTAATGTATTAAGGGCCGGATAGTTTTTATATGGGTGTCCATGGATTTAACTAGTGACTAATTTTAAGTTGGCCTTCCATCACAGTTTTTGAGGGCCATTTTCGTCCTCTCAGTAGCTCTGCCATCGGACCAAATAAGCACGTGATACGATACTTCTTTCTTTGTTTAGTCAAAGTTGCTTGTCTGTTGATTGTTACACCCCTCTAACCTCCTTTTATTTTATTTTATTTTCCCCTCTCTCTCCAATTTTGCATTTTTTCCAAAATAAGTATTGTTATTACTGATTCGGATTTTTAAAAAAAAAACTGTCTCATATTAGGGCTAACAATTAAAATAGATAAAATCAAAATTTTTGACGTTTTAAGAGTTCAAGATGAATTTTATAATAATTTTTTTTTCACTGATGGGCTCTTGATCTAATTCTTATTTATTTACAACATCACGGAAGTGGTAATAATGTTTAAGTTGGAGCAAACCTCTCGCCCTTTTCTCCATGATCCCCCCTCCCATACTCCCATAACACTTAGAAAAATAGAGCTCCTCGGTGAGACCAAATGTATTTTATTTGTATCCAAACACTCCGGGAAGACTTCATTGAATGTGTCATTCAGTGCACCTCTTCTTTTTCAGAGATTAAAATTATATTTGGTTCTAAGACTCGAAGTAGACGATTCCATTGTAGTCTATGTTCCATTTAGCGTGCCTTTCAGGTATACAAAATAATGCCAAAATGTTATTGAGACACCTCATCCTGCCCTCACCACCTAAATGTTTTACAAAGTTTTTGGTCTGCATACTAACGGCGCAATATCTGGAAACATCTGTTCTCCCCCCGTTGTTTATTATTTCTGTGCCGGGCGCATCAACATCCTAATAGTAATCCGGTCCAGGTATTATGGTCAAATCTGCGACCAAGCCGTGACTTTCTGACAAGTTGCCACTTAGGCCTATTATCACCGTGGATAGTACTTGAGGTTGCTAGGAGACGGACGGGACAGTTTCGACCGCCTCGAGTTTTTGATGAGGGATTTGTTTGTTAGTTTATTAATGGGGCGGGAAGTGGTGGCCAGCGGGTTTTAAGGGGAATTCAGAACAGAAAATTAGTTTACTACTTCCTCTCACAGAATACACTTTCTATTTGCGAAGACGAAATTAGGGCATTTTTGGGACGGGGAGGAGGGGCAGTTATTTTGTGAATAAAAATATTCTCCTGAATGCAAACCCCTGGGCTGTAGATCTCAAGTTATTTAATGTTCGGTACCCAAACCTTTTATTTAATATTCTTAAAATATTTTTTTTTCTTGGGTAATTCGTTTTAATATTGTTTTTATACAAAAGGTGTCACTAGTAACTAGTAATTAGGGGTGTACCGGATTTCGGCTCCGGCTCCTGCACCGAATTCTGGCCAATTTTACAAATCCTGCTCAGGTCGGATTTCAAAAGTTAAAAAAAATGAATCCTTCTAGTAAGGTAATTGTGACTAGAGTGCCACCGGTGTTTGTGGACTCCATTCGCAGATGCCATTCAACGCATCTCCGAAGAGCCACGTTTACGGTACCTAATTTCGCTTGAAATTTGAAACAAGACAAAATATGTGCTGGGAACAACGGAAGTCACGCATAGCCATTTTTAAAGCCATTACTTTAACTTCATCGTCTTGTCTCTCTGTATGCAGTGATCTCTTGGTCCCACCCGCGGAAAAACAAAAATGTCAAAAGTAAAAAATGACCAATTTTCCCATGATCTTATCGAGCTGAAATTTTGCACAAGAACTTTTTTCATCTAACAATGCATTGTATTGAAATTTCAGATACATACCGTAATTAAATAAATGAATTGTTAGTGTATCTCTACGTACCATGTGTCTGCTATAGTTGACCTTCACGGGTCACTCCAGGTTCACTCCAGCCCTCGATGTCACAGGAGTCTGTCGCGTGCGTTATGTGTTATATTGGACAAAATCAATTCTTTCAGTTATGTCTCACATATAAGGGATTTATAGTCAAAAACTTTGTTTTTACGGGTTGTTTAATTTTGTTTTTAACGCCTATGTGGTTTTATGGAGGGGTTTCATGCTCATGTATTTATTTGCTGCCTGTCAAAAGAGTCAAATCGAATGTGTCTCACCCAGGCTGTGTTAGTAGAAGGGCATGGAGTGAGATGATGGCTGTGTTAGTAGGAAGGGCATGGAGTGAGATGATGGCTGTGTTAGTAGAAGGGCATGGAGTGAGATGATGGCTGTGTTAGTAGGAAGGGCATGGAGTGAGATGATGGCTGTGTAATATTTAGTTTACGTGTTGTTAATGCAACAAACGAAAATAAAAGTGTAATGAACAGAACAGTGAAGCTCTTCAATACTATGTTTACTTGTAATATATTTAGACTAAATATTTGTAGTGAAATTTAAAAAAAAAAAAAAGCTGAACGTATAACTATGTTTAATCGGTTAATGTAGAAAGGAGACCCCTTGTTGCCATTCTAAGCACTATAAAAAAAAATCTAGCTTATTTAGGCGAGCCACGATTTCCACTTGGTCAGTTTGTTTTGCCAGGTACTTGTCAGACCCGAAAGCCGTGATAGCTCTGTGCTGCCATGGTGATTTAATGACATTCACCGTGGACAACATTTTGTTCCGAAAACAAATTTACTCTTCTTTTTTTTCGGAGGATTAGAGCGAATAATCACATGAGTACATTACACCGCTTTGGCTCTCCCTGTCATGTGTCACCATGTCTTTACTACGTTGGTCAGTGATGGCTTTAGTAACGCCAAAACACATAGGAATGACCTTAATCGTCCGTGTCAAGTTCTAGAGTCTACAATAATAATAGTGTTGTCCACCAACAAATTGCTTCATCTTTACAGGGCCCCCCCCCCATCTCCCCCAATCCAAAACAGGAAAGACTACTCTTGTTGGCAGTAAATGATATGAATGGTTCTGTTGGGGATGACCTCCCGTTGAATCTTGGGGATTTGAGGGTGGGGGGTTGGGGTTAGGAGGTTTCGGTAAAGGTGAACGAGTGCGAACATCCTCTCATTGCAGTAGACAATTAATGAATGGATCCGCCGCTGAAACCTAAGAACATGAACCCCATCACCCGAATTGTGGACAGCGCGGTACGAACCCAGTCACGGGTCCCATCGTCTTCAGGTCACGTGGGATGTAAGTTAAACTGATGCAGTCTCAAAGACTTTCAAAGACTCTGGGGGTGGTTCATGAACTGAGCAGGGGCACACAAGGTCACTTGGTTTGTTTAACCCCGTCTTACCATTCAGGTTTTTTTTCTCTTCTTTCACTGTCCATCAAAAGACCGAATCTGTGAATGGAATGAATCGAAACAGTCGGGCTTAAGATAGACACTGTCTTCGAATTACGGTCCAGTATTTGACTCAATTAACCCTTTGCGTATGAAAGATTTACGTATGAAACTTATACATCTAAATAAATTTTATACATTTTGGTGGAGGCGTTTATTTATCGTGACCGAGGATTGTGTGTGTGCATGGGGGGGGGGGGGCTAAAGAATTCAGCAATAGCTCAGTGATACTCAAAGGATACTAAATATATGTGACCAGAGGCGTCACTAGGGTTGGTGTCACCCGGGGTGGTAGCTCATGGTGTCACCCGGGGCGGTAGCTAATGGTGTCACCCCCTCATGATTTAACCCTTAGAACTCCTTGGAGTTTTCCAGTGCCAAATAACGGGAATATATAGAATTTTACGGTCTGGTGTCACCCCCCTGATGGTGTCACCCGGGCGGCCCGCCCCCACCGCACCCCCCTAGCGACGCCACTGTATGTGACGTAAAGAGTAGTCTAATTAAACAATATTTACTCACTAATTTACTTTATGGAATATCTATATATAAATTATATCGCTGATCATTCTGCATCATAAAAGGAATAGGAAAGGAACAAAGTTTCTTCCGTGTTTATCTTATGCAAATAATACAGTTCCTCGTATCTAAAGACCCTTTTCTAAGTCAGTTATATTATGCGTTTTCTTTGTAAAAATGGCCGACATTATAAATTATAATGCATGCCAAAGAAATATTTAAACTAATAAACGTTTTATTCCACTCAGATAAAAACTGAAGATTTCAACAAGAATGTTCACACTTTAAACGTTTGAGAACAGCTTACATCTTCCTTACGTCCTAATTCTTATTTCAAGTGACTTGGAAATTTTATTTAAATCCAGCCGTATTGTAATACCGTAGCTCTGTCAATAGATTCCCTCCCCCAAATGGAAGTCGTGGTTTAAGCTCACATTTTTTCGCTATTCAGCATAGGATGGGACGATATTCAAAGCCTTTTATTCTTCTTCTCCTTCTTTATTTAAACTCTCCAAATATATTACCATTTTAAAGTAACGCTTGGGTAGATAGTCATTCCAGCGTTTCTCAGGTTAAATTTATATGAAGTCATAATCCGTGTGGCTAGTTATTTTTAAATGAATTAATAAGTTATGTCATTTAAGTAGGGACATATTAGTTAGCACTGTTGTCGTTTATTCAATCCTATTCTCACATCAGTAATATAATGTGATACTCCTGCTTCTTATTCTGCCTGACCCAAAGATTCAAAAGTTAGAACCACTGAATCTTCAGACAAGGTTGTCATGCTCTTCCATGTTTAAATATGACAATTGAATTAGACGTCCCCCTGCCCCATTTTGTTTTCTTCAAGTTGCCCCACAGAAAATTGAGACACGGCTTAATGATATAAAATAATTACTTAACACGTCATGTATCCACATAACAATAACAGGCTTTCAAATGTTTGCGTTTATCCAGACGCGGTGCTTAAAGAAAATGTTAGTAGAGAAAACAACACCTAGTTTACGAGACGAAGAATACAAACGAAATACATTAATGTCCATGATATCTTTATAAGTCTATCCTGAATTGCGGGTATGACGCCAAGGAATCCAAGGAACGTTGCTTAATTATGGTGTGTATGTTAGAATGAAACAACGAAATCGCCTCACATATCTGTGACATTTTAAAAAAAATTAGAAAATCACTATTCAAATCCAAAAAACTTCCTTTATTTAAAGTTAAAGAGAGTATATTGATACTGAAATGCCGAATCTTCAGTTTTATAAATCTACATATTTTTGCTTATTGATGAGTTATATATGTTCAGAGTACAAATTTGTTTTGAATTATGAAATTTTTAACATCAGTATTTCATATGTCAAATGATTTCGCAGAGCATGGTCACCTACTATGAGATTCTTGAAACACTGCATTAGCGTTTATTTCAGCACATCGGGGTCTACCTTGAGACCCTTGAAAGCCAGCGCTAGAGCCCATTAATTTGAAGAATGTTTGTTGAGATGTCGTGCCTTGCGTATGTCGCTATCTGCACTAGACAAACAGAACGAAGATTGCTCTTCTCCAAGGACAGTAGGAAAGGGGGATTAATGAGCTTTCTTAAGAGATAAACATTAGTCCCTCAAAGAGGCACTTAGTTCTCTGTTGTTTTTTTAAATCTTGTTTCATTATTTTCTTTATTATGTTTCTTCTCTTTTGTACTTTAAATATTTTTAGCGCATTTTCGAGATGTCGAATGAATGCGCTATTGCACCCGTTTTGTCCGTCCGTCCGTCCGTCTGTCATCACCCTTGATCACAGCATCCATAAGTCCTAGACCCATGATGTATATATGTTTTTTGCATGTCCTGACATGCCATTTGTGCATCAACACTCAGTTACTCGATCCGTTAAAAAACCCCGTTAAAACTACCAAAAAACTTTGCGAATCGAGAAGAAACACTGGCGCAGGGAAAGGCCGCCATTGCCGGAAGTCGAATACATAGTTTTTCAAGCATTTAAGAGTGGTGCGAGAGCGTGCAAAAGAATTAGTTTTTTTTGACGTCATTAGAATATGTGTAAAAGTTTAGAGAGTTTTACGTCATCTTTTGTGGTGACTTGTAGTTAGATTAAAGAGAAAATAAAAAAATTTAAAATGTAAAGAAATGACTTTTAAATTTTTTAAAATGTCAAATATATTCATTACTCAAGAAAATTCATAAAAATATGTCTAAAATCTAAACACAATTACTGATAACTACATAATGCTGATATCTAACATAAGTACTAATACATAATACGAAAATGCGCTAACACGTCCTGAGTTCCAAAAGGGACCAGGCTTAACATGATTTTTTTTATATCTCTCATGTAATCTAAACACCCTGATACGTGATCAGAATTACATTGTTATTCAAGTTTGTGATAAAAGATTTTTCCTCCATTTGATTTTTTAAACAATATTTTCCCTGGATTTGCCGTTCATGATATTACTGAAAATTGTAACACTTCTGGATTTATTTTATGAAAAAAAATCTAGAAGCTCTTACTATTAGCCTTCAATATCATCGAATTGATGTTCATAAAATAATGATGATAAACACTCTTTGTGCATCCATCAAGATTAAAAGATAAACGAATCATTTTATTAGTTTTGAAACAACATACGTAGAATATATCAATTTTGTGTTTGTTCAACAAACTGGAAACATTGCGATAAAAGACCGACACACAGTTTGTAACGCATGTCAGTTAACACATGTTGACGCGCAATTTTGTTTTATTTTCCGTGCAATACATAGCAGAGCATTGTTAATAATAATACACAGATCTATGCGTGAATATTACAGCTACATAAGTTCCCCACCAAGTCTCCACACCCTGTCAACAGCCCTATATGCCCAACTCCATTTACCAGAACACAAAATGTCCCGTCAGCACTCGTGAACAGATCTTCTCTATCACTCACACTCTACACCCACTATTAATGTCAGATAAGCTGCTTCCTACACACCCCCTTCTTTTCACTGACCTCTATCAATGCTCAGCTATATATCACGACGTCTAGCTTCACCCTTTATTTCCACACCCCCACCCTTCACTTTCCTGGTGTCTGTCAGGGAGACGTTGGGGCAGCCTACGCCACTACCTTACCCCTTGCCTACCACTCTGTCTCAGCACGACCACCACGGCACAACTCATGCGATCCAAGTCAAGAGCTCGACCGTCCCTCTTACCCTTAGCATTGGTGGAGAGCTTTTTGTGCTTTCGTTCTAATTTATTTAATTTTTAAAACATTTTTTTATTCAATCAACCAGCACCGTTGTGCACACTACACAATGCACACATGCTTTTCAATTAAAATATTACATCCCGGTTACCTGAGCTTGACAGCAATCAACGGAGTGAATACACGATTGGAGTTGCTTTTTTAAATACTTGTGTATCTGTATAAGATATATTGGGAGGAAAAAAAACACTTAAGTTTGTTGTTGCAGAAAAGCAATTCAATATGTCTACTTCTTTCAATGGCTTAATTCAATGTCCATGTCGTGTTTCACCCACCCCGGCACACACTTGCTTCACAGTTCAGAGAACAATTTCTGCAAGGAAGTTCAAACACGTATCTCGGGTAGTGGTGTGTAGTATGGTATCTCTAGCCACTGAGGTGCGTCAATGTGTGTGCCACTCAAATTAAATAGTTTGAAATATTGTATGTGTGCATTTTTTATGTGTAGCGTGGGGGGGGGGGGAGAGGTAAGTGTACTGAACCCATAGAGGGGGAGGGGGCACAATGGTCAAACTGGATATGTACACCTTATCAACATCCACATATACAACCAAAGTTTACAACATTGATATACACAATTAACTTTTATTGTCAACATTCATATACACAACTATCTTTTATACTGTCACCAATCACATACACAACTAATATTTAGGCATTGTCAACTATACTATTTATACCCCGTACAGACATACTTTTCTTTCCACTTTAGCCATTCAGTTGATGACTGAACTATAAGACGAGTTAAACTTTGAAACTCTCTTTTTTTAGGTATTAAAATTGGATTAATCTATCTTTTAAAGTTATCTTAACTCTTAAAGTAAATTTTTAAAAACAAATAAAAATTCACGCATTCAATTCATATTTTGTATCAGAGAACCGTGCATAATTTATCAAATTTTACCAATGCCTCTCCGCCCATAGATGAATGCGTATGTTTCAATGACATAAACGTTACTTGCTTAGGTGTGTTGGTGTGCGATCATGGTTGCTTCTTGTATATGCTTGCAATAATTACATCCAAGAAATTAACATTTAAAGCCTTAAAATGTTCAGTCCCAATAGGGCGGGGACTCTTAAGGTTAAAGGAGATTGGCAGTCCACCAACCCAACCACACCCACCACCACTGCTACAAAGGGTTTGGCAGTAACACCTGTGCCGTCATTTTAGCCTCCGAATCCCCAGCCCCCCCCCCACAACGACACAAGTAAAAAGTGTGCCAAAAAACAGAGGCGTCACTAGGGTTGGTGTCACCCGGGGCGGTAGCTCATGGTGTCAACCGGGGTGGTAGCTCCTGGTGTCACCCCTCCATGATTTAACCCATAGAACTCCTCCGATTGTACCAGTGCCAAATAACGGGAATATATAGAATTTTACTGTCTGGTGTCACCCCCTTGATGGTGTCACCCGGGGCGGCCCGCCCCCCCACCACACCCCCCTAGCGACGCCACTGCCAAGAAAGTTCCACATCTCTCATTATTGTGTATCAGCTTGCACATGGCTCTGCTAATCTAACTTATTCTAACTCTATAGCCTAACAAATGTTTGAGTTATTCTGATTTTTCATTCACGGTCAAAGTGGGAGAAATTATAAATGTTAATTTAATTTGAACACAGTATAGTTACCTATATTGCGGATTTAGACAATTTAGCCAGCATCTCGTCAGTGGAAAAAAGTTAAGTTTATTATTAGCTAATGATTGTATGCTATAATCTGTAGATCAATTAAAGCACAAAAAGTAACGGAAATCTTACAGAAAGTCATGGACGAGTTACAAAAATGAGACACCAATCAGTGCCGTCTTAACGCATTGGCTCGTTGGGCATTCGCCCGGGGGCCCAAGAGCATTGGGGCCCATGGGAATATGTTTATATATATTAAGTACATATTTTTTATTCTGGGGGAGGGGCGAACTCTTTCTTTGCCCAGGGGCCCAACACTATTTCTTTGCCCAGGGGCCCAAATTGGGGTAAAGAAGGCTCTGACACCATTAGGAGTATGTCTTTTCACCCAGAGAGTATGAAAGAAAAGGGGAAAAAATCAAACAGGTTTATTAATGTGCAACATTTAGTACAAAATAAAAATGCGAAGTATTCGGGGTAATAGTAATAACAGATTGAAAAAATGTTCATGGAATTGACATTTTCACGAAGTAATTAAAAGTTCAACTGAAAAATGTTGGCTTTACTTAATATGAACCATGTCTATTTTTATCAAAGCCTGTGAGAATTCATACGACCTTGAAATTCCTCATTTTAGTAATATGCAATATAAAATTACTCAGTGACATTGTTTCCTCGACCTGATGAACATTTTCTAGTCTTATTGATTCGATATTTATGTTTTGTATTGCTGTTTATCCTCAGTCAAATTCCAATGAGTCAACAATTTGAAAACAGTTTTTGACAGTCAAGCCATGGGACAAGGTAAGTCATGTATTATTTGGAATAATTAGACTTACAGCCATGGACTAGGTAAGTCAGGTCACATGTTTGAAATAATTACACTTGAGTCTAGGTAAGTCAGGTCAGATAATTAGTAAATTCAAGGATATCGGATAGGTGAGTCCTTTTGGGTTACAAATTGTTTTGTAATAATAATAATAATAACCACTTTTCAGGCTATGGCGACCTATGGGGTAAGTGAAGTAGCGTTCACAAGTTTCCTTGAGCCACCACTAACGAGCAAGGTATAGTGTGGCTTGCACTATGCCTCGGGGGACTTGCCAGCACCGAGGCTAGAGCACGTGACTCTCTTTTGCCTCGGTCCGACAGTCCAGAGCGCTACAGCCAGACCACCGCGCCCTCTTGTTGGTTGTGTACTAAAAAGTATTTTTTTTTAAATGCGTGATTTAGGGACTTCACAAAATTTCATCATATAGGGAACTTGATGTTATGGTTTTCCTTAAAGATTTCATTTTGAATTCTGTTAAAGGAATGGATTGTACAAGTATGAACGTTTAGAAAGGTGGGAATGCATTGACGTAATGAAGGAAGTGTACGTTTTTTTTAAGTTAGAAACCAGTGGCGTTACTAGAGGGGGTGCGAGTTGTGCGGAGCGCACCAAAATGTAAAATTCTTAATGTTCCCATTACTTGGTACTGAGAGACTTAAGGAAGCTCTATTGGGTAAGTCGTGAGACGGTGACACCATGAGCTACCACACTGGGTGACACCAACCCTTGTGACGCCTCTGGTAGGAATATTATAAGGAATGAATCTTTATAGTACGCTTGCCACTTCTATTCTCAATTTTTTTTTTTTAAATAATGATTTTTTTTTAATTATCCAGGCTCATCCAAAAAAGGTTCCTACACGCCTGGAAGGGATGGTCAGCCGGAAGCAGCTGCGAGTCCTCGAGCCAACGGTGATGTCAACGTCACTGGCAGCAGAGAGGACCTGTCAGCGAGTGGTGGCATCGTCGTCCAGACACCTGAAGTCAATGTCCAGGGGTCAGCCACACCTTCTACTTCGGGAACAGGTAAGCTTGAACTGCGGCTCCACATTCAAGCAGCGATTTTGAGCTGATGCCACAGAAATTGCGTTAAACAGTAATACAACGCAGATTTGATGTTTGCTTATGTTAGAGTAAAGACCGTGTTATAATTCAGTGCTCAGCTTGAATCCCGCAGGTCTTTTTTTTTTTTTTGCGTACAGCATTTTAATTTTATGAAATTTCATTGTATTATCTACTTTTTTGGTGTGCGCAGAGGCGTCACTGTGGGGAGGGGGTGGGTGCGGGAGATGTGAGCGGGTGACACTATCACAAGGAGCGACGCCAAAATGTAACATTCTGTATGTTCACATTATTTGGCACTGGCAGACTCGGAGGTGGACTGTGGGGGTACGTTGTTAGGGGGTGACACCATGAGCTACGGCAATGGGTGACACCAACCCTAGAAATGCCTCTGGATTTTTTACTTTTGAAAGTCTTTTTTTTTTTAATTACTTTTTTTTAAATAATCAAGTTTATATGTTTTGCGTGATCTCTTAGAAAACTGAAACATGTTAATAAGAGCAAGATAAGTAATAAGCCAAAGAAACTTATTTCATATTGCTGAAAGACGTTGAGCACCAAGACGGTGGTACCTGCGAGGAAAAATAACAGAAGCCGCCATCGGAATCCTGACCCAACCCCCAGCCCCTTCTCATTCCTAGGTCACGGCAAAACCTAGAATAAAAAGTTGGGGAATGCTACCCCCTCCTCACGGTGAGGACCTCACCCCCACAAATAGTAGCACAAGATTTTTTTTAATAACCGGCAGCACTGTGATAGCGAGTAGATATATATTTTTTTTTAAAATTATATTATCAATGAGGGCAAATAGGTTTGGGGCAAATAGGTTTGGGACAATGACAGTGCTTGCTGAAAAATTAATCAAAGTGATGACATTATCATTAATTTGTTGGGCATACGGTTTACACGACTGCCTAGACCTGGTGACCTTCATTTACATCATCCTAACAATCCCGCCCACCCCCACCACCCCTTGCAATTGTTCCTTTCAGGAAAGTGGCCACAGGAATTAGAGTTTCACATTAAATTATAGCGTAGGAGAGGAAAATGGAACATTATTTGCTATAACTAAGATTTTGAAAATTAATAAATCGCCCAAGAATGTGTTTTTGCTGTTGTAGTACACTGTAACTTAAAAAAAAAACCACAAAACACACACACACACACACACACACACACACACACATATATACACACACACCTACACACACACATGGGCGTCGCTAGGAATTTTTCCAAAAGGGGGTGGCGCAAAAAAATCACGTTTTTTATTTTAAGGGACCGTCCAAAAATGACGTCACGCACCTACTTTTTTTGGGGGGGATGTCTCCAACTTTGTGACGATGTGTGACGAGGGGTAGGGGGGAGTTTAAGAATTGTGACGTCCCGTCAAAACAAGCTACTCTAAGCCAAAGTTCCACTTAAACATTCGATTTCTTACTACTTATTTTATTACGTTTCGCACGGATTACGGCGTGTTACGACATTAGATTGTAACCTTACACTAAACACATACTAAAATAACAATAAAGTATTTTGAAACATGCTCATTTTCAAATAGACAATACCACCTTAAGGTGGGGTGTCACAGCTTTTTCGTCATATTGTGGTCTAAGTTTTTGTAACGAAGTGTGACAGGGGGGAGGGAGTGGCTTAAACATCGGCCAAAATCATGTGACGTCAATTATGGACGGGCCCTAACTGACAATGCCATACAGGTTTAATTTTCAATTAAATTTGAATTAAATATAACATAAGTGTCGCAAAAAATCCTTAGAAATTAATAAGACTCACAAAATAGCGCCGTAATAGCTAAAATATAACATATGCATTTAATAAATCAAAAACGTAAGTTCTCACGAGAAAATTAAATTTTGCTGTTAAATAATAATAATATACGTGTAGAAACTGCAGGATTGCCGAAGATGGGTAGAAAATAATTACTTACAGGCTTTAAAAAATATAAAACAAACAAACAAACACGAAAAGTAGTGCAATCGCGGGATTCCGAAATGCCATTTTAGAAGACATTGTTCGTGTAGGAAATAATTCAGTTGCAATTTCTATACTTGGTGACGAGAAAAGTGGCATTTCGGGCATTTGGTTAGATGTATCTTGGTGTTAGATTTGTCAAAGAACAAAATGGGAAAATGATGGTCACAGAAGAATTCCTGGGATATATTCCAATTGTCAATTGTCCATAGAACGGCTGAAGGCTTGGCCAACACCATTATTACAAATTCATTAGAATTTGGATTAAATATGACAAAGCTTGTTTGTTAAGGATACTGGGGTTGTTCTAAAATGGCAGGTAAAGAATGAGGAATCCAAGCAATAATTAGAAAAAAATACCCCAAAGCAGCATTTGTACATTGCAGTTCACGTGAACTTAATCTTGTCGTGATCGATTTAAATAATGTGAATGCCATGCGAAACACAATAGGAACAATTAAAACAATTAAAATTGTTTTCCAAGAAAGTAATCAGCGAAAAAAAGTTTTAAAAACTAAATCAAAATGTTCGTTTAAATTGCTATGTGAAACTACATGGACACACAAATATAAATGCTGGTGTATAATTGCTAAAATTGGGACAGAATTTTAAAATTTTTTAAAAATCAGTAATGTAATCAGTTATATTTTGCAGATATAAATCTTTTTTTATGTTTGATATGTGCACTTTCTTTAGGTTCCGTGACAAACGCGCACATGACAATCGCGCACACGACTAATGCGCACAGACAATTCCGCAATGATACAAAAGCGCACAGGACAAACGCGAACACCGATAGTTGCGCACGCGGACAATGGCGCACATCGACAAATGCGGACACCGACAAACGCGCACAGGGACAAATGCGAACGGCTACATTAGCGCACACCGACAAATGCGCAAATTGCAAGTTATACATTGCCAATTTTAAGATTCTTAATGGATTTAGGCTTAGGAGGTTTGCAGCAAAAATACATCATGTTTAAAGCTTACAATAATATATACATTTACATAATTTTAAGTATTAACTTTTAAATGTATAGATTCTAGTTGAAATAGTTCGTGCTATTAACACTGCTAAGTGCAGGCTAAGTGATGATTTTTAAGAGATGTAATTTTTAAAAAATAAAATAAAATAGAATAGCGTAGTTTGGTCTTCCAGCATGTTTAGCCATGTAGGCCTAGTTAAATTTAAATGGAAGATTGTAAAATGATTATTAAACAAATAACAGTTTATAACTAATAATACTAATGCCTAAGCATATAGTCATATAGTTGAAAATAACACTTTGACTAAAGACTAAATATATCTGTGTTTTTCTTTTTTATAAAAGTAAAAGAAAGAGAAAAATATGAGTTGGTATTGCACTTTTCTAAAGGCAAATAAGTTTTAAAACATTAAATTATTATTACTGCTTAACTTAACAAGCAATATTATTCCAAACTCTCTCTCAACCCGCAGATTTATTTGGTACATAATCTTGGTTATTAATAGTGTAGAAGGAAGTCCTAGCTGTAAACCAATGGTCTGATATTTTATTACTATTAAGCTCTAGGCCTCTAGTGCTTCCTCATTATTTCTGTAATAGTCTAGTAGACTCTAGGCAAACATGTTTGTGGAGAATGGGGGGTGGGATTATTTTTTAAAGTCTTTTTGCCTATAAGTCAAATGACAATGTGAAGAGTTTGGAGCACTAAATTAAAAGTTTATTGAGTTCTTTTCCATACGCCTACATTACATTAACTCTGTTACTAATTGCATGTAAAAGCTTATTATTAGTTATTTAATGCCTCTCAAATGATAGATGAAAAGTTTTTTTAACAATAACTCTCAATGTTTTTTAATTGTCTTGCTTTATGGACAGTGTGAAAATGAAGATAAATTATTTTCATTAAACATTGTGATGAGTCATATTCATATTCTATACCTTTAAAGTGTAATCTTGAATTTTAAGTGGTTGGTTGTAAAAGATTATAAGCTCAACATGTCACTAAAATCTGTCATTGCTGTTATGTGTGCCATCAATAATTATACTTATATACATATATTCTGTTTAATTAACATATGAATGTTTTTTGTAATTATTTGTATTGAATACAATTATTACAATGTATGTGTTTTACCATTTTTTATGTAAAGCATCTGGCTGAGGTACCCGACTTCATAAGTTCTCAAACTATATTATTATGACTTTGTTTTGTCTTTTTATTTTAAATTTGTATTTTTAAATTTAATTTATTAACAAATTACTAACTAGAGAGGAGTTAAATAACAACATTGAGTATAAGTGACTTTAAAAAAATGTGAAAACAACTATGTATTTCAATATTACTAATCATACTAATCACAATATGTATTTTATTTATTTACTTCTAAATTTTAGCTTATAGTTATAGATAATAAAATACAAAATATTTCCAAATGTTGCTTCAAATAGTTCAACTTGTCATTCTCTTCAGCATAGCCCTGTACAAAAGTAGCGACTAAAACATGAAGATCGTGGTATTTTCTTTTTTTTCCACCTCTACACGGCCTGTCAATCTGTGATTGGCCAGATCCCTCTGTAGTCCATCAAAAAGTAACCATATACTGGGATGACTGTAGTGGAACAAGGAGTTCAAAGCATTGTTAAATCCCTCACAATAGTTTGTTGTTTTAGGGCACTGTTGAAAAGCTACATCATAATGATTCCATAAGCAGATGGGAATCTTAGTCTCTCTGCCTTCTGCCGTCTGCCCCTTCAATGTAGGTTGAAAAACAGTATGTTAGAATCTCATTCTAACTCTCAGCATTTGGAAAAGTAGCTGCGAGCAGTAGCACTTACTGCAGACTTCATGGGTTGCTTCATCAAGCTTCTGGCAATGTTGACTTCCACTTTTTGAGGGCAGGAATCATGGCAATGTTCAGTTGGTGGTCTCACTATTGTGTTGCTGTGTGTCTTTATGTTAGAATGACACTTCATTGCTCAATTCTGTCTGCATCACCAAGTTAGAACCCCATTGTTATTGCGGAAATAAAGATATTTAAAGCCTTGGTGGCTTAAAACCTCATTTCCACCTTGACTTCTTGAAAATTTCATTGTTGGGACTATCAAAGGAAAATTAAAAATTGTTTTAGCAATATCTTATCATTAACATAAAGACTAACATTCCTATTATTTTATATTATTTTAAAAAAA
This sequence comes from Radix auricularia, assembly GCA_002072015.1. NCBI lineage: Eukaryota > Metazoa > Mollusca > Gastropoda > Lymnaeidae > Radix > Radix auricularia. The sequence continues at coordinate 726,981 of MUZC01004645.1, read as the reverse complement.
CACTCCTTTATTACAGAAGATACTGGCATCCAATGCCCATCTATGGTTTATATCTATTCTTATATTTTTATTAGAATGAGAACAGTGTTTTCAAATTTTCATCTATTTGAGGGTTGTATTAATTAGATATCTTTGTGTTATGTTTCCAAGTTAAAATTAATTTCTTTATGTTTTTTATTTAAAATTTAGAGGAACATTGGTAGGCAGTCTAGAACATGTCATTGTGAAACTCCTGAGCTAACAATAATTATTATTATTGAAATTGAAGCTTACTTATGTAGATTTGTTAATTATTACAATTATTACAGTTTGCTCTCTTTAAAAAATGAAATATTGGATCCAAAGATGTTTGGAAATAGATGTGCAGAAGTATTTAAGTTTATAGTATTGTTGATAAGAGTGAGCAAAGCTAATTAATATTCAAAATTCATTTTAAATTTAAATCAAAACAACATTTTAAAAAACAATTACTTTTAAGTTATCACGGAACTAAATTTTATATAAAATTTTAAATTATATAATATATATCTATGATTATGATTATCTATATTTATTAAATAAGTACTAGTATGTATGTAAAAGTATTTTAAATAGTTTTAATTTTTAATCTTATGATATACTGTGACTGTAATAAAATTATATTATTATGTAATTTAATTTAATTAGGCCTAGTAATTATTATAAATTATGTCATTTTAATTTTAAGTTTAGGTGCTAAAAGTGTTGAATTAAAATTACTTAAAAATTGAAATCATAACCTAACTTAATAGTATTAATGATACTTACTCACTTACTTAATAGTTATAGTTATATTAATATTTTGGCATTAGTCTTGAGTTAAATTTAAAGTCATTTTTTAATAATAGTAATTAACTAATTTTAATTGTAAATTACCTGACTTAATTTTTAATACAATGTACTATGAAATAGACTTATTTAACTTATTTATATTAATAATTATTGATTTATAATTTATAAGTGCATCCTCTTGGTTGTTTAAGTAATAAGTAATAGTAATAGTTTTTAAAAAATGGCTATTTAATAAGTTTATAAAGATAAATAATGAGTAACTATTTTATAATATTTTTTTGCCATTTACCAATTACCTCGTTTGCCTTTACATTACTTACTTATTAATAACTTATTATATTATAAATGCGAGTTTTCGTCTTAAGATTCAATAAACGCAAGGCACTTTAAGTATTAGTATGAAGGTTTTGAATGGAAAATGAAAAGGTGTATAAACAGCAATGATTAAAAGTCATTAAATGAAAATGAAAGCAGTTAAAAGTTAAAACCAGATAGCCACAGTTCATATATTAATATTTCTTGTAACTGTTATATTATAACTGTATCTTTTAGTCTCACAGTGAAAAAATTATTTCGACATTTATTATTTTTTCTTAATTATTTTAAATTCACATTCTTTTGCTGTCTATTTTGTTATTTTTTCTCCCTCCAAACTTTGCCTTCCTTTCTGATACTGATAGCTATTTGAACTTAATTATATTTAAACATATTTTGTTGGTTTTAATTAAAGTAAATTACAGTTTTATTATCAATTTGCGCTTTTGTCAGTGTGCGCTAATGTAGCCGTTCGCATTTATCCCTGTGGGCGATTGTCGATGTCCGCATTTTTCCGTGTGCGCCATTGTCTGTGTGCGCAGCTATCGGTGTTCGCATTTGTCCTGTGCGCATTCGTGTCATTGCGGGATTGTCTGTGCGCGTTTGTCGTGTGCGCAATAGTCGTGTGCGCATATGTCTGGTTACCAATAAATAAATAGAAGTCTTTTCTAATTGAAAATTAGCGTGTTGCAAATTACTTTTTTGTCATTTAAATATGTATGTAGTGTAAGCCTGTGTAATATAATCTCGTAAAACGCGTGAAGCCTTTGAAAATGTCATTAAATAAATTGCAAGCAATCAATTATTTCAGTGGAAATTTTATTTAAGTTTGCACATTTCTTAAACAACCATCAAGCATCGTCACAAATTCGTGACCCCCGCCCCTTTTGGCGCATGAAGTCTTTTATGGACGGCTCCTGTTCAATGTTCCCTTTAGGATGCGCGTCTGCGCAGTTATCTGACCGACGCCGCGCAGTAGTTTAAAATTACCATGCAGAAAATTTTGTAAAAATACTGCACAAAAAATGGTTGCTGTGCAACTTTGCACACGCGTTTTTTCACATTGCGCACGGACCTACGAACCTTAGAGGGAACATTGCTCCTGTGGCGTAGGAAGCAATACTTCAAGGAAAAAACATTTTCTCTCATTATTTGTTTATATTATCTTGTTTTAATATAGTGGGGGGAGGGGTGTCGATTTGAGCCGCACACAAAATCCGATATTTTTTTTATTTTTTTGTAGAGAGGAGACAAAAATGTTCGTTCCGCCACGAGCGGCAGTGCCTGTCACTACTATATATTAGTATCACTCTGAGCTGCAGCCTGTTGAGTAGATAGTAGATAGGAATAATAAATAAGGCGAATAAATTATTAATTTGTAAAGCCGGCCTAGTTGGCACTATTTCTTCCCCCTAAATGGTACAATATTGATGCAAATTATTCTGTATCCTATGTTGTTTAAAATAGTTGCAATGGTGACATATTAAACAGGGGCGTCGCTGGGGATGGCCAATGGGGGCTACAGACCAAAGCTCCGCTCATAACCTTTACTTACAATGTCAACAAAATAAAAATTGCCGGGCGTACATCTTCAAAATTCGTAAATTCAAAACAATGTTAGGGGTACAAGATAATGAAAGGTTCAGTGTTCTTCTACTGTTATTTCCCAAAACATTTAAAACACCAACCACGTAAAGTCTTCATAGTAAAGAGGCTTATCTTGCAACTTGCCATGCACCAGGTGGGGATATTTGTGTTAAATTCGTCAGCAAGATGTGACAGCAACTTAATGCAGCCATTACACATATAATAATATCCAAACAGTTTCATAACTAAATACACAGAAGAAAGATTTGCATCTGTGATGATCAATGAACGCACACAATTTTCTTTTTAACCAAAACTGAGCCATAATAAACACAAAGTGAGTACGGAAATGGGATTAGTTTGAATACGAATTTACAAACAAGACCGAAAAAAAAAAGAAGCAAATGAGTTTTTTTTTTTAGAATAGACAAGTTTATTGTTGTCAGTATGTCCTTAATAAGAATTACCAAAAAATTCAAAATGTAAATTTTTAATTTTTTTTACATACTATTCAGTTTAATGAAAGCAAGCACTGTGTGGTTTGGGACATAACTTGAGAAGAGGGGATTAAACAAAAGTTGTTCAAACTCCAAGGCAAACAAAAACAACATTACATAAATATTCAAAGTTCTCTTCTAAATGCCATGACTATGTTGCTTACAAAATAATGTTGATTGCTGGTACCACTTGAGCTTGCAAAACAAAATTTCACATAAAAGTTTATTTGAGATCATATATGACTCTAGTTTTTTCTTTGTCAATTGAGTGAAACATTTCATACATATATATTTTAAGGATGAGCAATGTTCTAAGTCTAATTAGCTACAGATTAATATCTGTTGGTTTTTTAAAAACTTAATGCAGTCCCTTTAAGAACCTGTAGTTCATTTAGCAATGTGTTATTCCTTTTTTAATTGGTTTTGCTTTTACAATCATAACATTAAACTTTAAACAAACATGTAACCTTAGAGAGTATTCTGGCTATGGGCTATTCAAATTATCAAAGAAGATTTTATTCTTTTACAATCAGAATTTAAGGAACAAACCTAGTGAAAAAAAAAACAGTAAAAAAAAACTTGTCCTATAACATACAGTAAGACCAAGTGTGATCATGGCATATAAAAATTAGAAGATAGTAAGCCCACATAAAATGTTTAAAATAAAGAAGTAAAAATTTACTTTAATGAAGGCTGAACTTATAAATAGCACCAGTCTTGAAGATTTCAACCTGTTTTATCTTCAGACCCATGGTAGGGAGGTGCTGAGCCTTGTTTGAAGTCAAATATATTTACTTTAATATTTCATTATTAAAAATGGAATTTGTGGAAGAACACATTTTGAAAACAAATTTTGTGTGTGTCTTCTATTGTGTTTCTCTTTTCCTGAGTTCATTATTTCCATGAGTTTCCTCCTTATTACCAGTATTCCTAAGTGTGAATTTTTGTACTCATCACTGATGTTCCCTCTAAATTTTGTTGTTCCTTGTGCAAAGATGCACTGCATCCATTTTTGTGTGTGCAATATTTTACTAAATTTGTGGCACAGTAATTCTAAACTACTGCATAGCAGCTGTCACATGGCTGTGCTGCATAAAAGGAACATTGGTTATCACCCAAACATTAACCAACACCAAAAACAAGTAATAAAAACTCAAATTAGCATTTAAATGCTATTTCCAACAAAGAATTTTCAATTTTTTTATGCAAGGGAAATCATTCTAGATTACATTAAAAGTCAATTCAAACTAAACAAAACAATTGCTATCAATTGCTGACTTTGGCAAATTTTCTCTTGACATCACATCCTATCCCCAATATAATGGCACAAAGCTAGAAATCCCAGTTAACTATCATTCTTGATTACATTAAAAGGCATTTCAAATCAATAATTCTGAAACTTAACAAAACAATTGCTATCTGCATATTGCTGCTAAAATTATGGAAATCAAATGAAGAGAGATTGTTCAAAGATTCCTTCTCCAACATTGTTCTGAATATTAGAAGCTACCGTTTATTTATTTCAACCCCATAGATGTTATGGTTTGCGCGAAATTGACAAAGTACTGATATAGTTGGGGCTGTTTTTTTTGTGGGGGGGGGGAATCCAGGAAACCTTTTCAGTATTGTTTTTGACCATGACCCGGATCCTTTATCTGGTATGGTTCAGGAGGAGTTGCATAATCATGCTCGGACAGACAGCACAGACATTTCAAATATATAAACGCAATTTTTCTCTAGTGAAATTGCGTTAAAAATTAGCTTCATTATGTCATTACCTTATTACTGGTCTCAAATAATTTGATCATGACTTTAATACACTTTATATGAAAGCTAATATATTTATTTATCCAAATATTAATAATAAAGGATTACAACAAAACAACTAATCAATAAGAAAGAATTATTATCCAGAAAATAAAAGAAAGTCCCTGCTTTACTTGGCTTTATTAACACTATAATTATATCTCTATGGGCGGCTGGATAGCAAAGTCAATAGTGCGCTCGCCTCGCAAGCTGACTGCATGGGATTTAGCCCATGTTAAAGCCATAATAAAAATTGTTGATGAATGACTATTGCTAAAATAGTCCTCTGCCAAGGTCTACCAAGCCCAAGAAAGTTCTAATGAAAACATTAAAACCCCCCACGACCACAAGATTATAATTATATATATAAAATATATAAATGCAGTAGATTATGTATGAAATAAATTGTTATCACAGAAATAAGTGTTCATTTTAATGCTAAATCCAAACCCATTAAAACAAATCAAAAGTCAAAATGAAAAAAATCCTCTTTAAATACATATTAATAATAATATTTTTTAATATAGGGTAAATCAAACTATGAATACATTCCAAAATAGTTGTCATGGTAATTGTGTCATTTTTCCATGTTGGATAAAAAGAGATGTTATTAATATTAAATATTATTACTGTAGTATAAATTAGACCAGGGGTCTCCAAACTTTTCTGCTGGTCAAACAGCAGTTTGGGGGCCGACTACTAACCCCCAACTGCTAATTTTTGTGGTAGACTTAAGGTAAAAATAGTATCTTTTTTATAGATTAAATGGTCTCCAAGGGCCGGATAAGAGTGCCTTGCTTGCCGCTTCTGGCCCGCGGGCCGTAGTTTGGAGACCCCTGAATTAGACTCCTAAGTATTTAAACCCTTAATATGCAGGAATTATAAATATGAAAGTGGCCCGTCTGCTCTTGATTAAAGTGTTGACAACTCTCCTGTGAAATAGTATAATGTTCCATCTTGACTTCCCTGAATATAAGCTCTCTGTAAGCCCTGCCCCGATTGGTCAAGAGGTTCCTCAATGACAGTAGCAGCTGACCCAATGATGTCTTGCACCAAACAACTGGATTCTTGATCATCAACTATGATATTGGGTGCCTCACAAGTTGCCATTGTGTCAGGATCACCGTCTAAAGTATTTGTGGCAGCAGTTTTCTCTTCTATGGTATTGCCCTTTTCTCCCAGAGTATCCTCACTCTCAATTATTAGAATGGCTGCTGCTGTGGCTGGCTCAGTCTAAGGTTTGGATAAATTCATCACAAAAATAAGTTATATGGCATCAAACTATTGTTCTTTTAAATTTTAAACAAACAGGTAATCACGATCTGAAGGTTAGATTGCAAAGAGTGAAAAATCAATTTCAATGCCCTCCCCCCCCTGGAAAGGGTCACAATAGTAAAAATTCATAACAGGCTTGTGGCTGTGCACTCCATCCTGCAACAGTTACAACTGTATCTGAGTTCAGTGAGACATAGTGGCGGTTCGAGTCCCTGTTTTCATCTCGGCTGTTAAAGTATGACTTAGAAGTGCAGTCAGAGTTTATCATTAAATAAAATTATTCAAAGACCGGGATGGAGAGGGCGGGATATGAAACATAAAATATCATGTAACTTACCTTATGAGTGCTTTCGTGTCGTTGTAGAGCATACTTGGTGTTAAACTGTCTACAACATGTCCTACAGACATGTGTTCTGGGCTGCAGATGTAATGTCATGATATGTTTTCTTTGAACAGGCTGAGTCTTGAAGGCAGCCCCACAATACTGGCAAAGGTAGGGACGCTCAGAGCTATGCATGCTCATGTGTTCTTTCAAGTGAGCCTTTGTGATATAGGCAAATGGAATTTTAAAAAAACAGAATCAAATTTTTAATTCAATTGTTTATTGTGATTTGTAAAAGATTATTTGAAATTTCACTTAAGGTTAAAAGTTGAATGGAATTAATAGATTTAATATATTCAAATATCGATGAATAATCTTACCGGTGATCGGAACCCTTTATCACAAGTCTGGCACTTGAAGGGCAGACTGCGAGCTTGTCGTGACACGTGCACAAGCTTGTGTTGCTGTAATGCATCTGTTCTTTTGAAAGCCTTACCACAAGTATCACAAAGATGGGGTCGTATTTCAGGCCCATGTACATCTCGGATATGACGATGGAGATGCATTCTGCTACGAAAGCATTTTTTACAATGTGTACAGCTATTGGGATCAGCATCTGATATTTGGCTTAATCTGAAAAATACATTACAGTGCCAATTTTAAATATTTATATAAGGTAATTTATACTTAGAAATTAAATTCTTTAAAGTTTACACCTGAACATTAATTACAATACACTGCAGCTGTATTTTCAATTACTTCAAATTTGCTAAATCTGAAAGAATCAAATAAAAATTCAAAATTTATTGATAACCCAATATTCCTTTCCTGTTGTTCATTATTAGCTCCAATTGTCTGGTCTCATCAATCAATTTTACTGTTTCAATACTTTGTTTCAGATGGAAATTATAAAATGATCTCTATTAATTAATAATGAGAAATAATCCCTGAAAATGAGCAAGGGAATAGAATGCAAAATACTTCATTACAAGTAAAGCAGGGAAAAGTTTAAGATATCCTGGCAACTGTTAGTACATTACTTATCAGACACAATACTCTGCTCACACAGACAGTGAAATACAGAGATACTTTCAGGGATCATGGAAAATGTGGTAAGTTTCTTAAGTAAAAATTACTCATGTATTTATAACCATAAAACAAAATTTAATCAAATCTGCTTTTGCAAAAGTGTAAGGTGCCTAACATTACCTGTCATGTGCCACTTGATGCCTAGCCATTTCTTTGGGTTTGAAACAGCTAAATGGGCAATTAGGACAATTTAATCTATCTCCAGAAGATCGCTCATGACTGTGTTTCAATTTGATGTGTCTCCGCAAGAGTTCATTCCTGTCTGTTGTATAAGCTCCACATAGGTTGCAACTAGCCAAAAGCAGACATCAGCATTAAATATGTTCCATTATTGGAGAAATACAAAACGGTGAAAGAAAATGTAAAACAAAATATGGCAGCAGTCATGCTGAGTAAAACGTGTAGTCAGTGGATTGGGCCTGAGCACAGTAGAATTAGAAATGGCCCATTCAAAACTATAAAACCACTAAATTAAAAAGATTTTTAGTAAAATTAATTTGTGTGAAAGATGTTATACCTTTTAACTCATTTGATTAGAATATATCTATGCTGCCTTTTTTAAAAATACTTCTGGGGTCAACTATGTTAACAGTTGTGACTTTGAAGAGGCCAAAAAAAAACACTCCCCTAGTGGAATGGCAGTAATTCTTGGCGGAGCAAGCAAACTTAAGTCAATCACATCAAGCTCTATGCACAAAAACTAATTTGGCTTTGAATCAAACTTCAGGGGTACCTAGGAATACATCTCTTTTGGAAAGAGTTCAACTTGGTAAACATCCTGTTTGGACACGAAACATTTTGCTTAGTATATGACCTTTGTTTGAAATACGACCCACTAGAACTTGAATGAGTTGAAATGACACATCGCACACATGTTACCAGTATGAATAACAACACATTGAGATAATCTTGTTTACCTCTATGTGTGTATGTGGCAGTGGCAAAAATACAGTGAACAGCTCATGCAAAACCTGTTAATTTTCAAGTGATTTTATGTCTTTCTCGTAAATGTTTATTCATTCACTAACAATGTGTTCTAAGAGAATTAATGAGAGGAGCCAAAAAACTAGGGAAAAAATTATTAGGTTCACTCATGGCGATGAAAAAAGAGATTTTCTAGTAGGATGGACTTGGTATGCGTATCCAGGACTTAGTTGCAGCCTACGGAATGCAGAGAACGACTATTAAACAACATTAAATCTGCTATAGTTGCGAGGGTGGTGATTTTGATTACTAAACAAAGATCAGGGACATTAGAGCATGTTGAAACATTGCTTTTGATGTTGATAACAGATAAACAAAAATACTTTTCGCCTAAATTCTTTTTTTTAATGTACTTTAGCATTATGCGGTGTTTAATTTATTTTTACAACCATGTCAATAAATGTATAATTTGCCAATTACATTTGATTTTTTTTCATGGGAACGGATTAATCCTTTTCCCTTTTTTTCTTATTGGGAAAATACGTTTGGCATACAACCTGTTTGGTACAAGTCCATGCAACTGGAATAGATTAAGGACGTATACCAAGGTAACATCGTGCATAGATCAAGTACTAACAACACAATTAGCAAAATGGTTACCAGCAGTTCCACAGCCTGATAAATTACTTTTAAAAATAAAAAACAGAAGCTTTCCTTTTGGTCACTAGTATGACTGCCCTAATAAAAAAAATTGTTTAAAATATAAGTTTATATTAAATCCAGTACTCACCTAAATAAATTTTGTTTGTGCTTTAACTCATGACGCTTCAGCATAGGAACACTAAGAGTGACAAATTCACACTGGGTGCACGAGTGCTTTCTCTCTGTGCCATCTTTGTGACATTTCATGTGAGACAAGAAATGACTCTGTCTTTTTGTTTTGAAAGAGCACTGAGTGCAAAAAAACTTGAAGGCCAGATGCTCCTCATAATTTCGTTGCTGTTTTGTTGCTGGGGACTCAGTTAAGGGATTCCTGGGTTGGACTTTTTCAACAGGTAAATGTGGGTCATCTAGAAAATGTGAAGCATTATTTAAAAAATAAACTTTCTAATTGCACTACTGCTTGTTCAGCTAATTAACTGCATGTAAATCCCAACCAAACATCAGGTAAAAATTAATTAATTAGCCATTATCTTTTCTTTAAGAAAGTAGCATATTCTGCTAAAAATGTTCAGATTTATAAAATGCCTATTGTACACACTAGTTTCTTTAGGCTTTATTTTTTTCTCTTCTGTTGTATATCACTTACATTTTTTACAAGGTCTTCCTCTTCTCTTTACAACAATATTAGAAGGTTTGGGTTGCGATGAGTTTTCTTGTGCTGAATCCTTGCAGTCTAAAATGATATCAAAGACATGATAAAGAATTTCACAATCTTATTGAATGGAAATTAAGAATTAAATTTTTGCTAATATATTTAAAACTTAAAATTATATAATTAAGCTCTTTGTGTTGTTTTTTTTAAGGCAATTTCCCTTGAGAAAAAATTGTGTTTATATATTTGAAATGTTCTGCCAGTCTTTCCAAGCTTTGAACAGCAACTCCTCCTGAACCATACCAGATAGAGGGTTCAGGTCTTTTGTAAAAATGTTAAGGAGGTCCCAAAGATATGCATGGGCAAAACAAATTACTGAAAAGGTTTACTGGATTTCCTGGAAGATCAACAACAACAAAAAACAACTAAAAAATATCAGTATTTTGTCACTTTCTTGCCAACTATCAGGTTGAAACAAATGCCAGACAATAGCTAATGATATTTAGAAGAAAGTTGGAGAAAGAATTGGTGAAAAATCTCTTTTGGTTCAACTCCCATAATTTTAGCTGCAATTTATAGAAAACAATTGTTATATTTAGTTTCAGAATTATTGATTAGAAATGACTTTTAATGTAACCTACAGTAGTAGTTAATGGGGTTTTCCTGCTTTGTGAATGTTAATGTTAGACTGTTGTGCATTATATTGACTCTAGAATGATTTTTATTGAATTTTAAAAAATGGAAATTCTTTGTTGGAAATTGCTTAAAATACCAGTTTTTATTAGTTGTTTTAATGTAAATTTGAATCATGATTGATATTAAATAACATGAAAAAGAGTATCAAATTCAACATAAAAACATTGAGGAATGCTAACACTTTTACAAAGACTAGAATCTTTGTTTTACATGTTTCAAATGAAAAGAAAATACTAGCTATAAATAAAATCCAGTTTTAAAATTTAGCCAATATACAAAAATAAATATGGAGTTACCATTGGTGTTCAATGACACTGTCTTTAGATCATGAACTTGTGATTCATTTTCAAAAGAATTTTGTTCTTCACACTTTTGAAGAAGATGGTTCATCAAGACCTTCTTGTATTTGCTTTGTTCCTCAAGTAAACGTTGGCATACAGGATCAGATGAATCTAATTCAGATTTTCCAAACTCTGATCCCACTGGACTTTCAAAATTAATTTCCTTAGTTTTCAGAGTTTCTTCTTCAGATATCTTAACACTTTGATCCTCTAATGACTGTTCACACCCCAGCTCTTTATCATGTTGCCCCTGTACATCATTTGCTGAATTTACACAATCAGGCTCATGAATTTTATTTAGATTTTCATTTGATATTTTAACATTGTTAACTAAGGAATTTATTATTTTCCTTGGGCGGCCTCTTTTCCGACGATTACCACAAATATTTTTTCTTCCCCTACCAGAAACTTTTCTAGGTTCATTATTAACAAGCATACTATCCAGATTTAGATAATTGTCAAGAGATGTAACAAAACCCATTTGAGATGCTTTCAAAGAGCATTTCGGCTGACGACCTCTAGATGACACATATGGTTTCAAAAGCTCACAGTTTAGGCTTTTATCATCTTTGGATTTACCATATTTTTCAAACTTCAAATCTAATAGAGTTCTAGAACGCAATTTTATCATTCTCTTTAAGGAATTGTGCAATTTCAAGAATGAATTCAAGTCTCCACTAAAAGTGCAGTCTGTATAAGAATCAAATGTAATTTCCGATGGCCCAGTAGACTCTTGTTTAGCCAGCTCAAGTAGAAATTGCTGACAACCAGGCACCAGCTTCAAAATAGTTGAGTTCAGTTGAGCAGAGATATTTGAAAAAATCTGAAGATAAGATTTTAGATCAAGATATGAGATTTTTATTATTTAGATGTTTGTTAATCAAAATTAAGGGTAAAAGATAACCAATGTTCCCTCTAAAATTCTTTGGTCTCTGTGTCAAATAAACAAAAAAACTTGTGCTCAAAGTTGTGCAGCGTCCAATTAGTCCAAAATTTTACACCCCTCAAACACAGATTTAAATTATGCTTATCAAAATTTGCTGTATACTAATTCTAAAATGCTGTCCAACCTCAGTCAGATTACCGTGTAGCAATGCAGTTTAAAGGGAACATTGCTATTGATATTACATTCTATCTAACCAACAAAGAAAGTTTAAATTTTAAGAGTATCATTACTTAAGAGAAAAAAAAGTGGAACTTACTGGAGTATCATCATCTATTCCTGCCTTTTCAAGTTCTTTAACTACCTTTATTTCATGATCGTCATCATCTCCAGAGTCACTCTCAGTGGCAGTCAATGATCCAAAATGTCTCTTCTGAATCTGCTTTATGTGATGCTCTAAGTGGGATTGTTCCAAGCTTCGAAGCTCAGTCTTTTGTTTTTCTGAGTTGCATCCATCTTCACCCTTATGATTATCATGCTCTGAAAGTTCATCTGACCCTAGTTCTTTTAAGATCTGTGAACTATCAAGGTTGAGACTTGAAGCATCAGTGTCAGGCGGCAAAATTTGTTGCGAGCTTAAGTGAAGAGTTATACAGCTTGGTGATGATTCTACTACTTGTTGTAATTGTAATGGGAATGCAGGCATCTTTTTATTAGGTTTGAGATTAATGTTTGTGTTTAAAGGTGTTGTGCAATGATTCAGTTTAGAAATATCTATTGAAGAATAAAGGGCTGGAGAAGCTTTGTCTACATCCAGAGTTAGAGACTGGCCTTCACTTGGCATAAAAGAATTTGGCTCCACTAAAATATATTCTGATCCAAGAGATTGGCTTCTGTCTATCACCATAGTAACTGTCTGCTGTGAATAGTCAGTAGTCATGTGGCAGAGTTTTGTGCCCTCTTCGTTAATATCATTAGTAGTGAATGATAGCTGCTTTGATGCACCATTTGCAGATGGCAGATCATTGGAGTTTAACACAACATTACCTTGAAGAGCTGTTGACAGCATATAACTTGTGTTTGGTTCCAGAATGAGAGGATTATTTTCAGCATTACTTGATGAAAGAACAGTGTGATCGAATACTAGAGTACCATCAGGGTTCAAATAAAGGACACGAGTGTCCTTATCTAAGACTAGGTTAATATCTTCCATACTAACACTATCTTCAATTATCATACCATTGCTCCCAAGTTCAGAATATTCTCCTTCTTCATTTGTCAACACAATCTGCATTTTGTTTTTATTCTCTTCCATAATGGATAACCCTAATGTATTGTTAGATATAGTTCTTGGAAAATTTTCTTAGATAATGGACATTTTTATCCAAAGTTGTTGCTCTTTAATAAATTTCTTCTGTGTCCACATTTAGCTTTGCATTCAATCAAAATGTTCTTGACAATGCAAGTAAGAGGTTTTCATTTACAAGGCGTTTCTGTCTGAAAGTAAATAACATAAGAAACTTTAAATATCCAAGGCATAGTATAGTACTATATTATAGGCTAGTTTCTACTTTCTACTTAGGCTTATGTCAAGTTATGTAGATTAGCCTTATTGTTTACCAAATTTATTGATGAAATAATGTTTTTTAAATGAAATCTTCATTCAATGCAATTATAAATGTAATACATGTAGGCATAGTAAGTACTAGTACATGTACTAATTACAGTCTTTTCTAGTTCATGTACCACATCCACTCTCTTAATGGAAAATCATAAAATTCTAGTTTAATGTGCCATGGACACAATTTGTGTACTATTGTCTCTATTTTGGGGGCCGTGGTGGTCGAGTGGCAAGCGTGCTCAACTGTCGTTCCGATGGTCACGACTTCGATTCCATGAGAAGCCAAGGACTTGTTCCCGGGGCCTAGGGCGTCCCCGAGTTCCACCCAGCTCCAAATGGGTGAAAAGCGGCATGGCAATGCGTGGAACCCTTAGCCGTGGCATGTGATTGATGCATCACTTGCCAAATAAACAACTGCTTCCTTGCAGATGGTCTTGGCTGACCAAAGGTTATGGAAGCAAATCCAGAAAATACAGCAGGCTGAAGTCGGAGACCACGGGCCAATTGGCGCAAAACTCGTGGCATGCAAAACTCAATATTCAATATGGAGAACGAAGAAGAAGTCTCTATTTTTATTTCTATAGATATAAAGCTCATGAGATAATTACAGATAATGGAAAGATACAATGTATCTTCATTTTATTTAAATAAATTTTTTTTATTTTTTGTAAATTAGATTGTAAATTCATGTGGCGCCGTCATGTGGCAATTTTGTGCAATTAATAATAAGAAATAAAAAGTTGGTGAGATAAATGGAGCAGAAATTTAAAATAGGTCTCATTTTTTAATAACATAATGGAATTCACACAAAAAAATAATTAAATGTTATGTTTAAACATTTAATCAACTTTTACAAAAGACAGAATGATGACTTTTTCATCAATATTTTATCTTAGTTATAGTTTGGCTTATGAATTACAAATTACTGATATTTTTTTTTCTTCTTGGGGGATGGGGGTAAGTGGGTAAATATGGTGCATTGACAAGTACTAACCACATTAATTAAGCTCTTGTTTAAAATTGCTCTGTTGTTAATTTTTGAAACGTTATATCTCTTTGTGAGCTGAAATAATTAAATTAAGTGGTGCTATAATAATCTATTATATAATGCGCCTAAGCGCGTCCGTCAGTGTGTGTGAAGCCCTTATGCCCCGCAACTCTTGATTACTTTTTTAAAAATTGTAAATATAGACGTAAAATTTTGGTTTTGAGATTAACAGAGCGTGTGGTTTTGCGCGCCGTAAAAAAATAAAGTGGTGTCAAGAAGCTATTATTTTATTAATTTATTTGATGTTACTTTTTATGTTGATAATCCGAGTGTGTGAATAAGCATGTGTGCGAGTGTGTTCATATGTGTGTATGTGCGTTTGTGTGTGCGTGTGACTGTGTGTTTGTATTAGTAGTGAAATAACGATTTATTAAAGTGAAATTAAATATTGAAAAGACGTTACCGGTAATGGTTTATGTATAGTTAAAATTATGCACCGGATTATGATAAAATGGTACGTGTATAAGCGTTTATACACTGCTTTAAGAGTGGGGTTTAATAGCGGAATTGTAATTTTTATAAAGAGGGGCAATTGTGTGAACTATTTGAAGGGTGCTTTTCATTTCTTGGGTCTTGAGTTTATAATATTGCCGAGCCCTGAGTGGCACTATTTCTTAGTCACTGATAATATCCTTTTTGCAAAAATTAAGAAAAGTAGCTGTGTAAAATTTTAAGCCCAAACCTTGCGATTCAACGTGTGTTTTTTTCTTAAACAAATAGACATTATTCAAAAATCTCCCCAACCCTAAGCATCACAATCACATAAGTATTAAACAGCTCAATTGAAATAAATCTAATTTACCCTAAATAAACTTAATGCATAAACTGTAAAGGAATGGATGTTGTGGATTAATTGGTAGATGAATGAAAAAACTTACGTTAAAAAAGTCTTATTGCTAGAATAATGCAATATTATGCTACGTGCTTTGGTTAAAACAGTAGAATTATTTATTGGTGCACGTTTGTGTGTGTGTGTGTGGGGGGGGGCTATGTGCGTATGTAAGTGCGATTTGGTTATTTCTATGTCTGCTAATGTTGTGCCTCTAGCATAACAACCAGTATTTATCTTCTTAAACCACTCATAGTTGTTTGATTTTACGTCTCCTAATTGTTTTCTTTATTGTAATATATTATCGGAAAAATTATATTGCAAGTTTTTATGATTTTTTTATAAGTCAGTGAGCTTTATGCAGGCAAATAACATAATTAAATCCATAAAAATATATATAAATATAATTAAATAGAAAGAATTAAGGACACTTTGACTCTGGACGGTTCAACCCTGCCAGTTTGACCACAGAACGTTTCGACCCCAGGACGTTTCGACCCCAGGAGGTTTCGACCCCAGGAGGTTTCGACCC
>MUZC01004645.1:699548-711013 GCA_002072015.1 Radix auricularia | reverse complement strand
GACCCTAGGGTGTTTCGACCCCGGACGTTTCGACCCCTTTCTATCTACACCGTAGAAGTGTATTATTATTTTTTGTATATATACTTTTTAAATATTAGTTTTTGGTATAAAAATAATTCATCATTGTTCAGCTTATCGACATTTGTTTTAAAAAATCATTTATTTTTTTTATCACAGTGAAAATCTTTGAGCTTAAATATATACATCTTTAAAACCCAATTTAACTGAGGTCCTTTTTAAGTGTGTTTGGGATAGGAGTTGAAATTCTGTTTTTAATTTCTAATTCATAATATAGAAAAAATTAATTAAAAATAATAATAGTAATAAAATAACACATAATAAATGGAGAAAGAAAACTCACTTTAGAAACAAAAGGGTCGAAACGTCCTAGGGTCGAAAAGTCCCGAGGTGGAAAATGTCCGGGATTGAATCACCCGTGGTCGAAAAGACCGGAGTCAAAACGACCTGGGGACAAAACGTCCTGTGGTCGAACTGCCAGGGTCGAACCCCCGGGGTCGAAGTGTTCAACCACCAAATAGATAATACTTTTTGCACAACTAAGTAAACCAGCAGGTTACATTTTCAGCTCAAACCTCCTTGCGATTTAAGGTGTTTCTTTAAAACAAATTAACTCATACATACCTCAATTTAACATCAATATTCACATAATTAATATCTGGCGAATTTAAAAAATCCTATTCATTTGATTAATGCCATGCTTAGCCTAGAAATATAAGTAATGTTTTGGAGAGCTTTTCCCATGGAAAAAAGTAATCTTAAAACATGTATTTTACTCTAAGACCTAACGAATGATGAAACATCCATTTTAAAAAAAATTGAGTACATTTCTCGAACAATGCGTTTGCATGACATACGCTTCGGGTAAAAACTGTTGTTTAATGTGTAAATATATCAAGTGTAAAGAAATATCACGGGTATTACGACTTATAAACAGGATCTAGCATAAGAAAGTGTGTGTAATGTCGAAAAAACACACTGACAACAACTTATTGTGTGCTGTTTTGAGTTTATTAGATTGAATAGTATACAACGGGAATAAAGATTGATATATATATTTCTCACCATATTCTTAAAAAGCAGCATTTTTCTTATTATGTTTTTATTTACGTAAAAGGAACATGTGCCTTTAAAACAAATAAACCATATTTTCTACTCTCCCCAAGCCAAAATATTCACAAATATTATCTGGCTAAAAATATCCTATTCGTCTTGAACTAATTTCATGCTTAGACTATAAATGAAATGGGTGTTTAGCGAGCTGCTTTTAAGAACCAAAGGAATCATGTGAAAAGATATTGTTTTCATGTTTTGATTCCCTTGAAATTAAAGTGAGCCTTGCCCATTAGATTTTTGTAACTGTTAACGACATTTGTTATTCTGGTAGAGTATATAGCATGCATTATTAAAGGGGTTCGAGCATGGTGAAAGAAAGTCATCAAACTATCTGTATGGAAGATGTGGTTGAGCAAGCCAGCAACCTATGTGGGCTGTAGAGTAACGGATGATAATGATGATGCTATATTAATATTAAAGCAGAAATACCAAAATTGATGGGTAATATTTAAATTAATGATATTTTTATTTTTCTCGACACACATTTCGTTGTTTTTATTAAGAAAGGATTTTATTTATCTCTACCCTAATTTTCACATGCGTTTACATTCATTTTTGAGGAGAATTTGAGACACAAAACCAAATAAAGTTATTCTTATTGTGCCTAACCCGTAGCGTAGCACGGGTATTTTGCTCGTATAGACATAAATGGGTAATCTCTTAATTTAGCACATTTAATTTTTCTGGTCATTTTTTTTTAAAAATCAACCTACTTTATAAGGAAATCTACTTTTAAATTAAAATATATTTTTGTTCAAATAAAATTACCAATCTACAATTTATCCACAAAGTTAAAAAAAAGAAACGNNNNCTAAGGGGAGGGGGAACGTCTCCCCTTTATAATTATTAGATACAAATAATTGAATATGAAACTGCGTCGGAAGGATATGACTCGAGAATTATTTATAAAGTGTGACTTGCATAGCAACCAAAGATAGCTGCCGAAAAATACCCTATTTTGGCCTGATCCGTACAATGATAATTTACCTTTATTATTATTATTATGAAGACAGTTCTATTACTAGGTTAAAACAAAGTATGTCGACAGTGACATCACAGTCATTACCGGCGGCCATCTTTGTTGTTATGGCACGTTCTTTAAAAAGCTCAAATTAAATTTCTATAGTCTATAGCTATACCTAACCCAAACCCTAAAACTTCTTCAATTTTCCGAAAATTCTAAAGCTATACCTAACCTAAACCCTAAAATCTAAAACCTTCCATTTTTGAAAATCCTTTTAGAATTTATAGAACTCTCTTTTCCAGCAACAGGTAGCGTCATGACTAGACCTGTCAATGGGTACCCGGGACAAGGGTACCCGTTGCCTTGTGATTACCCGGGTAGTAAAAATCCATGAAAATGTATCTTAAATATCTATATTAACGGAGGCCTAAATTTCGGCTCACATTCGGCTTTTTATTTATTCTTTAAATATTGTGTTTTGCGTAACAATATTTTATCAAATGAAAATGTCTGTTTGTAATATGTGCTGTGAAGCATATGTAAGGAGAAATATCTGTCAATTAGAAAAGTTACATCTTTTTTTTTTCTCAAGGTGAAACAGAAATTGCTAACACAAAAAAAGGTTTTGGCGCTTTAAAAGATTCATATAAGGAAAACAAAAGTCCTCTGCCAAAAATAATGATTTACTGCTAAGAGATCAAAGCGGCTGTTTGTTAATAAAAAAATCCCTTCTTTGATATTAACTTTCCTTTGAAATACGCCGATTGATACTAGTTAATGTTGTTTATCTACCCCCCTCCACCCTTCTCTCATATTACCCACACCCTTTGCATTCGCTTGTGTTTCTTGTGTTCATTAACACGTGTTGACCTAGAAAAACTGTTGTTAATATTGCGTACAAGGTTGTCAGTATTTAAAGTTAATAAATTAATAAGTTACTAACAGTTTCAAATGGGTAAGTCGTTGGCCGTGGGGCGAGACTGCATGGCATGGAGATAAATGAGGCCATGTTTGGTTTTGTTAATAAAAACATCCCTGCTTTGTCTTTAAAGTTACTTTGAAATACCCCGACATATAATTTCTGATTGTAGACGTTGTTTAAAATATATCCCCTCTCCTCCCTCCATTCGATTGTGTATTGCGTGTTCGTTACCACGTATGCATTGTCCCAAAAAAATTTTTTAATAATACACCAAAATTTGTCTTTTTTGAAAAAGTCAATAAATTAGTTACTAACAGTAACAGTCTAAGATGGGTAAGAGGCCATCCAAAAATTACGTTTTTACACCAAGGGGAGGAGGCAGTCACACATTTGTGACGAAGGGTGTGTGTGTGTTTTAAGGATGTAACGTCACATCAAAACGTGAAACTTAAAATGAAATTTCCACTTAAAACTTGAATGCTTACAATTTCTTAAATGACGTTTTAAATGGATTTATACGTGTATCGATTTTAGAGCTAACTTCACATTAAATACAAACTTAAGTGACAATAAAGTTATTTGACACTGCTCATTTAAAAAAAAGAAATATGGCTTTTATTGGGGGGGGGGGGGCGCCTGCAAATCTTTGTGACGACATGTTTAAGGGGGTTCTAAGCCTTTGTTAGAATAGGGGGGTGGGGTTTTAAATCAGCCAAAATCATGTGACGTCACTTATAGACGTCAGCCATGTGCCATGTGGCACTACTGTGTGAAATGAATGAGGTGCATGGAAGGTGGCTAGGTAGCATTGTATAGCGGTCATGACGGGGAAAATTATGTTATGTTTCGAGCCGACCAGGTAACCCGGGTACCCGTTTAAAATTTGGACGGGTACCCGAGCAGCATTTTTCAACAAAATTGACAGCCCTAGTCGTGACGTCATGGTCGACATACTTCGCTTCAGCCTAAATATAATATAATTTATAAAAAGAAACGGTTAAAACCTATATCTCCGACCGGGCCGACCTTATCGGCGGCCATCTCGTTGCTATGGCACGTCACCGGCCCGGAAAAATAGTGCGAGCCCCGTGAATTTTCCGAAAATTCTAAAGCTATACCTAACCCAAACCCTAAAATTAAAATAACAACTATCCTTCATAGCAACGGGAAAAGACGCGACACTCCGGTCGGAGATATAGGTTTTAGCCAAAGAAACGTGGTGATCAATTAGTTCCGAATGCCCTAAAAAGTGTGTAGAGAAGTAGAGTTTATCATTGAGTATTGAGGCATTGGGGTGCGTCAAAGTCAAAGTAAAGAAGTAGGCCTACCGTGTAACTTGTTTATCCAATTCACTCTCATTTTATTGTGATGAACTTGTTTTTGTAAACATATCAAAGAAAGATTTAGTTAAGATCGCTTCCGGATAAATATCATTTATTCTATCCAAAATAAAATAATCCATAATTACATTCATTCTGTGGAGGTACTGATTGATAAAGATGATGATCTAAATACATATTTGAATTACTTATATGTTTTATGTTTTGATGTGTGTGAACAACGGTGAACAGAAGAAAATATTGATATTTTGTGGAGAGGCCATCCATAAATGACGTTTATCGCCTAAAAAAAAAGAATGGGGGGGGGGGGGTTCAAGTATGTGTGACGATGGGGTTAGAGAAATGTGACGTCACATAAAAAAATCGCACAACTTTAAATAAATGTTTCGCTTAACTAATAATTCATTGCTTGCAATTTATTTAATGACGTTTTAAATAGCTTCACGCGTCTTACAATGTGTACGGTTCGCCGAAAAGAAAATGTATTAAGGTTCTGACCAGTGGCGTAGCAAGGAATTTGTACGGGTTTGAGGTCCGGAGGCTAAACCTCTTTGCGGGAAGCGGCGTAGTGTGGAGATTTGCCACCCGGGGCTGAGCCCAAATATGACGCCCTCCCCCCCCCCAATAAATAAACTATGTGAAGTCTAAGAAGTAAAATATAGTTTTTCTTAGGAAATATTAAAGGACACTATACTTTTTTAATGTTGGAAATGAACAGAAAAGCTTTTATTTCTTTATTAAATTTGACATTTTCTGTTTTTTCTCATTGCACAACCTTTCATGTACCGAAGTTGTCAATCGTCCCATATCAATAGCAAATAGCTTTAGATTAGTCAATTTATGTGTATTCATCATTTATTAACTTTATTTTAAAGAAGCTGCCTTAAAATCTTAAACTGCTTAATTAAGACAGTTGTAGGCAGCTTTCGATTTAATTATATATGTTAGGCAGGGTAACTTCGAGTCTAAATAATAAAACATTCTAATACATAAACTCAGTGGCGTAGCTAGGGCTTTTGCCGCCCGGTCTCCAATATGCCACCCTTTTAGGGGCCGCCCATAAATGACGTCACGCACCGGGGGGGGGGTACACAATTGATGTCATTCAAAACGCGCAACTTTAAATAAAAGCTACAGAAAATATATGATTACCCAAACTTTATTCAATGACGATTTACGTGGTTTCACATGTGTTACGGTGTTAGAGTGAAAACGTAAACTAAAAACATATTTAAATGACCAAACAAACAAAAAAAATAATTTTAAACATGCTCATTTTCAAATACAAAATACCGCTTGTATGGGGGGGGGGACATTGTCACGTCACATTGATGAATGGGTCTAAGTTTTTGTTTCGTTACGCCGTATGACCAGGGGGCCGGGGTGAAAAATCAGCCGAAATCACGTGACGTTTTTATATGGACGGCCTCTTAGTTTAAAAAAAATTGTAATTGAAACAAAGTACATTGTAAAATATGGGGAACAATTTTACCATTGCATGCCCTATTTATGTAATGAAACAGTAATAAAAGAGGCCGCATAAAAATACAAGATAATTGTTTTGAAGGCCACAAGAAAGTTATAGGGTCATAGCCCCCCCCCCCCACCTTAAATGAGACAAAAGATATTCCAAATTCGCACCCAAAAACATTAACAATTAATATGCTTTTATTTTTATTCTTATAAATATATTATTTTTTATTATTAAAAAAAGAAATTGTCTACATCAGAATATAAACATATTTTTTTATTTATTATAAATTTACTTAAACACCTAACTTTCATAGTCGAAAAATCGTTTATTATGTTATTAAAATTTGTAATATTAAATATTTGTAATATCATGTTCTATGGACAATATTGCACGAATTTTGTAGTTTTAAATTACTTATTGTGGGACGAAAATATTTTTTCAACTTCAGTTTTGAGAAGCTTCTTTTACAACTAGATACACTAAAAGCAATTGTTGAAAAAAAAATCTTAGCAAAATTTTAATGTTGGATAAAGATTTTTTCCAATATTTATTGTTAAATAAATTTTAATAGATCAAGGGGGTATTTCCCCTCTTTTCTAACATAATGCCTCTTCTGGTGGTATAGAATGTAGGTACATCCAAGGCTGGTCTTAGGCTCCTGCAATCTATGCGGTCGCAGTGGGATTAGCGCTTTCATATGCACAACCTATCTTAGATTTCACTTATTATCCTTATTAATACCTTATCTCTACACAAACTGGGGCCCACGCAATCAGTTTCGCATACTAAGCTGCATAGGGGTCCGAAATAGCTAAGACCGGCGCCGTGTACTGCATAAAACCTGAATCCTTTCTCTTTCAATCTGGAACATATATTTATCAATGTAAATAAAGAAATTTAATTGATATTCAAATTCTTCATTTATTATCCTAGATTAAATAGTATAATACACGAATATTTTTTTGCAAAGACATGTAACTCATCACCTCGTTCTTTTATTTTCTTTTATAATTACATCTATGGATAAAAAAAAATGTTCTCATTGTACTTCTTACTCTAAAGATAGAACCACGTCTTCTGAATTTTCCCCACTCATATTTTTCTCCTTTTAACTTGGTATCTAGTCGATATTTCCAACTTTCTGTAACAGCGTTCTGTATTAGCATATATCTTTGTTTTATCAAATGGGTTTGCATTAATTTAAAAAGTCGGGTTCCCATAAATTTAGACACCATAGAAAAGTAACAGATTGCCATGAACTGAGTAAAATTCCAGCATCTGAACACGTTGACATATACGCTTGACAGTTCTCCAATACGCTTGAAAAAAAAAAAAAAAAAAAAAAAAAAAAAATNCAGGTTCCCATAAATTGAGACACCATAGAAAAGTAACAGATTGCCATGAACTGAGTAAAATTCCAGCATCTGATCTCGTTTTACTGTTTAAATGTCAATTCTCCAATACGCTTGAAATTTTTAAGTATATATTTTTCGTAATTATTTATGTTATTGTGGTGTTTATTAACGAAGAAATGAATAATCGTTCATTTTTAATTAATAACAGTATATTAATGAAAAATACAAGCTAAATATGTTACTTTAATGCAATAAAAACAAAGTAAATTAAAATTTTAATAAGTTACCTTAAAATAATTTTATAAAACCTGAAACAGTAATATAATTTACTACTTGCAATTTAAAAACAATATATTAACCACTATGGCATGTAGCTACTTGTTTACGCATCGTTCTTTCAATGTCACAATTCCACGCTAAAACTGTCGTGCGATATTAATTTAACATATATTCGGACCAGCGGTGATGTGTTGTTTTTTTGTGTGCAGTTTTGTTATAAAAGCGCCATCTGTGAAGTGTACCTCTTGAGTTTGCAAACAAATAGTTACCTTTTTAGCGATTTAAAAATTTTAAACTGTTCTGCGTTAGTTATAACAACCACTATGCAATCAAACTAATGTTGCACGAATCCTTAAATTTAAACTGAAAATTGAGATTCTTTTTGGTTCCCTATGATTTCCCCCTTCAAAAGAAAAGGGGCGGTTTTCGGAAATGGCTGGGTTTATTTTTCAAATGCCCACAGATGCCGACCTTTGAATGAGTGCCACCTGGGGCGGACCGCCCCTCCGCCCCCCCCTAGCTACGCCACTGGTTAGACCAAAAACCAATCAAATAATTATATCAAACTTAAAACATGTTTCATTTTATCAAATAGATTTATGATAAAAAATAACTTTTTTAAAATCCATGTTGTTTTGACTTAAAATACCTTCACATAATACAATTTGCATCATTTTTACACACGCATCATGATTCTAAAATTCACCTGTTGCATTTTGGAGGGGGGGGGGCTTACGCCATTCCCCAAGATCCCCTACTCATGTGGTAATGTCGGAAGGTCCTTGAGCTTTCGGGTGGGGGATGAAACACACAAATAAACTTGCATATTGTTGGATAACGGCTAAAAAGTTCGCTGACTTCTGTCGTAAGAGAACCAAACGGAGCGGAGGCTACATCGCACATGCTTTGATGTCAACATCAAAACAACCTGTGTAGCAATTTCATACTTTCTCTAATGGGTTCTCAAATTTAAGTACAACTATTATAATTAGATTTAATTTTGATTTCTTGATAACTTATGCCAACCAAAGTCTGATGGCCTAACGACAGCACTTTGAGAAGCATTGATGGTTTTAGAAAGAAAAATAATCAAGTTATAAAATAAACTGTAAACCACCAAATATTTCAGTGGAAGTTTTTATTTAAAGTTACTCATTTGATGTGACGTCACATTTCTTCAAACCCCCCCCCCAATCGTCACAAAAGTGTGACCCCTAATGGACGGCCCCAAAGATAAAAAAAAAAAAAAAAAAAAAAAGAAAGACAGAAATGAAGAAACTATATCAAAATACGTAAATGGTTTCATAATTTCAAAATATCAAACTCTATTTTTAGTCTTTAATATTAATGTTAAAGAGCTGAAAAACATAGGATCTGAAGCAGGGCCGGTCTTTGGCCACTGCAAGCTATGCCGCTCTTTCATAGGCCCCACCTATTTCAATTTTCACTTAATATCCAAATTTATTCCTTATCCCAACCCAACGTGGGCTCCGTGCAATCCATTTCGCATACAAAGCCCCACATATGCTTAGACCGACCCTGGTCTGAAGTTCTGTACAAACATGACACTAATATGCTGATACATATATAAGATATAATTATGATATTCTATGTAAATAATCTACTGAGGGGAAAACATTGATGCGCAATTAAATGGTTTATTCTTCCAACGTATTATTTTCTTAAAATTAAATTTAATTTCTTTTGTTTAGTTTTATGATAAAAAAATAATGAAGAAACTATCTCAAACATTTTTAATTCAATCCAGGAAATCTTGCAACCTAGATGCATCTATCAATCGAAAAAAATCTAAAAATCCGATAGCTGACATGCAGAGTGTTGTCGCGGAGTAAGTTATCGAACCTGATTACAGGGAGAGGACTTTTATCAAGATCGATAATTCACTCGATAACTTCTTTATCAAATAAAAAAATTGGCAATCCTCCGAGATCCAGTCCCCCATTATTTTACCTTAATACTTAATAAGAGGACGCATGGTAGAATAAAGTAAATTACATATTGATAGACTACATCACATTTTTTAAAAGCTTTTTATTTTTTTAAAACTAAAAAAACTTTTAGTTTTCGAATAATATTAGTTACAGTATAGGCCTATCGTTGATTCCATTGACTCTATTACCGATGTGGCAGTGGCGACGCCCTGGGTGACACCATCACAAGTCTAACATTTTACAGTGTTCAATTTTGTGTCCGAAAAAAAAAAGAAACCTCATTTCTTTCAATATATAATATATATTTCATACAATATATTTATATTTTTGTTTTTAAAAAATCAACATTCTGCTGCAAAACGCCCTCTTACCATTAATCCCGGCTGCAAACTCTCCCTCCTAATATAAATCCCGGCTGCAAACTCCCCCCTTATACAATTAATCCTGGATGCGGGTTCACTTACCAATCAATCTGTCTGAAAACCCCTTCGTCCTACAATTTATCTCGGCTGTCTAAGATTATTTATTTTAATCATCTAGTTTCCTATATATTGTTTTATAATCCTAAGATAGATAATGTTTATAATCATCATTTTAATCGTAACATAACATATAATTATAAACCTATGAAAGGTCAGTACTCTGTTTTGAACCACTGACAACTTGTTACGTTCATAGTCCCAGCATCTTAACCACTCAGCCAGCACTTCACGATAGAAATGTGCAGCTACAAACTTATAAAATACTTGATATCCATATGTTCATTTTATTATTGTTTAGTTTTATGGTTTTAATTACTACGATATTTCCTTGCTATTTGTTGATTAAATTTTTCATTGTCAGACAGGTTTATTATTTTTTAAAAATTATATTTATTATACAAAGATAACTCCAAAATTGTTGCATAAAAAATTATTTCCGGAAAAATAGGTCCTCTGTTGATGTCAACATTGCTATCATGGACACGGGACACTTCTAAGAATAACAGGGGCTCTAAATGGTAAGGTCAGTTATAAGTCCGGCTTTAGAATTGGGATAAAATCAAAAGTTTTTCAACCCCATAAATCAAATTTTTTTTTATTGTAATAGCTCAGTAAATAGCTTTACTTGTTCTGTGACTATTATTTGTGTTGACCAAAGCAATAAACATTTTTTTCCCCAAGCCCAAATCCATACTGTCCATAGCTTTCTAGTCCCTTATCTATCATTTAATACTATTATCTAAGGTTGGTTGCCTTTTTGTAAATCTTTCTTAGGTGTTCATGACTTCGTTTAACCATGTTTTTAGCTATAGAACTTGATTGTAATTGTAATAGTAAGGAATTTGATTGATTGATTTAGTTTCACTGTGACGTAATGTGTTGTATTGAATAATTTATTGAATATATATATACACACACACACAATTATAATAATTTGTGAAAAGGAAACGATGTAAATACGAAATGTATGCACTCTGACTGTGTTAAGATTAAGGCTAATGGTGGCACTATTATTTTTATGCAGAGAGGCACCTTTGTGAACTTTTAAAGGTTACTTTTCATTGGTAATGGCAGCATCAATATCAATATTATCATGACTCAACCTGGGTAAAAAGGAGAATATGAAAGTATTGATATTTTTATTATGCCAACCCCATAGCGCAGCACGGCAGCAAGGGTATTGCACTTGTAAAATTATAATTTTACTGGTCCTTCAATTTTAATAGGTTTAACTTGCTATTTTAATGTCTGCATGTTAGCGTCAAATCTTGCAATTATAAAAGTTACTTTTGATGCACTTTGCATTACTCGATTGAGATGAAATTTTGCAGACACCTGTATATCTGCTGACAATAAAATACTCCAACATGTCGTAACATGTCATTAAAATTGCTCAGATGTCTCTCAAGTTATTTGATTTTTCGTGTGTAATTTTTGTTGTGGTTACTTTGTAGGATGTGGCTAGCGCTACGACAATTTTGTCGTAGCGGCAGACGACCCGGTCGGATGTTGCTAGCGTTACGACATGTCGTAGCGCTAGTCAGGAAACTAGTGCTACGACAT
>MUZC01004645.1:662635-694711 GCA_002072015.1 Radix auricularia | reverse complement strand
CATCACTGGATCCAAGATTTCCTATTGGGTAGGGAGCAAACTGTAATAATTAATGGTTCTAAATCTACACCAATAAAGGTTAACTCAGGAGTTCCACAAGGAACTGTCCTAGGTCCCTTACTATTTTTAATTTATATAAATGACTTACCCAACAATATCTCAACAGGAACTAAAGTTAGGTTATTTGCTGATGATTGTATAATCTATAGAACAATCAAGTCAGAACAAGATAGCAAAATTTTACAAAAAGACTTAGATGAATTAATAAAATGGGAAACTAACTGGAGTATGTCCTTCCACCCAGAAAAATGTCAACTGCTAAGAGTAACAAAGAAAAAGAAACAAATAAATTCAAAATATTTCATTCATGGAAAAGAACTAACCCAAACTAAAGATGCGAAATACTTAGGAGTCATAATAAATGAGAAACTATCTTGAAATCCCCATGTCAATGAAGTTATTAAAAAATCAAACAAAACCTTAGGCTTTATAAAAAGAAACTTTTACAAATGTAACAAAGATATAAAACTAAAATGCTACCTCACCCTGGTGAGACCTATACTAGAATATGCATCTTCAGTATGGGACCCATCCACCAAAGAAAATATTGATAAGTTAGAACAAATCCAAAAAAGAGCTGCCAGATTCATTACTGGAGAATACTCAAAACTGACAAGAGTAACACCATTAGTTAAATCATTAAACCTTGAAACACTAGAGGATAGAAGAACTAAGAGTAAATTAGTAATTATACATAAGGCAATTAATTCTAATTTAGAAATACAACACAAAGATAACCTAATACAACCCTCAAATAGACATAAAGACAAAAACACCTTTCTTATTCCATATGCAAGAACAAACACATACAAGTTTTCTTTCTTTCCGTCCGGTATTCGGGCGTGGAATGGGTTACCTGAAGAAACCAGGAAAGCCACCACTTTATCATCTTTTAAAACTCTAGTAAGAATACAGGACTAAACACAAACCATAGAAATACGTAGGACGCAATAATCTTCTGTACAGAAGGAGCGTCTGTAACATATAAGATAAGAAGATAAGATGTTTTTATTCTCTTATATGTAGGGGAAACTGGGGTAAAATGGGGTATTTAAGATGAGACCCTATTAAAGAAACAAAATTAAATAAAATTATTAAAATTAAATGTTGAGACATCAAAATACAACATAGACAACATTGGAACAAATCAACAAGTCAAATGGATGTAAATTTATTGATTTATTGAATTTTTAAAAAAAATAACATAAAAACGCCATTTTACCCCAAGCATGGGGCAAAACGGGGTCAGAGGAAGAACTTTTTTTTTAATGATTTATCACTGCTAGTTCATAGCTCACGCAAGAAGGCAGGTTGTTGTTTTTTATATATATATATATATATTTCATCAGTGCCTACACAAGGGCCCATCTTTTGTACTCAGTACATAAGACCCAACTCTCAGTGCTGCTGGAGTAAAGCTCCTCACAATAGAGGCATGCTGTGTCTTCATTTGATTTATTGACAGATTTCGTTTGCCTTGGATTCTTTATTTCTTTGACTTCCATTAAAGATTTTTATAAAGCAAAGAAGTCAAAGTAGCCGTTTTTCCTAATTGTTTGGAAATACGTTTTCTTTTTGCTTGTTTTGGGATGGGCAGCAAATGACGTGCCGAGATTGTAAAACGTGAAAGTTCAGTGGTTGATGTGCTACGAGAACATGAAGTTGAAGCAGTGGCGTAGCTAGAGCTTTTGCCGTCCGGGTCTCCAATATGCCGCCCTTTTAGGGGTTGCCCATTAATGACGTCACGCATCGGGAGAGGGGGAAGTCACACATTTGACGTTATTCAAAACGCGCTACTTAAAAAAGTTCCACTTAAATATATGATTACCGACACTTTATTCAATGACATTTTACGTGGTTTTAAACGTGTTACGATATTAGAGTTCAGTCTTTAACTAGAAACATATTTAAATGATCACACAAGAAAAATGCTTTTAAACATGCTTATTTTTAAATAGACAGTAATGCTTGTATGGGGAAGGGGGATCTTTGTAACGTCACATTCAGGAAAGGATCTAAGTTTTCGTTTTGTTACGCCGTGTGACGAGGGGGCAGGGGGTGAAAACTCAGCCGAAATCCCGTGACGTCATTTATGAACGGCCCCTTAAGTCAATCATATTATGGTTTTTTATAAATTAATAAACATGAATAAATAATTGTAATTGAAACGAAGTATATGTAAAAGGTGGGGAACCATTTTACCATTACATGCCCTATTTATGTAAGCAGTAATAAAAGACGCCGCATAAGCTGCCATACCTTTAAATACACATTATCAAAATACAAAATAATTGTTCTGAATGCCATAAGAAAGTTATAGGGGTCGCAGATATTCCAAATTTAAACCCCAAACACATTAACAATTAATGTGCTTTTCTTAAAATTTATAAATGTATACATATTTTTTATATAAACAAGAAATGGTATACATTAGTATGTAAACATATATTTTATTATTTATACATTTACTTACTTACCCAACTTTCGTAGTAGAAAAATTTTGTATTATGAAATCAAAATTTAAATTATTTGTAATATCTTGTTCTATGGACAATATTGCAAGGTTTTGTAGTCTTAAATCACTTATTGAAGCGTAAATATATTTTTCTTTTCAACTTCAGTTTTGAGAAGCTCCTTTCACATCTAGATACACTGATAGCTATCGATTTTTTAAAAAGCAAAATTACAATGTTGTATACAGAATTTTCCAATCTACCTATACTTTTGAATATATTTTAATAGACCCCG
The DNA here is from genome assembly GCA_002072015.1 of Radix auricularia. Classification (NCBI taxonomy): domain Eukaryota; kingdom Metazoa; phylum Mollusca; class Gastropoda; family Lymnaeidae; genus Radix; species Radix auricularia. Next base: position 691,903 of record MUZC01004645.1, on the reverse strand, counting down.
TTTTTCTAACATAATGCCTCTTCTTGTGGTGTAGAATGTAGGTACATCCAGGGCTGGTCTTAGGCTCCTGCAACCTATGCGGTCGCAGTGGGCCCCACGCTTTCATAGGCACAACCTATTTTAATTTTTACTTATTTTCCCTATTAATATCTTATCCCTACTCAAACTGAGTCCCACCCAATCCTTTTCGCATACTAAGCTGCATAGGGCCCCGCAATGGCTAAGACGGCCCCGTGTTCTGCCATAAAAACCTGGGTCCTTTCTCTTTCAATCTCGAACAATTCTTTATCAATTTAAATAAAGAAATTTATTTGGTGTACAAATTCTTCTTTGAATAGACTGGATGGTATTAGATCTATACACGAATATTTTTTTGCAAGCACATGTAATTCATCACCGCGTTCTTTTATTTTCTTTTATAATTATAAAATCTGTTGATAAAAACATGTCTCGTTGTACTACTTGCTCTAAATATAGAACAGTGTCTTCTGAATTTTCCCCACTCATATTTTGTCTATTTCTAACAGGGTGTTCAGTTACAATCCCCAACTCTCTGTAACAGCGTTCTGTAATAGCACATATTTTTGTTCCATGAAATGGGTGTGCATAGTTTTCATTGATTTAAAAAAGACGGGTTCCCATAAATTGAGATACCATAGAAAAGAAAACGATTGCATTGAACTGAGTAAAATCCCAGCATCTGATGTCGTTTTACTAGTTACTTCAGATGTCAACTTTTCAAAGACGCTTGAAATTTTTAAGTATGTCTTTTTCGGAATTATTTATGTTATTTGGTTTTTAGTAACGAAGAAATGAATAACCGTTAATTTTAAATGAATAACATTATTTTAATGAAAAACACAAGCTATGTGTACTACTTTAATCCAATAAAAACAAAATAAATTTAATTTTTAATAAGTTACCTTACAATAATTTTATGAAATCTGAAACAGTAATATAATTTAATAATTGCAAGTAAAATACAATATTCGAACCACCATGTCATGTAGGTACTTGTTAGCGCATCATTCTGCGAATGTCGAAATTCACACACAAACACTGTCATGGTGATACTAATATTACATATTTCGTACCGGTGATGTGTTGTTGTTTTATGTGCAGTTTTCTTATACGCCATCTGTGACGTATACCGCTAAATTTTCCTAACAAATCGTTACCTATTTTGAGTGATATTAAATTTTTAACGGTTTCGCTTTAGTTACAACAACCATTATGTAATGAAAAAAATGTTGCACGAATCTGGTAATTAAAACCCAAAAATTAAAATTCATTTTCTTTCACCATGGTTTTCCTCCTTCAAAAGAAAAGGGGTGGTTTTCGGAAATGGCCAATTTTTTTATAATGCCCATGAGTGCCGCCCGGGGCGGACCGCCCCCACCGCCCCCCCTAGATACGCCACTGACACCAACACTATTTCCAAGTTGAAAAATTAAATTAAAGGTTTATACGTTTTAAAATATCAATTGGGGCCGTCCGTAAATGACGTCACGCGATTTTGGCCGATTTTTTACCCCCTCCCCCCCTACGTCACGCGTCGTCACAAAATCGTAGACCCGCCCCTCCAAAAGTACATCACAAAACTGTGACCCCCCCCCTCATAAAAACCCACTAATTTCTATTAAGTAAAATAAGTACATGTATATTTCAAAGCACTTTTTCAGCATTTAAGTATTTATTTAGTGTAGGTTTACACTGTAATATTGTAACACGCGCAGTGGCGTAGCTAGGGTCACGTGCGCCCGGGGGCATGGCACACAATCTGCGCCCCTTGACGGACCAAAAAATTCTGGGGGCTCACTGAGCCCCTAAGAAAAATTTGAAATTTTACAGTTTATATGGTTCATTTTTTTAAAGCAAATGATATTTTAATGAAATACAATACAGACTAATAATTCTCTATACGATTTTGAACAATTTATTTGAAGAAAAAAAACTCTACTCAATATACATTACTCGAATAGACATAATCTAAAATAAATTGATCTTCCTTGATTTGAATGTCGTCAATCTCGCTGTTAAAATTGATATTCTCAAGTGTTCTCTATCGATGGTAAGGAGTGCAAGATCATCTAGACGATCTTGATCCATTGAAGCACGTAATTAAGACAAAATAAGGTTTACTTTGCTGAAAGACCGCTCATAGAGCTATTAGTTGAAACAGCAATTTTTAGAAGTATTTGAAGTGAAATGCGCAGATTCGGAAATACGTCATCTCAAGATGAAACAATAAAATCGAGAAGATCCAAAGTAGTTTCCGGTAGAACTTCAGTCCGGGTACTGAGCATCATTTTTTTAGACTTTGATTTATGTACACAATTCGTAGAAATTAGCCAAATCTAAGTAATTTTAATGAAGCGTATCGACTTTTGTTTCAGCAAGAAGAGATTTGACGTCTAGTAAAAATCCAAATTTGTTGTTTAGGTTGTTTAAGGCGTAAAATCCGTATTGATATCTCCTGTTGGAGTTTATCAATTTTGCTGTTCATAGCAGGTTCAATTTCTTCTTATGGAGAAAGTTCTGCAACTCTTTTTAATTCTCGAAGGCATCCTCTGATGTCGTCTAATCTTCTGTCAAACTCGATTCTCCAAGTTGTGCACCTTCTTTCCTATTGTCTACCGCAACATGGCTCAAATTAACACGAATGTTGACAATTTCTTGCTCAAGCGATTCAAGATCAGATTAAGCTTCCTTGAAACTCACAGTAGGATTCTGGAACCTTTTTTGGACACTATCAATTTTATCAAGTATGATGTTCCAGAAATGTTTAAAATCAAGGAAATTAAAGTTTTATATACCTACCAGCAAAGCCTCTGCATCACTTCTGGTGTCAGGCGTCATATTTGTATGTTCTGATAATTTTTCCAACAGCCCTGCCATGTCATCTAGTCCTTCATAAATTGCTATAACAGCTTCTGATCGTGCAATCCAACGTGTTTCAGACTCCCTCTTCATTGTGATTGGCACAACTCTTTTTTAAACTTTTTCCCAACGAGTTGTTGAAAGGGAGAAAACATAAATTTATACTTTCAACTGTTCAAAAAAACGTGATAACAACTGGATCATGTTTAGTTGAGTGTACTCTTGCTAAATTTTAAGCCGTGGTTTCCACAGTTGATGAACAATGCTCTGTAATTTCTAGCACATTTTCGCTGTTGAATGCCGGAAACATTCCCGGTCATTACAGAAGCATTGTCATAACATCGTGACCGACAGTCGGATAGTGGTGTGCTATTAGATTACAGTTTCTCTATGATAACTATTTCAAGGCTCTTTGCGTCTTTGGAATGTATCTGTGCAAAATCTGAAAATGATTCTTTGATAGTTACTTTTTAGTTTGTAAATCCACATCCACAAATCTGATGACTTGAGAAAGCTTTTCCGGTGTCCTAGATCATTTGGAGTCAAGTAAGATACCGTAGTACTTTTGTTTTCTGATTTCACTCAACAGCTGATTCCTTACAGTCGATGTAAGTAGCTGGATAAATTCATTTTGGATTTCCGGTTATAAATAATATACTGAACATTATTATTATGTCATTATGTCCTAGATTTTCTCGGACATTTTGTTGGTGTTTTTTTTTCTAACAGTTGATTCTACTGAGCAACAAGTTTTATCACAGATGGACAGGAAAGAAAGGCGGTGTCTGATGTTTCATATGAAAGGAATCCAACTTGCTTTGACACTCCGATACAAGCCCGTGAGAGGAGAGACCTTCCCTCCCCTCTCCCACTTTACTCCCTCCACATGAGAAATGGGGAAGTATGATTTATCTTTTTAAAGAGTCACAGCATGCAGCAAAGGGACGCGTATTAACCATTCTGTTAGCCAGTGGTTTTCAATCTTTTGAGATTCCAGGGCCACTTGAAAAATATGTGCCATAGCTACGGGCCACTACTAAAAATTATTTCTGCATTTTCTGGTTTTTCAGTGATTTCGTACAATTTATCAAATATCTCAAAGTTACCTTGAAATAATCTTTTTTCCAAAGATCAAACTTTTTCGTAAAAGCAGACATTTTGTCACTGAGAGTTATATAATGTATCTGCTTTCCTTGCCAAGTGGAATTAAGTTTAATAAGCTTTTCAAAAATTTCAGCCAAGTAAGCCAGAACAGCAAGCCATTAGCCATGGTTCAAATTATCAACAAGCTTTGAGTTATTTCTACATGAAAATCTCTTATGTCATCGCGTAATTAAAACAGTCAGATAACCAGCGAACTTCAGTATACATTAGTAACTGTTAACGTTCAAGATTCATATTCGAGCATAAGAAATCAAAGAGACGAGAATTTAATTGACGAGCTTGATAAAATTAAAAACCATTATGGCCAGATCAGAAATATATTTAAGTCTGCGTTAATTCTTTTACTTGCTAGTCTTTCTCGATTAATCCTGCAGTGGGTAAATTTCATGCTTTTCTCACGGACTACCTGACAAATCTTCGCGGACCACTAGGTGAGAACCACTGCTTTAAGCCACTCCTTTTTCTTGTCTTGGTAATTTTGGTTGCTTTTAGTGTCATCTCTGGTAGCTCTATTAAAAGAATCGTATTGGTCTCTTACTGCTCACTACCATCAACTCACAGTTTTTAAAATTTAATTTTTAAAAAAACACATCAGCAATCTTACATTGTGGATGTGTCATTTATTTATGAGTAGAATGGCGCCCCTTATCGCTCAATGGGGGGGGGGGCGCCTAAATCATGTTTAACAACTGTTTTGTAATAAAGATATGTTCGGAGCTCCAATATTCAATCTTGCAAACGTATTTGGGATACATTAGTTTACATAAAATTAAATTAAATAATGAGTTTTAATACTCATTTTGGCGCCATTTAACGTGGCGCCAGGGGGCATTCGCCACCCCCTGCCCCCTCGCTACGCCACTGAACACGCGTGAAGCTATGTAAAAGATATTAAATAAATTGTATAAGCTAGTGATTCTCAAACTTTTTCTTATCAGACGACCGGCAAGAGTGTTTCCATTTCACCAGGTCCCATTGCATTCTTTCCACGTTTTGACATGATTTACTCTGTACCGATTTGATAGCAAAATGAGCCCCCACAGAGATTAAAGCGCTATAAGATTAAGTGTGAATTTGGCTTGTTTTATATATTACATATTTATTTTTTAAATGTTTAGTTGCCAAGGCAGAGCAAGACAGCTAACGAGCAATGCACCGGTATTGTCAAAAGCCATTTGATGTGATTAACCTTCGCGATTAAGCTCGCTTATGTGGCTATTGATATTACAAGGATCATTGCATTGTTGATAGATCTAGAATCTAGATTATTTAGATACAAGACAATTCCTCAAATTGATTTCGATCTTCTAATGACAGTTTTCCTGCTAAGTATATGCACATCAGAGGTATTTGATCTAAAAATCACATTGATATAACATCTTATGTTTTCTAAAAATTATTAATTATGCGCTGGAAGAGGAAAATGACCAATACTGTACGAACCCCACATTGTGCACGAAAGTAGGGTGTCATCTTGTGCGTCGCAAAATACAGTAATTCTTGCAAATTGAGGGCTGATAAAATACTATGACATTCATAAAATATCTAATAGTATCATAACTTTTCACTCCGCAGCTCACAAGTTTTGTTGTTGTTTTTTTTTTCTCTTCAATTCTTTTTTCTTCAGGATTTCACGTACGTCACACAAGAGTTGTAAATATAATGTCACCAATGGACGAGGCGTGTTTACATTGTTGCATTGTCTTGTGGAATTTATAAACTAATGAAAAATACATGGCTATCTCTATCAGTCTGTTTAACAAAGGGGTCGGTAAACAGCGATAAATTATCTCATTTGAGTAAAAAGGAAACTCTTATGGGTAAACTGAATCATTATGAGCATAGAAAATTCGATAAAATCCGCTACTCTTGGGTTAACAGTAATGTTAACATAAACTTTTATAATTTTAATATTTAGGTATCCTATTGAACCGGTCCGTTTTTTCAAACCATTTAACCGGCCTTCAAAAAACGAAATGTGTTAATATCCCTTGATTATATTTTATTTTAATGCATACAATTAAACATTGACTAAAAATCATCACTGTTAACTTCTTTTTTTTATATTTTAAAATAATATTTTTATAATGTTTTTTTTTAAAATCCCTCAATTGACTGTCCGGCATCCCGTAAGAAAGAGGTCGGCGAACAGGGGTAAATTACCTCATCTGGGGGTAAAAAGGGAATCCTTGGGGATAATGCAGACTCATTTGGGACATGATACATCTACTACACTCCACTATAAGATATATTCAAATACGTCATGTGTGCGTGTACGCTTGGAACATATGCCCACTATTGAACCGGTTCCTTCCTGAAAATGCATTTGTTAAATTTGTCATCTATGTAGAATTCTTATTTACATACTATGCGAAGACACCTAAATCCAACCTACTTTCACTTATATGAACAGAGTGAAATAATCCTAATCTGACTGTATCACGTAATCGTTTCTGTCATATTTCAAACTAATGTCTTAAAAACTGAGTTCAGAAGAAAGTTGTTTTGTGCTCCTCTCGAATTGCGATGTCTAAAATTTGATGCATACAACAAAGTTAATGAATACTTTTGACTAATTTTAAATGGACACATTTATCATTGTATTTAGAATGGTCAGAGGCGTTTGACCAAAAACCAATCGAAAACTTGTCCTGTTTGTAAAACTCACCAGTTGCAGTTGTTTTGTTTTTTTTGGAGGGGGGGGGTAGCCGACAAAAAAAAGTTCGCAGACTCCTGCCGCGGGCCGCGAGTGAACCAAACGAAGCTGAGGTTACATCACAAATGCATTGATGTCAACATTAAATTAATTTCGTATATTCTCTTGTGGGTTCTTAAAGTTAAGAATTATAATTATATTTAATTTTCATGTCTGATTGCCTATCGACCGGCACTTTGAGAAGCATTCAATTTAAAAAAGTCATAAAATATATTTTAAGTGACCAAATATTTCAGTGAATGATTTATTTAAATTTACCCTTTCGATGTGACGTCACATTTCTTCAACCCCCTCCCTTCCCCACGTCACGCATCGTCACAAAAGTGAGACCCCCTCCCCCTAGGTGCGTGACGTCATTTATGGACGGCCCCATTATCCATCCATCCCGGCCGGCACCCCTCCCTCCAACCATCCGTACCTCCATCATCCTATGGCTAAGGCCATGGTGGATTAAGAAGGGGGCTGAACGGGCTATAGGCTATAGCCAGTGGCCCCCGATGATTTAGGGGCCCCAAACTTTTTATATGTTATAATGAAAGTGGATAAATGTTTGCACAAATCTTTGAAAATATAAAATAAATAAAACTTAATCTATTAATCTGATCGCTATTCAGACACGATAGTCTTAGACTTTAAACGGAAAACTTTATTTGTTGAATCTAAGAACATATAGACTAAATATAGAATATTGTTGATATTTTTAAAAATAACCATTTAGTATAAGCTCTGACGGCCGTAAGGTAGTGTATAGGCTTGTGGTGCAAGCAATGTCGGGATCGATTCCCTATGGCGGAATAATTTTTGTTACACTTTTCTTTTTGCACCCAATTATAGTATAACGGCAAAAACAGGTTTTTTTTTCGTGTTCGTTTTTTACATGATTAATATTTTTGGCTGGGGAGGCCCTTCATGGCATATACAAGGAACCAATAGACTATTTAGTTACAGTCTTATTATACTTAGTATTTTTTGAATTAGTTGCCAACAATAATTTTATTTAAAGGGACGGTGGCTGGATAAGGCCACCATTTGATTGCAGCAGGGGGCCCCGTGCAGTCTTAATCCATCCATCCATTTGAGGCATTTGTCTGTCCTTTCTATTTGAATGTCTGGCTTGTCATATGTAGCTTAGCATCAAAGTATCATGCCTTCGATGTTCGCCTTCGTGATGCCTATATTTCCAAAGGCTATTCAACAAAAGTGACAAGTCGTGAACTCCTATATATTGTCTTTAGTGAAAATGATTAAAATTTCAAGCAGCTTTTGTTTCAAGAACAGAAGGAAAGAAAAGGAGGATGTGAGGGATGCCGTAAATTATTTAACATGCAAATCTGGCAAATTAGTTTCTTTCCCCTTGTATTGAGCAATATGACTATACCCAAGAGCACAGCTGATGAATCAATAATAAGTTACTATTTTTAAATAATATAAACTTATAATAGTATATTATTAGCTGATAAAAATATTTTGCTTATAATAGATTTCAAAAGCATGTCTTTTACTGTTGAAGGTTTGTTATTTTCAGTCAAAAATGCTTCCTGTGTAAAAATATGACAAATCTTGAAATAAAACATCTCAAGTTACATGCGATCCTGGCTCTGTCGGTACACTGCAAACAGCAATGGCTGCCCCCATGAAAGTTTAGAATTAAAGAATTGATGTAACATTCAATAATGAGCTAAGACTTATTATTTTCAAAATGCTTGAATCGGAATTTGAGAGCATAATATCTATTTGCAGGTAATGTCTTATTATTTTGGCTGGTAACAAACGTGAAAAAAAAAATCTCCCTGACTGCAGTCTCACTTAATTTTTTTTTTTACTGGTTTTATTTTTATTTCTGGATTCTGCACTTTGAATATGCATTAATATTATCATTATTATTATTTTATGGAAATGGCACGTTGCATCCAAAAATTTTTGTGCCTATAGTTAAAAAGTTTCACTTAGCACAATCACAATGCATCCTAGCCTACATTATTTGCTGCCGTTTGGCTTAGCCTTTTGACTTTTGGCTTTAAATTTTAATTAATAATAAGGTTGTTCATTGTTAAGAGTTAAGACCGTTCGATTTTGAGGGCCTGCTAACCGTTCAAAAAAAAACAGGTTAACTGCTCGTCCTTATGGCTTATATTCCTAAAGTCTTGATAACTAACAAGAGAATGACAATATTGACAATGTTGTCGCTTGGCATCGTCTGATGGCATCAAAGCCCGCTTCCCCCGCTTGCGTTCAGCTCTTTCCCCATTGCCCTCAATTCAACGCGACGCATTGTTTAAAAAAAATTCCCAAGAATTAATTAAACTGATGGTTGTCTTTTTTTATACTTTATTTTGAGGACTCGTAGTTCACCGGTCTACATAAGAGGACCGGTTCAATCGTTCGTTAACGTTAGCGAGGTATTTTTCATTAGTTTAAAAAACCAACGCCTCGCACCGTCCGTTGTGACATCATGTTTACCTCTCTTGTGTGTGATTCCGGTTAACTCGCATATTACAATTAATAATAATAATAATAGAATTATAAAGTAATCAATGATGATAAAATGGAATTTATTTAAAAAAAACAGAATAATTGAATTTTGTGTGGCACATGTTCCCCCTCCCCGTTTTTTCTGTTCAAATAGGGTTTGAGCTACACTCGCCGTAATAATAATGTGGAAATCAAATGCCTTTGACTAGCAGGAAAACTGTCACTAAAAACCGAACTCGAATTTGTAGGCCAATTAATCGCCCAGTATCTTTGCTACGTCTTGTAATATAGATACATGTACTTCTAAGCGGTGTGCGGCGATAAGCTTTTTGAGTGTCTGAAACAGACTATAAACCGGTGATCAGAAAATTCTGATAGGTCACGGGGTCATATGCTTTTACAGCTTTCTTTGTCTTTATAGAAACAGACTGTAATTAATATAAATAGAAACAGCCTCGGCCTTGACTGTTGTAGACATCAAACGCGCACTGTGTTAGCTCTTGTACAGTCACAGTGCTGCCTCAACAACTAAGCAAATTAAAATTTAAAAAAAAACTCATTCTTTAGCAGTAGCTAGTACTATTAGTTGTGAACTTCAGTGAAGCAAGGCTATAACTTATAAAATGTGTCATGTAAGCAGGCTTACAGCTAAAAGACTGAAGACTTGAATGCCAACGTGGTGGTCGAGAGGTAGCGCTCTCGACTTTCATACCGATGGTCACGGGTTCAAATCCACACGAAGGTGATGATTTGTTCTCGCGGCCTGAGGAGTCCCCCAGTCACCCAGCTCCGAATGGGTACCTAACTAGACAATAGTTAGGCGGCTGGGGTAATGCGTGGAACCCCTATAGCCGTGGCCTGTGACCGCTGCATCACTTGCCAACAGATCATCTCTCATGGTCTGTGGACGCAATTATCTTCTGCATAGAAGGAGCGTCTGTATATCTAAGATATTAGATATTAAGACAACCTACTTGTCAGCTGGATCATGGTCTCGCTTTTACTCACTGTGACAGAGGGAGAGATGCGAGGCGCATTACGGCTTGTGTTGTTTTTTTCACTAAGTTACAGCTAGTTTGTTTTTTTCTTTTTTGTTACGCGGTCCTTTTGGTCCTGAATAAAGATGACTGGTCCTGATCTCAGGACCGGCTAACCGATTAACTGGTTAACCGTTTACAAGCTTAATTAATAATAAACTAATACTAATATAATCTAAATTTTTATATAGTAATTTAGTAGGCATTTGGATATCAACTGGGAATCCCCAAAAAATTGGTATCATAATTTCATTGACAATATGGTGACCATCCATCCCTGTTGCGCTACAGCCCCTCTAGGACTTGGGCCTGTCTCACGACCTCCCTCCACTCACCTTTTGTTTCCCATATTGGATGCCCAGTTGTTGTAGATCTTTCTCTACGTCATCCATCCATCTAACCCTAGGTCTTCCCTTGAGCCATTTTCCTCTGGGGTTTTGGTATTGTACCTTCTTTACTCCTCTTTCATTTGACATTCATTCTAAGTCTAAATGTCCTGCCCAGCGCAGTCTGCCCTTTTTTATTTCTGCAACTATTGTGGTATACTGATATTGTCTGTATAGTTCATGGTTGGTTCTTATTCTCCATCTGAACTCATCCTTTGTTGGTCCATATATTTTCCTGAGAACTTTCCTCTCCCATGTATTTAACAGGATTTCTGTAGCTTTTGTTAAGTTCCAAGTTTTACTGCATATGTTACAGCTGGTCTGATAACTGTTTTGTAAAGAGTTTTCTTTGTTTCCCTAGAAATGTTTTTGTTTTTGAGGATTTTCTGGCTACTATAGTATGCTCTATCATCATTGCCTGTTTAGAGTCTGCCTCCAGTTCCCTTCTCCAGGTATTTTTGGGTCAACCTCTTTTTCTCTTGCCCTGGGGGTTCCAAGAGAGGGCTTGTTTCACAATGCTGATTGTAGGCTTTCTGAGGGTGTGGCCAATAGCTTTTGCTTCTTGAGTTTCTCTCAAGAAGTATCTAATTATTGTTCCTCGAGTGTCGATATTTATGTTTCTAATAACTCTTTCTAACGTTAGTTAAAAAGCATACAAGACAGTGAGTCCTTGTCTAATCCTAAATTCCCTTGAGTATTCTCCTTGGACCTTAAATTTGCTTTTTGAGTTGTTAAGCGTGACATATATCATTCTTGTTACTTTGATGGGTATGCCAAACTCCTGCAGCGTTTCATATAGATATTTCCTTTTGATGTTGTCATAGGCCATTTTATAATCTACAGATAGTTGATGTACTGGGATGTTGTATTCATTGCATTTCTCTAATATGCATCTGATGTTGAAAATTTGATTAGTTGTTGATCTGTTTTGTCTGAACCCACATTAGTAGTCTCCTAATGTTTCTTCAGTGTATGGATGTATTCTTTTGGCTATAAGCTTTGTCAGTATTTTGTAGGAAACATTACCAGGGAGATTCCTATGTAATTTGTGCACTGAAGTTTGGATCCTTTCTTGTGTATTGGGGTTATTAATTTCCCATTCTGTAGGTATTTTCTCTTCTTGCCATATTCTAGTTAAGAGATTATGTATCTGAGTGTGTAGTTCTCCTCCTCCATACTTGATAAGTTTTGCTGTGATAAGATCTTCTCCAGGGGCTTTGTGGTTTTTCATATGATTGATTACTTCTTTAGCTTCTTTTACTAATAGCCAGTTTATAAAAGGGTTTGGTCCTCTATGTGGTGGTTGGTAATCATCGTATTGTCCATTGTCTGCATTCAGTGAGCTCTCAAAGTATTCAGCCCATCTCTCCAATACTTTACTCTTTTCTGTGATTAACACCCCATCGTGCCTCCGACACATTTTTGGTCAGGCTTGGTATCCATTCCTTTCATCTTTTATCTATATGTACAATCCTCTAATATTTTTCTCTGTCTTGACAAGTCTTCTATTTCTTTGAGTTTAGCCTTTTCCTAATCTCTCTTTTTCTTCCTGCACATTTTCCTCACTTTTCTTCTGGCCTCTTTGTATGTTTGTGTTGTCTTTCTGGTGTCTCTTTGTAGCATGATCATTCATGCTTTATTCCTTTCTTCAATAATTTTTCTGCATTTATTGTCAAACCAGCCAACTCTCTTGTTAGTTGTTTTGAACCCTATAACCTTTTTTGTTGATCTTTTCATAGCATTTTTAATCCTATTCCATTGTTCATTTATGTTTTTCTCTTGTTCCCTTCTTCTTGAAATGATTGAGCTGTATTTCCACTTCAGTTTGGTAGGCTTTTGTGGTTAGGGTCTTTGGAAAGTTTTTGGTAGTTGTATCGTTTCTCTCTTTGATTAGGACAATTCTGAATTATGCTTATTCTCTGCTTGTGGGGTGTATGGGGTGCTAAGGAGGGGTAGTACCTCTGGTGGGGGGACACGTCGTATTCTCTAGGGGGTAGTTCTCCCACTCTTGGTCCCCACTTGACACTCAGCTCTCACCAGTGGCTCCTAGAAACTGTAGCGTGCGCAGTGGCCACACCCCGGACAACAGCTTCGACTGGCTGGCTAAACCTGGTGAGGGTAGCCGTGGGTCTCAAACCCTCGGTGACCTAGGTATGTCTACCTGTGCACGTGAAGACTGGACTCGATGGACTGAGTGGAGGAACCACTAGATGGTCAACGGTCAAGAAGGCGAGTCTCAGCAAAGTGTGGTGGAACGCTAAGGGCATGACAAGACAGACAGGACATCATGGCCATCCACTGCACCCGTCTCCATCACCAGCCGTCTCGACTCTGTCGTGCCTCTGGATCATGATGGTCTCGGGCGAGAGAGTGAGATCGACGAACTGCGAAACTCTTTCTCACTTAAATCCAAGTCACCGCGCAAGTCACTTTTTTCATCCATCCCATCCCATAACTCACATCACCACCAAGTCCTGTGGCGACAGGCAAGCGACGAAGCGGCAGGTGTGGGTACACTGGGAGCCGTAGCCGCGACCCTGCACACAGGCGGCCCAGGGCATTGGGTCGTTCTTCACCGACACGGAGCAGAGGTGGAGTCCGGCAGCCCCCTGGGTGACTGAGCAGCCCTTTTTAGGAGTGCACTGCTCACCTCCATGGCATGAGGAAGGGGCTAGAAAAGGTGCCCTAAACATTGCCTGCTCCAGCCTTCCCTAGCCAGCTTACCGCGGCTGGTGGGGACCCTATACCAGCGGTCGAAATATAAAAAAGAAATTGAGGATAGTTCCTCTCACATTGGGCGCATGGAATGTGCGCACCCTCCTGGACAGAGATGATGCAAATAGACCTCAGAGGAGAACAGCCCTGATTGGTAAAGAACTCGCCAGGTATAACATAGACATCGCAGCCCTGAGCGAGACAAGGCTTGCGGGCGAAGGTGAGCTCTGTGAAAAAGGCTCCGGCTACACATTCTTCTGGAGTGGCAGACCCAACGAGGAGCGGCGTGAAGCAGGAGTTGGCTTTGCGGTGAGGACAACCCTTGTCGGAAAAATGACTGGACTACCCAAGGGACTGAATGACAGGCTCATGACCATGAAACTTCCACTGTTAGCTGGTAAGAAGCATGTCACCATCATCAGTGCATACGCCCCAACCATGACCAACCCAGATGAAGTCAAGGCAAAGTTTTACGAAGAACTTCACGCACTCATTGCCGACGTTCCAAAGGAGGACAAGCTCATCTTGCTAGGTGACTTCAACGCAAGAGTTGGCAAGGACTACTGTGCCTGGGAGGGAGTACTTGGACACCATGGAGTGGGCCAATGCAACAGCAATGGCCTTCTTCTGCTTCAGACTTGTGCTGAACATGAACTGCTAATCACCAACACGATCTTCCGCCTCCCTACCCGCAATAGGACATCATGGATGCACCCCCGCTCGAAGCACTGGCATCTTATTGACTATGTCATCGTTAGGAAGAGGGACAGACAGGATGTAAGAGTGACCAAGTCCATGTGCGGTGCTGAATGCTGGACAGACCACCGCCTCATCCTCTCCAAGCTCAACATTCGTATTGAGCCTAAACGGCGCCCGCAAGGGAAGAAGGCCCCCAAACGGCTGAATGTTGCCAAGCTGAAGACCACCAGTGGCAAGCAGTCATTCGTGATTGCTCTGGAGGAGCGCTTAAGATCCACCTCCCCGGAAAACCAGAACGTGGAGGCAGATTGGACATCGCTTAGAGAGCTGATTTACACCTCAGCTACAGAGACCCTGGGGCCCCAGACCAGAAAAAATAAGGACTGGTTTGACGAGAATTGCGAAGTCATCAAGCAGTTACTGGATGAGAAACACCAACTCCACCAAGCTTACCTCAATAACCCAAAATCCACTTCAAGGAGAGAAGCATTCAACAACATACGTAGAATTGTACAGCAGAAACTCCGTCAGATGCAGGACGATTGGCTCAGCAAAAAAGCTGATGAGATCCAATGCTATGCAGACAGGCGTGATTATAAGCACTTCTACGAAGCCTTGAGAGAAGTGTATGGCCCAACGTCCTCAGGCTCAAATCCACTTCTCAGCGAAGACGGCAACACGCTCATCTCGGACAAAGGGAAGATCTTGGAGAGGTGGGCTGAACATTTTAACAACATCCTTAATCGCCCATCGGCAATCAATGAAGAAGCCATCAATCGTCTCCCCCAAGTGCCAACAAACAAGGCACTGGATGACCCACCTACCTTGCTCGAGACCCAGAAAGCAATCTGTCTACTTTCAAGTGGCAAAGCACCTGGTTCAGATGCCATACCAGCTGAGGTATACAAGGAAGGGGGACCAGCCCTAACTGAAAGGCTCCACCAGCTATTTCTCTTGATATGGGAGCAAGAGAGGATCCCGCAGGATTTCAAAGATGCATCCATTGTACATCTTTATAAAGGAAAGGGAAATAGACTGGTTTGTGACAACCACAGAGGCATATCCCTGCTTTCTATCGCAGGAAAGATCCTAGCCAGAATCCTGCTAAACCGCCTCACAGCTCATCTTGACCAAGGNCTCCTGCCTGAAAGCCAGTGTGGCTTCCGAAGAGAGCGAGGAACCATCGACATGATTTTTGCTGCCAGGCAACTACAAGAGAAATGCCAGGAGCAGAACTCTGACCTTTTCTCCACCTATGTTGACCTAACCAAGGCATTCGACACAGTTGGCAGAGAGGGTTTGTGGAAGATCATGGAGAAGTATGGTTGCCCAAGCAAATTCATTTCCTTGGTTCAACAATTCCACGAGGGCATGCAGGCCAGAGTCCAGGACAGAGGAGAGTCATCTGACCCTTTTCCTGTCACAAACGGTGTCAAGCAGGGATGCGTCCTGGCCCCAACGCTATTCAGCATCATGTTCTCTGCCATGCTGACAGAGGCCTTCAGAAACGAAGATGTTGGTGTTAAGCTGAGGTACCGTACGGATGGCAAACTGTTCAACCTTCGGAGGCTTCAGGCAAAAACCAAGGTCAGGACAGACACAATCAGGGACCTGCTCTTTGCAGACGATTGTGCCCTCAATGCTGCCTCAGAGGATGACATAAAACGCAGTGTTAACCTGTTCTCCAGCGCCTGCACTAACTTTGGTCTGACAATTAACACAAAGAAGACTGAAGTCCTTTATCAACCCGCGCCTGGAAAGCCTTATGTTGAGCCCATCATCACTGTCAACAACCAGAAACTCAACGCAGTGAAACGCTTCACATACCTAGGCAGCACACTGTCACAAAATGTCACCATCGATGACGAAGTGAATGTCAGAATTGCCAGGGCCAGCTCCACTTTTGGCAGGTTGTACCCGAATGTCTGGAACAGAAGAGGCATTACCATCCAGACCAAAGTGAAAGTATATAGGGCAGTTGTGCTCCCTACACTGCTTTATGCATGCGAAACTTGGACCGTATATCAACGCCATGCTAAAAAGCTGAACCACTTTCACACAACAAGCCTCAGGAAGATTCTGGGCATAAAGTGGCAGGACAAAACTCCAGATACCACGGTACTAACCAGAGCTGGCCTCCCCAGCATCTTCACCCTACTAATGCAGTCACAGCTTCGCTGGGCAGGGCACCTAACACGAATGCCAAATGAGAGACTACCAAAGAGACTCTTCTATGGCGAGCTCCAGGATGGCCAGCGGTCCCATGGTGGACAAAAGAAACGCTTTAAAGACACATTGAAAGCGTCTCTGAAAGTGTTTGCAATAAAACCAGACACGTGGGAGGAAGCTGCGTTGGACTGGTCCACCTGGCGCCAATCCATCCATGAAGGTGCCAGGACATGCGAGGCAAACAGGATTAACGCCGCAGAAAAGAAGAGGCAAGCCCGAAAGGCCCGTGCTGCCAACCCTCCATTAGACAATCAACTCATCCAATGTCCCTTCTGTTCCCGAACTTTCCGTGCCAGGATCGGCCTTGTCAGCCATCTGCGCACACATAGGCAAAACAAGCCCCAGCAACCCTCGGATGACTAAAGTGGTCCTCGTCGATTCGACGGACGAACGAATATTTAACTCGTACAAGTAGGTGGTCAGAATCAGCATCTGCTCCTCAATAACTTCTTACATAAAGTATATCAGATCCATGTCTCCTATCAATTAGAACATGGTCAATTTGGTTGTGGGTGACTCCATCTAGTGAGTTCCAAGTGGCTTTATGTATGTTCTTGTGTTGTAACTTGGTGCTGTTCACTGACATTCCTATTCTTAAAGCTAAGTCTATCAATGTCATGTCATTGTCATTGGATTCATCATGAAGACTTTCCTTGCCAATAAACACCTTTTCCCAAACCAATTTTTGCATTAAAGTCTCCTGTCACTATTTTTCATATCATGTCATGGTGCCTCTTCGTGGATCTTTTTCAGTGCCTCTTAAAAGGATTCTTTAACCTGATCTTCCGTATCTCAGTGGGAGCATGTGCATGTATGATTGTTTTATTGAACATTTTCCTGTGCACACGTAGTGAGCACAATCTTTCATTCTCTGTTTTGAAGCCTATGACTGCTTTGACTACTTCTTTTTTAACTCATAATGTGCCATAAGGTTTTCGTAAATTTTCCTCCTCAGTCCTGTAAGAATTTTCCAAATTGCGATCAACTGGTTATGAAATTTAAAAAATTTGTGTAAAATCTATTTATATTATTTTTCTCATACCGTCTTCATTTTTTAGACTAACAGTGGTTATTTTACGCATCTAAAATACTGTCTTGAATTAAATACTATATTTACCTGTAGTTTAATACTATTATTTTTATAATAAATTATAGGAAAATCGTCTTCAAAATAAACCAACGTAAAAACTACAAAAAAAACTTTGCGAATCGAGCGATAACACTAGCGCAGGCAACGGCTAGTGATTGCCGCAAGCCGATTACATCATTTTCCAAGCATTGAATAGTTTTTACTTTTCGTGATCTCATTTCTAACAAGAGTGCTATCTAGGAGCGCTTTATAACGCTTTGGTAATACTGTTCAGGAGCGCATTACAACGCTTTAAAACATTAAGAGTTAATGGCAAATCCTGTTCCTAGTGTGTTTGCGTTGTTACCACTATAAAATTTTGTGTATTCTATTGTTTTTAGTGGGTCTGCATTATTCCATTTAATTTCCTGTAGTGCAGCAAAGGATATCTTATATTTATTCTATTGGATTTAAAATTGTTTGAGGCTTTTTAGCCTTTGTGGATCCCACTACTTCCTACAAGGCAGTAGGGCTGATTTTGGGCCATCCTGGGTATTTTATTTCGCTTGTACCCTCCATATCTGGTGGGCTTTCCCCTTTCCGCCACTAGGGTGGCGCTCGATAGAAGATCAGCATCTCCCACGAGACAAAGTGACCTCCGCTTTTTAATATACCCAAAGTGTCCTTGTTTTTTTTAATTGCTATAACCAATCGACATGTTGCTTGTGCAATTGAAAAATTTTCTGAAAATGAGTTTTTACTTTAAAAATTAATATAGGTCACTTTCATTAAGTTTAACTTTTTTCAAAATGCATTCTTTTTGATTAAAAAATTAGTCATTTTATAATTATTAGGTCAAGATTGACATATCTAAATTTCAGTGGTGTAGGCCTTGTACTTTTTAAGCTATGTTGAAAATTAAATGGTCACCCCATTGTTTTGAGCACATGTTTAGGAAAATACAGATAATCGCGGCAGTGTTTTAAGCGAATATTTTGCTATAATAAGGGTATTATACTGGATTATTGTTTGGAACTCATTATATTAGTGTAAAACTTTCAGTTTTGTAGGCTTGAGGCCAACTATACTTATGCAGTATAACAGTATATATTATGGTTTAATTAGAAATAGGTTTTGAAATAAAATGTAATTACAAGTGATAAAACTACAAAGTAAAGCCTTCTAAATTATCAATTATGCTTTAGTTTTAAAGACTATTTGGATTGCTATTATTTGTTTTAATTATTTATTAGATGTTGATGAGATTTCACAAAAGATATTATGTTTAAAAGTTAAAAGGCACTTACCGTTAATAATGAAATATCCAATAATTACTCACATATCACAATATTGCACAATAATCCTCAGAATTCATATGGTAAAAATAAAAACACTTTCTGGCACATTAATCCATGAATTACACAAGATATATCTACAATTATATAAAGCATATTAATTGAATAATTGTTACTTACCTATGTGAATTTCAAAAACATAGGGCTGTTAATGATTTATTTAAATTTAATCGTTAACTTAATTAATAGTTAATTTCAAATACATGTATATCCAAATATTGAAATTTATGTTGGCATAAGTCATTAGTAACATTCATTATACTACTTGTTGAAAATCGATATAACAATGGAATGTCTTCTTTATTTGACATCTTTTAACCAACAAAGCAAACAGACAAGTGTATTGACATTATTTGGTTCAAGTGATGTGCGGGTCCTATTGTCAATACAATCAGTCGAGCTAAACTATCGTTCACATAGCTTTAGATATTTGACTGATCCCACGCAGGAGTTTAGAATCACAATGTAGCAAATTTTGTAAAATATTGCACAAAAAATGGTCGTTGTGCAACTTTGCACACAGGATTTTTTTATAAACTTTGCACATGGACCAACAAAGCTTATAGACTTAGAGGGAACATCACATGGTAGGTTTACAATTTCTCTTAGTGGACAAAATAACCCTTATCAACATTTTGAACATTCATATCAGTCAATAGGTAAAAACCAAAATGTTCCTGTAATTAATTTTTTTTTAATACTAAATTAACAATTATGAAATATAAATTCATTGACTTTATATTGAATTACTTATATCTCCTAAAAAAATAATACTTTTATCTTATTAAATACTAAAGGGCACAAAATGTGGAGTGAAAAAAGTGATTACGAGGTCTTTTTTTTAAAATTCATAATTTTTTAACCACTTGAGCTACATAAATGATCTTTATGTTTTTATTAATCATTTAAGGGGCTCTATACAGCTGTATTACTTTAATATTTTAAAAAATAATTTGAAATTTTCACCAAAGTGCCTAGCATTTAGTAGGGCCCCAACTAAGATGTAATGTAATGCTTTGGTTGACAATAGTGAGGGAAACAAAGGCCAATTGGAATAGCATGGTTTCTGATGACTCATAGCCATGGCCTGTGAGCACTGCTCCACTTGCCTATACTATTTGGTAAGGTTGTTAAGACCGCTCGTTTTTGAGGACCTGTTAACAGTTTTTAAAAAAGTCAGTTTAACCGTTGGTCTCAATTTTTACTATGTTTTGTGAACCAACAAGAGAAAGCAACAAATTTACGCCCCACATTGTCTGATTTGACATCCAAGTCCTTATAATGTACAGGCGCTAGTGTACATTTCTGCTGCACTTTCATCAAAACAGCAAATTTAAAAAACAACAGAAAAAAGCAAACAAATTAATTATTTTTTTTTAAAAAATTGTTCCAACAAAGAAGTAAACCGTTTTGATTAAAATTTAATTTTATGTATAAAAAGTTATCAAGTGTTGTCCAGTCAGTTCATTAACCATTAAAAATAAGACAGTTTAACTGTCCGATCGACATCCAGTGATGACATGCATTTTTATATTATTTATATACCGGAATATTATGAAAAGCTTTGATGTCACGTTCGCATGTGTATTGGCTCTGGTATTCTGCAGTAACGCAACAAAAAATTAACTCCGGGTAATAAGCTTTGAAGTTTTGGCTAACTGGTCCTTTTTAAATGGGCTGGTCCTGATCTGAGGACTGGTTAACCATTAACAACTTTACTATACAGATTATACGCTCTTAACAGAACGTAGGGTGCAACAAACTTTGTAAAAAGAAGGAGTGTCTGTAACTGTAATAGATAAGGGTGAACAAATAAATAGTCATACCAAAACAAAATGCCTTCATCACTTTCATTCAAAACACATGACATTTTAAAAATCAGATTAAGAATAACATAAGAATAAGATAAATTATTTGTGATGATCAGATTCAGATTAAAATTTTAAGTTGATACCTTATAATTTTAATGGAGTATTTATATTTAGCTTACAATGTAAGTTACATCCATTTATAGTTTTGAAAAATATAGATTTAATTCTGTTAAGAATTTACACTTTTGTTTATATAATACTATTTCATTAGTTAGTTGTTTGCTTTTGCTTTAATATTACTATATATAATAGTCCAAGTCATTGGATCTGGAACGCTGAGGAATGATGTACGACAGTCTACAGCAGTTAGTTGAAAAATCGTGTGGTGATTAGCGCTGTAAAAATATTCAATATGATGACGTCATTGTTTGATGTGCATCGGTGCGCAAAATACAACCCCTATTGTTAAATACTTTGCGCGCATTTCAGAAAGTTTAATATTTCGTATTTATAAAAAAAAGGACAAGTTAGTTGGGCCTTTGAAAAAGGTTGGCGCCGTAGGCGCCCTAAAAAATGGGCGCCGTACTCCGGCACAATCCGGTTACTATATAGGTAAGCATCAAAATGTGATGGAAATTATTCTTTAAGCAGTCAACTAACTGTCAAGGAAGTCAAAATTTAATGTTTGTATTATTTAAAACCTAGAGTGGGTTTAAATTTTTACAAAAATAATAGAGCAAGCTTTGAATATTGCAAAATAATTTTTAACGTAGTGCCACAAAAAATGTTTTTTAAATGTTTAATGTGCATTCAAATAATTAATGATGGTAAGCAATTAGCATAGATAATATTCTGTCTAAATTATTTTTTTCAGATATCCAAATTATGTATCTTTTCTTCCCTTGATTTTGTATCTGCCTATTGGTCTTGCACTAGGTGTGATAAGGGTGGGAATATTTCTTCATGTCTGCTTGATGTCCTACATCTTACCTGCTAGTTTTCCATTCAAATGGTAAGGCTGATTTTGAATATTATCACTAATTTTACTTTATCTTTGATAAAATCTTTTTAAAACATATTTCTTTTAACCCCTTAAAAATTGAGTTGAAAAAAATTCATCATAATTGTTTTTTTATGAATTGTTTTAAGTTCTCAGCAGAGATATTGTGGTTCCTAAAACTGATTAAAGTTGTATCATTTTAAAATATCTTCAGCATAATTCTGCGGGTTATGTTGTCAGTTGCTGGACTCCCTATATCTACTCAAGGGACTATTCACACAGATAGCAAAAAGAAAATTCTTATTGCTAATCATGTTACCAACTTAGATCCATTTATTCTTGCCCTTCTGTACCCAAGTATTCTGGTAAGTATCAGCTATATAGATGAATTGTGCCATACTGTGTAAGAAATGAGATTCAGTGTTGTGAAATGTTTAAATAACAAATGTTCATATTTGTTTTGACAATTGTATACATTAAAATGTTTCTGATAGCATATTTTAAAATTAAAATTTGGTAGAACTATCTATATACTTAGAATTCCCTTATGATGATTTCAGACCTTTGAAAGTTCCACATCTCAGCAACAGAATTCAAAACATTTTGTCCTACCGGCTGACAAAAGTCATAGTGATATTCTTAAAAATTTGAAGGATAAAGTGGAAGGTAAACATTCTTGTTCAATGTTGTGGCAGTTATTATCTAAAGGTAAATTTATATAAAAATTATTGATGATCAATGGTATTTTTCCAAGTCAAATAAGTTGTCAGCAGTCTTGTCTTAGCTTATGAAGATAAGGATATGAGCATATGACATGATAATACAGGCTCATTTAAAAATTGTCCAGAGATTGTGTATGACTGCTGAGTCAAATAGATTTAAGATATAAACATTTTTTAAGTTAAAATGTTACCCCTTGTTAACACACCAGTAATGGCACATTACATAAGGTTAAGTTTAACAAAAAAGGCCTGTAATTGATTTTTATTAGTTGGCAAAAATAATTGGGCCTTTGTTGAGTTTGAGAGTGAAAATTGAAAATAATTGTGGGTTTTTTTTATCTTGAGTATTTGCTTCATTTTTTTACAGTCAAATTATAACTTTTCAATCTGTACATTGCTTTTAAACAGTGAGCAATGACACAGTTATATTTTTTAATTAAATGAAGATGCATGGGTTAATAAATTTTTTAATTTATTTTATTATCAGAAAGCAATGAACCTCTACTTTTTTTCCCTGAAAAGATTAAAACCAATGGAAAATCCACTTTATTGAAGTTCAGGTTGGTAGTTTACACTTATTATTGAAACATTCACAGACTTTGAGTTTAATTCTTTTCAAAAATTATATTAAAAAATGTTGCTAATAAATTCTTTTATTTGTATAATGCTTGTAATTTGTAAGGATATAATATGTGCTGAAATATACTACTGTCTTTTTAGCAATTTTCGTCAGCATCAGTTTCCTTGACTTTCAACCCATTAATTACACCAAGGAAATATACTGTACTTGCTTTACTAAATGTTTTTGTTTATTTTAGCCTACTACCATTTGAAGCTGATTACCCTATTCAGCCTGTAAGTAATTTTCAACATTACAAGGTTTAGAATTTATAACTTTTGAATAAAAATGTCTATAATGTGTCAACAAACTTAATTGATTATGACTTTTTTTGTTTTAATGTCTGACCAAAGTCAGGTCAATCTGATTAGACCCTTTATAGCCTCTGTACCCTTTTATTTAAGAATTTAAAAAAAAAAATAAGCAAGCAATATTGATGTTTTACTATATAAATATTCTCGTGGAAGTTGCTGATCTTCTATCGAGCGCCTCCCCAGCCGGCGGATAGGGGAAAGCCCACCAGATATGGAGGGTACCGGGGAAATAAAATACCCGGGGTGGACCAAAATCAGCCCTACTGCCTTGTAGGAAGTGGAGGGATCCACAAAGGCTAGGGACCCAACCCGAACAAAGGCAGCTACCCATTGAGCTGTGAGGGGCAACCCCCCAAGTGGTTGCGCGCAAGGCCAACAACCCTGCCGTGTAAAAAAATCGAAGTTACAAAAACACCGAAAAGAGCAACAAAAGCCATTTCAGTCCTGGGAGAAGATGGATCCTCTGAGGAGGGAAATATGACGCCTAATAATGAAAGCCAAAATCTGGAAGCTGTTAGACCGACAACCATCATCTCTACCAGGAACACCACCACCATCAGAGCGTGGAATGTCCGCACGATGTATGAAGCGGGAAAGGCTGCACAGATAGCCGTGGAGATGAAGAACTATAAGCTCACCATTCTAGGAATTAGTGAAGTAAGATGGACTGGACTGGGGCAGAAGAGAATAATCTCGGGAGAGATGGTGATATATTCAGGACACGAAGAAGAGGATGCCCCCCATACCCTGGGTGTTGCCATGAGGCTATCAAGGGCAGCACAAGGAGCACTCATTGGGCCCATGGACCTAGAATTCTTTTAGCAACCTTTCGGACAAAGAAGCGTAGCATCAACCTGGATGTCATCCAATGCTATGCACCAACTAAGGAAAGCGACGAAAGAGACAAATAAGAATTCTACAATAGAGTGATAACCATAGTCCAGGGTCGCCCACGGAGGAACATCGTCATCCTCATGGCAGACTTCAATGCAAAGATCGGCAACAACAACACAGGGTATGAAGAGGTTATGGGACAACAAGGGATAGGTGAGATGAACGACAACGGTGAGAGGTTTGCAGACCTATGTGCCACAGCAGACCTAGTAATAGGAGGGAGTATTTTCCAGCACAAGAGAATACATAAAGCTACATGGGTCTCACTGGACATGAGAACGATTAACCAAATAGACCATGTATGCATTAGTAAAAAATTCAGGCGATCTCTCCAAGACGTTCGTGTAAAGAGGGGAGCTGATGTTGCCTCAGACCACCATCTCCTTGTGGCCAGGATAAAATTGAAGCTAAAGAGACACTATACCGAACAACCAGCATGTAGGTCTCGGTATAATACCTCCCTCCTGAACGACCAAGCAAAAAAGGAGGAATTCAAACTCTCACTGCCAAATAGGTTCCAAGCCCTACGCCAACTACTTGAAGACGAGTCCACTGAAGGAAAGTGGCAAAGCGTGAAGGAAACAGTTCAGTCAACATGCCAAGAAGTGCTAGGAAAGAAGAAACAGGCACATAAAGAATGGATAACATCAGGTACACTGAATAAAATAGAACAAAGGAAAAGAAACAAAACAGAAATAAACAACAGTCGGACACGAGCCCAGAAATACAAGTCCCAGAAAGAGTATGCAGATGCAAATAAGGAAGTTAAGAAAAGCATCAAGAGGGACAAGAAAGAATTTGTGGACAAACTTGCTAAAGAAGCAGAAGACGCAGCTTACCAGGGGAACATGAGAGAACTGTTTGATACAATTAAGATGCTATCTGGGAAATTTAGCAAGATTGAGAGACCAGTGAAGGATAAAATGGGAAACAACATTGCAAGTGATGTGCAGCAGAGAGGTAGATGGAAGGAGCATTTTGAAGAGCTCTTAAACAGACCAGAACCAAGGAATCCACCAGATATCCAACCAGCTGATAATGACCTACAAATTGACTGTAATAGTCCCACAAAAGAAGAGATTAGCAGGGCCATTAAACAACTCAGAAATGGAAAGGCTGCAGGACCTGATGGCATCCCAGCAGAGGCACTGAAGGCGGACTTGGAAACCAGTGTGGAAATGCTACACCCTTTGTTTATGAAGATATGGGAAGAGGAACAAGTGCCTTCTGATTGGAAAGAGGGATACCTTATCAAGATCCCAAAGAAGGGAGATTTAAGCTCCTGCTCAAACTACAGAGGGATTACTCTACTGTCCATCCCAGGAAAAGTTTTCAACCGTGTATTGCTTAACAGGATGAAAAACGTGGTAGACCCTCTACTGCGGGACCAACAAGCTGGTTTTCGCACCAACAGATCCTGCACTGACCCAAGCGACACTACGTATCATTCTCGAGCAGTCACTAGAGTGGAACTCACCACTCTATATCAACTTTGTTGACTACGAAAAAGCCTTCGACAGTGTGGACAGGAAAACCATGTGGAGATTGCTAAGGCACTATGGGGTGCCACAGAAGATTACGGATATAATCAGAAACATGTATGAAGGGATAAACTGCCGAGTTGTCCATGGTCAGCAGGTGACAGATGCTTTCCAGGTGAAGACTGGTGTGAGACAAGGTTGCTTGCTGTCACCCTTTCTGTTTCTATTAGCCATTGACTGGGTGATGAAAACATCTACACAGCAGAAAAGGAATGGCATCCAATGGACCTTGTGGGATCAACTTGATGATCTAGACTTTGCTGATGACCTTGCCCTTCTTGCACATACCCAACAACAGATGCAGGAGAAAACAAACATTGTCGCAGCCACTTCTGCTAGCATAGGTCTCAACATACACAAAGGGAAGAGTAAAATCCTCAAGGTTAATGCCACCAGTACATCACCCATCATGCTTGAAGGAGAAGCCCTTNGATAAACAAGGTGGTACAGATGCCGACGTCAAAATAAGGATCGGAAAAGCAAGAGCAGCCTTCCAGCAACTCAAGAATGTTTGGGTCGCCAACAACTTTGGCAGCAAGTTAAAAGTAAGGATTTTTAATGCTATGGTGAAACCAGTGCTGCTATATGGAGCTGAGACATGGAGAACAACGGCTGTAAACCTGACCAGAATCCAGACCTTCATTAACAATTGTCTAAGAAGGATTCTCAGAATTCACTGGCCGGACAAAATCAGCAACCAGGAACTGTGGCAGCGGACTAAACAGAAGCCCATTGAGGAAGAGATTCTTCAAAAGCGGTGGAGGTGGATCGGTCATACACTAAGGAAACCTGCTTCTAATACAACAAGGCAAGCCCTGAAATGGAACCCACAGGGTAAACGGAAAAGAGGCCGCCCAAGAAACACCTGGCGCCGAGAATTGGAGGCAGACATCAAGAGGATTGGCCATGAATGGAAGATCCTGGAGAAAATGGCCGAGGATAGAGATGCCTGGAGAGCTTTTGTAGGTGGCCTATGTCCTAGGAGGAAGTGCAGACGCCGGCGATGATCGGTAGATGTCCCTCATGGACATGAAGGCTCAACTATATAATTATTGATTTTCTTAAACTTTAAGATATATTTTATGCACATCATTACCTGAAGTTTTTTATTTCATTTTTAAAAAAAAATTCATTCTTCACCAACAGGTCACTATTCAAGTCCACAGATATTTCTTTGACATCAATGTGGTAAGTTGTGATATTTTATTTTTAATTTATTTATGTGAAGTAATTTGTTACAATGAGCAGGTTGGAAGTTGTTTCATAACAGCTATAAGATAGAGAGTTTTTCATATTTATAGCTAAAAACTAGTACACTTTCTGTTCTTTCTTTTTGTTTTAAGTTTTGATAAAGATTTTAAGACCTATTGTTTATTGCTAAAGAATATACCAGCATCTATTAGAAATATAATATTCATAACAATAGGTTTTGATAAATTTTCTTCCTTTTTTTTCTATGAATCTAGTCAACCTATGCAAGTTCTTTTTACGAGGATCTGATTTGGTGCCTGCTTCTTCCTGTCACATGTTTCAAGATTAAGTGGGTTGAAATATGTAACCAGTTATTCAGTTATTACATTTTTAATTATGGAGTATATTAAATTTCTTTGTATTTATATTTTAGAGGAAATTTTATGCCTAATCAATTCTTAATTTTTTTGTAGAATAAATGAAGCAACTTATTCAAATCAGTTAAAACAATTAAACTTTTTTTATAAATACTAGATGTTTACCCATTACGGAACGGAAGAAAGATGAAAGTAGAGAAGACTTTGCAAACCGTGTTCAGTCCAATATGGCAAAAAGTTTGGGGTTCAGCTCATCTCCTTACAGCTCTTATGATATCAAGGACTTTATCAAAAAGAGGAAATTATCAGACAAAGGTAACATGAAAGTAAAGGAAAACTCACTTCTAATTTATGTTCAATATATATATATATATATATATCATAAAGATATTTTAAAGAAAGCCTAAACATTTTATTTATTTAATTTTAAAATTGCAGCATTAACACATGAGCAGAAGCTTGAAAATCTTTGCCCAAAGCATTTCACAGCAGAACCTGTCAATGAAGATGATGAGCTGCAGCGAATGGTCAAGCAAGTTAAGGATGTGCTCCCTGATACAGCTACACATAGTATCCTCACTGACCTTAGTAAGTTGACAATTAAAAATTTTCAACTTCAAAAAGAAATACAAAAAAAAAATTTGTACTTTTTGGATGGATTAAATTTTTGAAGTTTGAACAAATCCATATAACATAAATGAAAAACAATTTTAAATAAGAACTCATCTAATGAGCTGACGCGAACTTTTTTTCCCCTTCTTTTAAGAGGACTTTGCTAGTAAGATCATTTATGGTACTCTGGCAGTAATCACTTATGTTTAATTATAGTAACAACTAGACATAATAAACTGTTTATGACATAATTTTTGTTAATTTTTTAAGAAAAAACCAGGGATGTGGATATTACAATAACCAATATCCTAGAAGGAAAGATCAGTCAACCCAATCCAGAACCCCTTGTACCACGTTCCATGGTAAGAAAACACTTTTAAACATGGATATAGACCGCTAAATCTTATAAGTATGAAATGAGTCTGTCATTTTTAACCCTAGAACTGTCCTAACGGCCTATGGTGGGCCATTATCCCCTGTTCTGTGGTGTCCCGCCCGTTAGTAAAATCTTTATTAAAAATACGAATTATTTTATTTGCGTTTAGTAAGGGGAGATCACAGTTAAGAAATGAATTTCCTTCCTGTTTTCTTATGTTGTCGTTCTTACAACGTGTACTTATCAACTGTTATTTAGCCAAGTGAAAATTTTCAGAATTTTTTTCTGACTGCCAAAATGCCTGGTGCTGGAGAGGGTCCATACGGATCAGAAAATTAACATTGGATATCTCCATCTAATTTATTTTTATTGTAGACCAATTAGAAAATAATTTCATGGATTTTCCAAAATAAATAATAATAATGATAGTAGCAGTGAGCACGACATAGACTAGAGTTAGGTATTCTAAATGAGCTGCCGCGATTTGCGCTATTCCGAGATTTTTTGGTTGCGTCGCGCCAACTCGTTTGGCGAATAAATCATAATACCTACGCACATAAAAATCAACTGATATAGAGAGAGGAAAAGTAGTTCTACCACTAGATCTATTTTGTGAAGCGTTAAAATTAAATTAAAGGGTAAAAAACAATGATTTTCTCAGTAAAAATGATTTTTTTCTATGAAACAGTCATTTTACAGAGACCAAAGTTATATATTCAGAAAGGGCATTCAATTATCTACTCAACTGTTATAATTTCACTCTAACCCCCTACATGATTTCCGTGCCAAAAAGCCTAAAACAAAGTCACCTCGTCTGCTAAAAAATAGTGCCGACAAACCCGCCGTGTGCAAAAGAATTCATGGCTACATAATGCTTTCAGCTGTTTTATTTTATCATGTAACGCAACTTTTTAATGGATTTTAATGCTGAAAAGGGTAAGTCAAATCATAATCTAAACTTTAAGTATTTCTAATTTAATTAAAATTTTCTTTTAATTTAGTTTATTTGTGATTTAGTGTAGAAGCTATCGATAATTAATACCATTAATTCTTACTAAACTTACTGCCATTCATATCGACGATCTAGGG
>MUZC01004645.1:571098-662580 GCA_002072015.1 Radix auricularia | reverse complement strand
AAACTGAAAATATTCTGTATTGAATGACTAATTAAATTAATTAATAACTAAATATTTACATGGTGATAAAATGTTAACAATAAACCTTAGATATATTAATTCCTTTTTATTGATATATATTTTTGAAGTAATGTTTTCACCCCTTTTCGTAAATGTCCGAGTCTGAGTCTAAGCTTAATCTGTATTTTTAGTTGTAATTGAACTAATTATTGTACTTAGTCTAAGTTTAAATATAAATGTATGCTAAAAGCTGATTAATTAAACAATTTATATTCTCTTAAAATTTTAATGTTATTACAGTGGATAAAGACCAAACAAGATAGCGGGGTACATTATTTATACGTGTAATACAGCAACGGAGATTCAAGCAAAATACATGATGATCCTGATTGATGGTAATTATTCATTTTAGAAGTAATGTAAAACATTGGTGGAGGCTAGTATTTTAGTTAATAATGGAGTATTATTAATTTAACTTCTGGTAATAATCATTAGTGATAAATTGATAAATGTTACTGTCAATTTAATTATTCAATTACCATTGCTAGAAATAAAAATGAACTTTTTTTTTCGCAGGCTTTTGTTGAAGTGGGAGTCTACCAGAAAACCATTTTAATAAGGAACATCTTCAAACCATGAGACACAGAAATGTTTCATTATTCGTTTAATTAATTGACATGTTAAGTTAAAGTGATAATTGATAAAAAATAAAATGTCAGTGCTGAATCGCAGCTCTCTTTAACTTAAAATATCATGTCCATATTTATGAAATTTAGGTTTTCAAGTATACCTTTTTGGAAATTTTTTTTTAAACATTATGTGTCCATTTTATAAAAGTTCTGTACATTTCTATTAAAATAAATACAATTTAAAACAATATGGTCAAATTTTGGCTTTGATATATTACTTGGTTAATTTGTTGTGATTTTTTAAAGTTTATCAAATTTCTTAAATTTTGTGACCATACACTGTTCTAAAAATTCTAGTTTATATTACTAAAAATTTAACATGTGCCTGTCAGTTTCTTGATAAAGAGCTTTAAATTGCCTTTGAGATGATGGTAAATTTATATTTTTAGCTGATTGGGTTAATTTTTTATGATTTTTTAAAAATGAAGTAAAATTGACTTTTTGTCTCCCATTTTAATTTTTGTCAAATCGTGATTCAGCTGACTTTGGAATGAATTAAATGTTGATTTATATCACTGTGACAGACCTGAAAAAATTGAGCTTGTTAAATGTATACTTTTCTGTGAGGGAGAGAAGTTTGAAAGCTCAGTAAAAAATATTTTTTAAATTGTAGGGTGCCGAAAACACACTTTTGCACACAAAGTGTCGGCGGCCATTTTTGAATATTCAAAAATTCATATTTTAAAAACTACTTGTGACAGAATAATAATTTTTGTTGTTCTGTTCTAATGAAGATAAGCACTATAGAGGGGAATATTCAGATTGAATGTAGCTATAATTTGAAATTTTCATTTAGAATACCTACTAGAGTCAAATTTATTGATAAAATTGGCACTGCACTTATTGGTCATAGTGATGAGATTTTATTGACAAATTTGTTGGATAGTGCATTGTTATAGAGCAGAACAGACTCAGAAAAGACCCTATTGTCAGAAATCCTGTTTGCTTTCAGAATATAAATTTGGACATGTGTTCAGAGCCTATTAATTTCTAAAATTTAATTTTTGATGATGAACTATTAACAACAGTCTCAAAGTTGAAAGTTGGTGAAAGCAAAAGGTTCAACATTCTGGGATTCAATGTGTCTTGCTGTACAATACTATACACAGATACATCTGTGCATCAGCTGTTATTGGAAGGCAAAAAGAACAGCTTTGTTTGCAGTAACAGAATCAAAGACAAAGACAGAAATGACACTGGTGTCCTGCTCGCAAAGTTGAGTGCCACGTGCAAGCCTCACCTCATTCATCAGAGTAATCAGACACACCAGGGTCTTAGAAAAGAAAAATAATCAAAGACATTCATGTTTGTGGTCTATGTTTTTACAAATTTTGTTGTAATAAAGTATTGATTGAATTAATTCAGAAAAGGAATTTGTTAAGTCAGTTAACTGATAAAATAAATGTAATATAATTTCCCTTTTCTTTTTGGCGTGACAGACTTTTGAAGGTTATGAAATAAAAAAAATTCACCAAAATTTCAAATTTCAAATAACAAATAATTATACATATTCTGAAAGAATATTGCTTCTAGTATCTGAAAATCTTTGTTTTATGATAGTTTAATTAAACAAGTTTTAGAGTGTAAGAGTAAGAGTGGTTTGAATGCAGAAGAATAGTAGTAAAATTTTACTCACACTGTGAAGGTCAAGGTCAGTGTCAACATACATAATATAAAAACAAATTATTTCTATACCATTAGAAACCTTATCTAATGTACTTTCAGAAAATGTATACATGTTAGGATCTCTGAGTTCATTTAGTAAGGGATTTAGTCATTTTCAAAAAGCCAGTGAAAAAAGGCTCAAATGTCAGGACGATACAGAAAAATTGACTGGACAGTTCTAGAGTTAATAAATGAACCTCCTCCTATTTCCTTATGTGGTTGATTTTACATGTACTTTCCAAGTGCTGTTTCGGGAATAAAGCAGAGTGAAAATTTTCTTTTTTTTTTTTTTTTTTTTTTTTTTTTGACTGCCAAAATGTCTGTTGGAGAGGGTCCATCTAGATCTGAAAATTAATATTGAATATCTTCATTTAATTTATTTTAATTGGAGACAAATTAAAATAATAATTTCATGGACCTTCCACAACAAAGTGATGATAGTGCTAATAGCAGTGAGGACGACATAGAGTCAAATATTAACAAAATAAGCACTGGAACCTCCCTGTCATACTGATGAGATTTTAATGACAATTTTTTTTGGAGCACATTGATATAGAGCAGACTCAGAATAGATCCTAATTTATTTTCAGAAATCCTATTAGCTGTCGGAATATAAATTTAGAAATTAGTTTGGAGCCTATTGATTTTTAAAATTTAATTTTTGATGATGAACTATTAACAGCCTCAAAGTTGAATGTTAGTGAAAGCAAATTCTGACATAAACGTTTAACCACCTGGGATTCAATGTGTCTTGATATACACAGATACCTCTGTGCATCAGCTGTTATTGGAAGGCAAGAAGGTCTGTTTTGTTCGCAGTGACTGAAGCAAATTTAAAAAATGTAGAATAGGCAAAAAACAGAAATGACAATGGTGTCCTGCTTGCAAAGTTGGGTGCCATGAGCATTGCAAGCCTCACCTCATTCATTAGACCGACCAGGGTCTTACTCGGAAAAGAACAAATTATCAAAGACATTCATGTTTGTGGTCTTTGTTTTCACAAGTATTATTGTAATAAATAATTGATTGAATTAATTCAGAAAAGAAATTTGTTAAGTCAGTGAAATGGTCAATGTAATGTAATTTACCTTTCATATTTATTTTTTTTGGAGTGATCAAAATTATTTAAAGGTTATGAACGAAAAAATTCACCAAAATTACATTTTTCAAAGAAATGACACTACTATACATTGCTTCTAGTATCTCAAATCTTGGTTTCATGACAGTTTGAACAAGTTATAGAGTGTTAGTATTAAGGTGGTTTGAATGCAGTAGATGAGTAGTAAATTTTATTCAATTGTTTATTGAAGATCAATAACAGTGTCAAAATACATAATATAAATACAAATAATTTCTCTACCTTAAGAAACCCTATCCAATGTTCTTTCAGAAAATGTAAACATGTTAGGGTCTCTCGGGTTCATTTAGTCATTTAGTATGGGACTTTGTCATTTTCAAAAAACCTATGAAAAATGCTAAAATGGCCGGAGATACAGAAAAATTCAATGGACACTTCTAGGGTTAAGGTGTCATTTCTTAGTCAATGTTATCTACTCAATCAATTTTCTAGAATTAAAATGTTGAACATTTGTTAATGAAACCTTTCTTATGCCTCTTCCTCCAAACAGCCTGAAAGCCTTTCCTTCAAAGCCAGTAAATTTGAGACTCAAGCATTTGCACGGCAGCTGTCGTTTGCTGAACGAAAGCAAGCTATGTTGGATGCTGCTAGACTTAAGTACAGAATCAAACATGGGCTTTAAAGACATGAAAGAAAACAATTGTGCAACAGAGTCATCTGTTTCTTTGAAGAAGTCACATCCAAAATGAGCTATGAATTGATTTCAATACAATAGGGGTGGGCAAACTACAGGCCACATGTGGCCCGCTACTGAGTTTTTGCAGTGATCGGAAGCCTGGGCTTATGTTGGATAAAATCAATAAATTTATTTTGAAGATGGATGTTTGTACTTGAATCAGAGCTAAAGTTTGGTTAGGTGCGGCCCCTTGATATTTCATTTCTTACTAATGCGGCCCTCACCCTAAAAAGTTTGCCCAGCCCTTCAATAGAAGGTTTTGTAAATTAGATTAGGTCATCATAGGTATGTCAAACAAAAATATCGAGTAATAAAATTGAGCTGTTTTTAATCATATTTGTACATGTCTTTTCTATTTTAAGTTTACAAATACAAAGCAGGAAAGCATATACCGTTACGTGATTGTCTTGTAAATTTCAATAATAAAAATGCAAATGTATTTTTTAGACAAGATTAAATAGGTGAGCAATTATAAATAAAACTTTAGTTTAAAGCATTTGAGAGTGCCTAACTTTTTCTTCAAAATGTTATTTATTTAGACATTTTGCAATAATGTTATTATGTATAGACTCTTTTTTAGAAATGGATAATTGAATGTAAAAGTAAGTAAAAGATGACATAATGCCTCCCTGACAAAAGAGCTTCTAACATCAGAATCACAGACAGCTGCTTATACAGAGGTGTGTGGTGGTTGAGGTGTAAAATTTGAATGAATTTATTTTGATTTAAAACTGTTTAGAACTAGAACATAAGAAAATGAAAATTTGACATGACTTGAGTTTGAAAGATTTCTTGGTCTTTTCCTTTTTACAATGAGCCTGTTTTTAAAGTATGCCACAATAAGTTACATACCTGTGCAGGGTGAGTCTTTAGTGGTTAAAGGTTACAGTTTTGGTTTTTTAGTCCTGGAATGAATAGGTAGCTCGCCTATTTTACCTAGAGTAATTCACTCCTACTTAAACTGTTAGTTATTAATTAAATAAGAGGTTGCTAAATAAAAAATTTAAATTTAATGATGATAATTAATAATGAAATATGTTCCATGCCAATGTTATCTTTGTGAGGACATGGTTAAAGACCTGTAAACAGCTGACTAGCAAACTTTGTTATTTTCATGAAAACATTTTTATTTTTTTCACTTTAATATCAGTTTGTGCTCTAATGGTATTTTAAATATAAATACATAATGACAACACTATTTTTTTTTCGCTTGTTGAGTATGAGGGAAAAAAAAAAAGGGAAACTGGCTTTGGGGTCAGCAGGTGCTTATTGAAACTGAATCTTTCCTACTGCCAGTAGTATGACTAATTTTGGTAGGGTTGTTTTAGTTGCTTATGTTTGTCTATACCACTCATATTGACTTTTAAGATCAGTAACAGTAGGCTTTTAAATGATACCATTATTTTTTATTTTAATCATATTGTCATATTTTCTACTGGCATAATCAAAAGTCCATTCTGATTGGAGCTAATATTGTCAGATTCACCAGTGAAGTAGAAAAAAGTGTTTACGTTGAGACATACCAGCACCACACTTTCAAACACAATGGTTATGAAATTATTCATAGTTTTATAAAAGCTTTAGTATTAACACTTTCCCGTCTTTGGTGCTTACTTGAGTCTTGCTAACTAAGTTCAAATAATTATTTCAGGTGCTGATGAAAGCACCGATGTCTTCATCAAAAAGTTCTTTCATGTATTTATAGAAAGCACAGTTTGGGTCCTGGGAAGCATCACATAGTTCCATAAGAGAATCGTTTTGGACAGAAACCAAAATGTTTCCAGACTTGAGCCTTTTAAGGATACTGGATTTAGTTTCATTGGCTTGCTTACTGAGATACTTCAAGTCTTCGGGCTTTTGGCCAAGTTTTGCTAAAAGATAAAATTACATTTTTGAAATATATTATTATTTATTATTGTCTTTGACACTAAACTAATTATTATAATTATATCATAATTATGGTGAAAAATAACAGTAAAACCTTAACAGTCAATAGCATATGTGGTTCCAATGTGGAAACAATATTAGCCCTTAGAACCTTTGCACATTTTATGAATGACAATGACAAGATTTATGCTTCTTTAAAGAGTTCAGTGCATGTAGCAAAATTCTGTGGACTCTAATTGTTAACTTATTTTACTTTAGCATTAAATCAGTTTCTAAATGACTGCACAAGTTGATTTTTTAAGGGAAAAAAAAGGTCATTGGATCATTGGAGCTCGGGAGCATCTAAAAAATCATGCTTACAACAAAGGAGAATTTGGGGGGATGGGGGAGATTACGCTATGCTTTAGCTTACATTTTTCTAACCATGCTGCAACACATTTCCTCAATATAAGATCCGCTTGATGATGTAAACTTGATGAACATTGGATACGATTTCTTGAACTTTCACCCTCATCTGATGGTTTAACAGGTAAAACAGTATTAATGAATGCCTTTTCTATAAAAGCCATTATCTGATCTCTGTAAGTGTAAGAGAAGATAAAAATAAAATTCAATTTGATGATAAAAAATTCCATTTTCTGATACTTTATTACAGTGCAGCATAATACATTTAATAATACCTGTACCCAAATCCCTGAAAAAATATTTATTATCTTTTGATTTTAAGTACTAGTACTAGTATTATTAAACTCTAGCAAAACAGGTCGCCTTGTATTAAACACTAATACAGGTTATCGTATCAGAACTAAAAGAAGTTGTTAAATAGATGGGCATTACCAGCCCAGGCCTAAAGGAACCAATAATTACCTCCAAAAACTTGAACAGTACACATTATATATATTCAAGTATAAGTAGATTTTTTTCCTTCAAAATTTCAAGGCCAAAATTAGGGGAATACTCAAAGTAACTTATACATGCATAACTAATTTTATAAATTTTTATCAAGATGATAAATGCTGTATTGAAAGTGCAACAAAATATCCTTTTATTATTGAAGATGGTAGGGTAAGTTAAGTAGTTTATTTATTTCAGAATATTTTATGTTATAATTATACTATATAACATAACTGTTAATATGTTACTGTGAGACCTTAGTGTGTGTAACAAATTCAGTTACATACACACTCTGCAGAAATGAAAATTCCATTTTTCAAGTGACAAATCAGGCAGTCAACTCTCAAGTGTATACGGTAATCTTTCAAGCAAAGAGCACATAACTTAATTCCCCCTTTTAACTATGTGGAAAAAGTCAAAACACCAATATGCCTCCTCTGCAAACATCTAAATCTTCTCTGTTCAGCATTTCAATTTCAAGAATAATGTACCAAATAAATTTACCAGATTACACCAAACATCATATAATATCCCATTCCAAAAAAGTGCTGTAGAGTCTACTGTGTGTGAGTTATTCTTCATGGCCACAAGGAGGTGGAGGGCGTGTGTGACCAAATGGCAACAGGATCTGAATGATGATGGTAATGTGTTTTACATAATAAATATGGCAATGAGTACTTACAGCTTGTCATCACTAAATGAACTAATAGTCATGCTGCGCTCTTCCCAACTGTTTTTGTGAGGATCTGGAACCTGTAGAGTGGTAGACATTTTAATGATAACATCATCTGGAACTTTATTAGATCTCTGCTGGTTTCTTTCAATAGCTTTCTCAATTGGGATTTCCACGAATATTTGACAAAAGCCTGTTTCGTCTGAAAACAGCATTTAGAATTTCCTAAAATTAGATGGATTTTAATTTCACATTGTAATACTATGAGCTTTAACTTTAACTTAGTAACAAGATAATCAAATAATCAATTCTATTTTGTGTTGTCCTGTTTCCAGGTCTATTTTAGTCTATTCCTGCAGTTATTGTTATACAATAAAATAGTACTTTGATTTTGATACTGATATTAATATAAAGTAGCCTTAGTCTATTCTGCGAAGGTTTTTTAAATTTAACTGACATAAATCAATTTTCCCTGTAAAAATCAATAGCCTTAATATTACAAACAAATTGGGATAGGGCACCATTTTTTAATCTGATCCTTTAAAAATTAATCACTTTTGTTTAAGTTATCACAAGCTCACTTCCATAATAAAATGATGCCTTGGGGGCCGCGGTGGTCGAGTGGCAAGCGCGCTCAACTGTCGTTCCGATGGTCACGAGTTCGAATCCATGGGAAGCCATGGACTTGTTCCCGGGGCCTAGGACGTCCTTGAGTTCCACCCAGCTCCAAATGGGTGAAAAGCAGCGGGGTAATGCGTGGAGCCCCTAGCCATGGCTTGTGAACGCTGCATCACTTGCCAAAAAAATGACTGCTGCCTTGCAGATGGTCTTGGCTGACCAAAGGCTATGGAAGCAAATCCAGAAAATACAGCAGGCTGAAGTCGGTGCAAAACTCGTGGCACGCAAAACTCAATATTCAATGTTGAGAACGAAGAAGAAAAATGATGCCCTAAAACTTGATAAGAATTTTCTAATTCAGGCAGCATAAAAATTGGCTAAATAACACAAAACAGAATCATACTAAGTTTACTCCAAACCACCTGAGCCAGTGAGATAGTGTACACAGGGGTATTCCTATGTTTATAAACCTTGAGTATTGCGTATTGCTAAATTCAAAAAGTGCTTTTTATATGAGAATTTTAAAAAAAGTATAAGTGCCCACTGTAGATCACTACACTACACTTATATATACTAACCACAACCTACTCTAATTCAAATCATTTTAATGACCAGAATAAATAATTATATAAGTTATATTTATTAAATTTTATTTTATTACATGTATTTTAATGAATTAATTAGATTTTTCACAACATCTCATTCTTACATTCTTTGGCTAATTTATAGTATTCATATCTCATACTGCGAAAATACATATTGTCATCAATGATAATGAGAACTTCATTAGTATCTACACTCCATGATAGTCTTAGTGAATCAAGAATGGGGGAAAATCTAGTCCATGTCTCAGCTTTTATTTCCTCTGATTTTATAAATGAAAAATGTTCCTTTCCAAAAGAGATATTAGATGACTGGATTAAGGCTTTCACAAATGACATCAACTCAGATCTGGCAGCTTTCCAAACTCCACTTATCTGTGAAGAAATACATTATCATTATAATATTGATAAAACTTTAAAAAGGCATACAATAAAAAGAATTTTTCAAGTTTAAAAAAATGTTAAATGAATTTGGTTCATGTTTCTTGAAAATGCCATCTATGTGCTTTTGTTTTCAACGCCAAGCATCTTTTTTTCAATGACAGTTCAGTTCGGATACTCTTTGTTGCAATTAATGCCATATTTGGCCTTTCAGACCTTGTTCATTATGTCATGAGTCTCATACTTCAATCTTTAAATTGTTATTTTAAAAAACAACTTTAGTTATAAAAAAATATTTATCAGTAATTAGAGACTAGATTGATAATTATTTATTCTACGGGGTCAACCAATATAGCATTTTTGCTGATATTGCCTACACCGATATTTTTGTTGCCGATATGAGCATTTGTTAGGATTTATGACTTGTAATTATTTAAATTTTAAATTATTTTATATGTTACGCTACTGGTTTAATTAAGACAAACGTAAATTAAGAAACAAATCATACAATTTCATTTGAATTATAAGTGTGTCAATTACAGTGTAACAGCAGAATACCAAAGCCAAGAGACCTTGACATCTAATCAATTTCTTAATGTTCTGGTATATAAATAATATAGAATACCCGCCACCACTGTTTGGCTAGTGTACGATTTTTAATAAATTTTTGTAATTGCTTAGTTGCCAAAGCATAGTTTCAGAAAGTAGTGACACAGCACGGCTGTAATCTCAAAATATGAATTATAGTCAAGGCCGCTAGTGTTACTATTTATTATTTATATTACAAAATGAGGAAAGATGGGCTTCTTAGACGTTTTAACGTTGCTCAAATTTGAATTCGGTTATACTCATATTCATATATCAACAGTTTTCAAGCTAAGTAAGTGCATGTCATAGGCATAAGACTTAAAATTATATTGATATAAAAATTTTATGTTTTCTAAAAATTTATTTCATGTGCATTGAAAAAGAAGCATACCGCGTGAGAACTAACGCAAATAGGGCAGTGACGTCATGTGTGCTTTGATGTCACTGTCAGACGCGAAAATTTGATGCATTCTCTTTTTGCTTCTAAAAAATAATGGTAAAATACGGACTCGACAGTAAAACTAGCTTTTTTTAAACAGCTAACCAGTTAGCAAAAACAAACTGACTTGACAACATTTGATAATCTGCTGTTTTAATACTTTTATTACAGAAAAATTAAAACTGAATATTATTACGGTTTACTTATTTGATAAAACGATTAAATTTTTTTAAAAATCATTATTATTTTTTTTTTAATTTGCTGTTTTGACGACATAGCACCAGAGAGCTGAAGACAAAAGTGTTGATACATTGCGGCACTTTTATGTCAAATCAGACAACACGAGGCAAAAATTTGATCCATTCCCTTTTTGGTTCACAAAATAAAGTAAAAATAAGGACTGCTGGTTAACCTGTTTTATTTTGAACGGCTAACAAGTACTCAAAAAATTAGCAGCCTTAACAACCTTATGAAATATAGGTGATATCAATATTGGGAACTATACAAACTACACGTACCAATATTGCCAATATCCTGATATTGGTAGACCCCTAATATGTTTGCTAATGAAAAAAGTAAGATATATGTAAATTATTATTGCTATATAACTGTAAGCTTTTAAAACAAATCTATATATCTCCATGTGCATGAAAACCAAAAAGAAGATTGTGACAAATTTTAATAAGTCACTTAAACTCTTAAAGCCCCAAAGCGCAGTAATCCGCGCCTGCCTGCTTATACCGAAGCAAGGTGATGCGCCTCGATAGAACTCTCTTTAGAAACAAAACCACAGAAAAGTAAAAACTCTTCAATGCTTGAAAAATAATGTATTCCACTTCCAGCAATGACAGCCGTTGCCCGCGATAGTGTTATCGCTCGATTCACAAAGTTTTTTGGTAGTTTTTTTTTGAAGATACGATTTTCCTATACTTTAGTATACAAATTATAGTACTATACTATAGGTGAATATAATATTTAACTCAAGACAGTGTTTTGGATGCATAAAATAACCATTCTTAACCTAAAAAATGAAGTCTGTTTGACAATAATAACATAAATGCATTTTACACATTTTTTAAAGTTCATAACCAGTTGATCGCAATACGTGAAACCCTTACGGAAATGAGGCGGAAGTTTATTGAAAACCTTATGGGGCTTTAAGAGTTCAAGTAAGGTTGTTAAGACCTCTCGTTTTTGAGGGCCAGTTAACTGTTCAAAAGAGACCGGTCTACAGTTGATCCCAAGTTTTACTATGTTTTGCTAACCAACAATAGAAAGCATCACTCCACATTGTCTGATTTGACATCCAAGCACTTACTATGTACCGACGCTAGTGTTGATGGTGTTCACCTCTGCTCCGCTACCATCACAACTAATTTTTAAAAAATAATAATTTTTTTTAAAAAATCGTTCTAACAAAGAAGTAAACTGTAATGATTAATACTTATTAAAGGTATTAAAACGACATGTTATCAAATGTGGTCAAGTCAGTTCGTTTGTGAGGATTGGTTAACCCTTAAAAAAAGACAGTTTTCATGTCCGGTCCATATTTTTCCTTAATATTTTGAGAACCAACAAAGGAGTGTGTATCAAATTTTGCCATCTGATGGTGACTTCAAAGAACATGTGATGTCAACGCCCTTTTGTCTTCAGTTCTGATGAGCTGTGATCCTTTTCCAACACACACGAAATAATTTTATAGAAAACATCAAATTTTATATCGATGTGGTAATTTTAAGTCAACTTCCTTTGAAAACTGTCAGTTAAAGACCGAACTCAAATTTGAGGATTGATTAATCGCCCGTTATCTTTGTGTCTACCAAATGACTCTCTAAATATAGGTGTGAGCGCCAATCATTTTTTTGGATGCGGGAAACAGACTATAAACCGGTGATCAGAGAATGCTGATAGGTCACGGGGTCATGTGCTTTTATACTTTCCTTGTCTTTATAAGAAACTGACTATATAATTATATCGTTGTATATTTTGTGAGAACATGGACCATGGAGTACTATCATTGCCATTCATTGCGATCTTGAAT
Source organism: Radix auricularia (assembly GCA_002072015.1). Classification (NCBI taxonomy): domain Eukaryota; kingdom Metazoa; phylum Mollusca; class Gastropoda; family Lymnaeidae; genus Radix; species Radix auricularia. The sequence goes on along the minus strand of MUZC01004645.1, from coordinate 650,289 downwards.
TTTTTTTTAAAGTACGGTATTTAGTGTTTGCAGTGGAAATTCCTTGTTTATAATCATTTTCTTTTTAGGTACAATAAGTTTTGTCAAATTACTTTTTTTTTCCTTGATAAAGTCTTTTCATTTAACTGATTGTCACGTAATATAAATAGTAACAGTCCGCGACCTTTGCTGTTCACATAAATGCGCACTGTGTTCTCAAATGGTGCCTACACAACTAAGCAATAAAATTTTTAAAACATCATTCTCAGTCGTAAATTAATAGGTAACAAGCTTATATGGGCTTATTGAATTTGCGGTTAAGTCGTCCTGATTAAAAGGGACCGTTACTGATCTGAGGACCCGTTAACCGTTAACAACCTTACTTTAAATTTAGAGTCAATAACTATTAATTATTAATTAAAGAAGTTGTCAATCCGCCATCTCCTGGTTACCTGGTTTAAAAAATATTTACATAATTAAATGTTCAGGTAAAATCCCACTTAACGTTCCCACTCAACATAGCCACCATCATTGTTGATATGCAACGTTAAAAGAAATTGGAAAATTCAACTATAAAAATTCTAAAGCTAAACCTAACCCTAAATTTATAATTAAACTTAACCCTAACCTTAAATTAAGTTTAATTAACTGATAAAAATTGGCTAAAACCTATATCTCCGACCATAGCGTCGCGTCTCTTCCTGTTGCTATGAAGGATAGTTGGGCTAAAACCTATATCTCCGACAGGAGCGTCGCGTCTCTTCCCATTGCTATGAAGGATATTTGTTATTTTAATTTTAGGGTTTGGGTTAGGTATAGCTTTAGAATTTTAGGAAAATTCTCGGGGCTCGCACTATTTTTCCGGGCCGGTGATGTACCATAGCAACAAGATGGCCGCCGATAAGGTCTGCCCGGTCGGAGATATAGCTTTTTACCTAAAAATTCTAAATCTAAAAACTAAACCAAAAAAACAAAGTACAAAGACAAAGGAAGGGAATGCAGAATTTATTGCTATATAACTCATTTGGGAAAGTATAATCGAATTCAGCTAAAGTTCATTTTCAACTTATCTCCTAAAGTTCAATCCAGATTTACCTACTTCTAAATTCGTTTCAAAAAAATCAAGAGCGCCCTTTTTCTGAGGATTGCGATGTGAAGGAAGTAATAGTATTAATAGTGAGTCATATTCAATTCCAACAAATGATCGGTTTGATTTCAATTCTTGATAATTTGTATCAGTCTCTGGTAAGTAAATAGAAAAATCATCGACAGTTTCCGTGACACTTCTCGTATTGTAAAATTTAGTTTGATTTAATTTTAACAAAGAGTTAAGAAGTGTCGTTTTTCCTGCACCAGGAAGTCCACACAGTAAACAAATACAGACATTTAGTTTATGTTTTGAATTCTTCGACATTTTGTTCATATTACTTCAAAATCAGATATTTTTCCTTTAATTTTAAAATATTAATCCCGATGAATACACTGAGACAAATAATCTTTATTTACTTATGACTTATTAACAGCTTTGATTACATGTACTTATTTTAAATGTAAGCTGCCATTTTAGAATAGAAACGCAGTTAATTTCTTTGGAAGTTCCGTATTCTTAAAATGTAAATGGGGGTGCTGTAGCTAGAAGTCCTCAAATAGAGCATGGGTATCGATATCGTTTTGGAATCTATTTGGAAAAGTAAAAGACAAAACCGTGAAGATTGGAGATAACACGTTTTTGCTATTTAAAAAATATTATTGTTTAGCTCTTATTATTTTTTAAAGTTTCAATACTAAATGATGCAGTTAAAATGTTACATTATATTTATATTAATTTCTAAAAATTATCGGTAAAAACGAAGTATGTTGACCGCGACGTCACGATCACTACCAGCGGTCATCTTTGTTGTTGCAGCGCGTCCTTTAAAAAACTTTAAAATTAAAATGATATAGCTATACCTAATCCAAACCCTAAAACCTTCAATTTTCCGAAGAACCACGAGTAAATTAGTAATTATAGGCCTACATAAGGCAATTAATTCTAATTTAGAAATACAACACAAAGTTAACTTAATTCAACTCTCAGATAGACATAAAGATAAAAACACCTTTCTTATTCCATATGCAAGAAAAAACACATACAAGTTTTCTTTATTTCCGTCCGGTATTCGGGTGTGGAAAGGGCTGCCTGAAGAAACAAGGTAAGCCAACACTTTATCATCATTTAAAACTCTAGTAAGAATACAGTACTAAACACAAACATTAGAAATACGTAGTCTATACTGCTATACCTATTTTAACCCTAACCCTAAAACCTTACATTTTTGAAAATCCTTTTAGAATTTATAGAACTCTCTTACTCTTTCCCAGCAACCGGTAGCGTCATGACGTCACGATCAACATACTTCGCTTCAGCCAAATTATCATATCCATGGAGCATAATATTGCCAAAACAGTAATACTATTTTTTTATATAAAATTGCAACATTACGATTGGTTTTAATTTTTTAATACTAATACACTTATCACACTGACTACTTCATTTTTTTTTAATCGCGTGGTTAAGGCTAAGGGAGCACTTGAACAATTTCGCCCCCTGCTTAAATTATTTGTGTGTTTGAGTGTTTGTGTGTGTGTGTGCGCGCGCGCGCGCGCGTGTGTTTGTGTGTATGTGTGTGTGTGTTTGTTTACTTATATAATAATAATATATCTTAAGTTGAGAGAAACTCGTGGCACATACTAGGCGAGGGAGGGCTTGAATACTGATTGTGTTGAGGTAAGCGGATTAAATGGATGGCACTAAAAGCAAATTCGGAACAATGTCATATTCTAATGAATTCTTTATTCCCGTTTATATCTAACTTAAAATACTTAAATCCCATTGAAAAAGTCAATTTTTAATTAATTTTTAGAGTAATTTAATTTTGATTATAAATACATAGTGGGAAAATATTTTTTTAAAGTAGGGCCTACACATGTCAAAGTGCATTTTAGTTTTGAATTTAAACCTATTTGTTTACTTTTTCTTTAGTGTGCCTTTGACAACATTTGTTTCAACAAAAAAATAGGTTTTTTTTAAAAGGTTGATATAAAAAAAAAGTGTATTATAGCAATTTATTCGTAAAGTATGTTAAAACTGCATGCCCTCAACTGACAAGAGTTGAATGTTTCGATTTGCGGGAATTAAATGAAAAGGCTTTTTGGTTAAAAATGAAAAATGTAATGCCCCATTGCAAGCAAATTAAATTATGTTAAGATGGAGCAGATGTTTGTAAGGCAATACCTACTTAATCACTGTTATAGTAGGCCTATAGACACTAAGCAATGTGTGGATAAGAGAAATATATCTCTGTCACGGTGAAGAAAGGTTTCTCATTAGTATCCACGCCAGAGAAGAAATAACATTATCAAAGATTGTTAAGGTGATTTTTAAAAAAAATTCTCTTTATTTCTTATCTTTTCTGTTGCAGACGCTCCTTCGGGTAAGAACATAAGTCAAGGATGCGGTCAGCTAACACTGCAGTGCGGACATTATTTTGCTTCGTGTAATTTAATTGCTTCTATATTTTAAATATCTGTACATAAAATAAAATATTAAGGGCAAACAAAAAATTATTGGGATATTTTTTTTTAAAGTACATAATGCAGGCATCGGAGTTTTGGAGAAATGTATAAATAGTGCTTTTTATGTCGGTACGCACCGAAATGGCGTTCAAGCACCCCCCCCCCCATAGTTTTTTTTTAAATCACTGTCTGGAATCTTTGATCTTATTGCTTTTCCAGGTTTCTTTCCGATACCATTTTGTCATGCTCTCTGGTACCTTTTTTATTTTTTTTAAAAAATATATATATATCTCTCTCTCTCTCTCTCTCCCTCTCTCTCTCTCTCTGTCTCTCTCTCCATCTCTCTGTATGTGTATGGTGTAATTTACAGTAAATTCGATTGATTGACCAAATGTTAAAAATATATCCACTAACAACAGAAACGAGTGACGCGGTGGTCGAGGTAGCGCGCTCGACTGCTGTAATGATGGTCACGAGTTCGAATCCACACGAAGGTAAGGATTCGTTCCCGGTGCCTGAGGAGTCCCCAACTCCCCCCGCTTTGAATGGGTACCTAACTAGACAATAGTTAGGCGGCTGTGGTAATGCGTGGAACCCCTATAGCCGTGGTCTGTGACCGCTGCATCACTTGCCAACAGATCATCTCTCATCGTCTGTGGACGCAATTATCTTCTGCATAGAAGGAGCGTCTGTACATCTAAGAAGATAAGAGTACATGTATTTTGGTTTTGATTTTCAAATGAGTCACATTGAGTGTCACCGAAACTTAAAGAATAAAAAAAAAATAGGGCAATATAATTTTATTTTGTTCATGCTTTTTAAATAACCATTGAACATCAAGTAGCAATACATTTATTTTTTTAAAAAATTGTTGAAAATAATTTATGTAGAATACTGAATTTTTATATTTTTTTCGGATGCATATTAAGAAATTTCTAATTAATTTAGAGTTTAGAGAGTTGGTTTTTTTTTAAGAAGATTTTTAAAAAGTTTTATATTCATTATTTTATGTTCTAATGATAAAAGTAAAATTTTTAACTTTTTAATAAAGAAAGGTAATAAAATCCCAGATCAAATTTACTCTTTAAAAAAAAAACAAAAAAATCAACCTGTTACAGGTATTCATTCCAAGGGTAAACAATTAATGTCTTATCTATACAGACGCTCCTTATATACTTAAAGATAATCGCGTCTACAGACCATGCCTGTCATGTTGACAAGCGATGCAGGCTGCATCATGCAGCGTTCACAGGCCACGGCTATGAGGTCTCCACGCATTACCCAGCCACCTTTATTTCCCTAACTAGTGTGAGGTACCCATTCACAGCTGGGTGGACTCAGGGACGACCTAGGCCTAGGCCCCCGAAACAAATAATATTTTCAAAGGCAAGCGTTATTACCACAGCTGTGTGAATATTGTAAGCTTTATTCCCACAGCTGTGTGAATATTGTAAGCTTTATTCCCACAGCTGTGTGAATATTGTAAGCTTTATTCCCACAGCTCAGTGGCGTAGCGAGGGGGGGGCAAATGTCCCGGGCGGCATTTTGCCAGGGGCGGCAAATTCCTGTTCGTAATAAAATTAGTTTCTTAGAAAAATTATATTTATAAAAGTTGAGCTTTTTATCGAAATAAAAGAAAAACCAAATAAGATATTAATAACAGAAATAAATGAACTATCCTAAGGCATGTGAACTTTTCAAACGTCAAAACTTCAAACTCCTTATTGGATATAAATTCTTTTGATACTAATGCTACTGTACTGAAAAGTACTTAAGTAGTATGATAATGTAACATTAAAGTAGTGGTACTTTAAATGATTCTTAAAATTTGACAGCCGCTCCTGTTGTAAAAGAAAAACTTATTGCATATGAAAAATGAGCCAAGCTTGGAGCGGCAAATTGTGTGTAAAAAAAAGGGGGGGGGGGTGGCTAATTCTTCATTAATTAGCTTCAAAAATGAAACGCGTTAAAATAAAGCTTATTAAAATCAAATATAAGCAAAGTTTTAAAAAAATCAAATAAATTAAAGGAACTATATTATAAACATGAACGTTTCAAATGCCAGAACTTCAACTCCCTTATGAATCTTAAGTCTTCTGATACTAATGATACTGAAGTGGAAAAAGAGGTTAAAATAGTTTACGAATATGACAATATGGTTCTGGTGTGTACAATACAAGTATATTCAAGTTTTAACTTAATTAACTACTGGAAAAAATTTGTTGGCGTACTTACATAGTTTATTCTACCAAAACTTTGATATATTTATTTTAAATGTCTTTTGATTTGAAGCATCAACAAAATAACGATCAAAATTGCTCATTTAATGACAATAAAACTTTTCACGCATATATGCAAACGTAGCCACCCATGAAGAAATGTTCAACATTTCCAAAGTTTTATAATTTAAATTGGAAAGGGCCAGAAATCGGATTAAAAGAATTCAAAAAGAACAAAAATAAGTTTTAAAATAAAACAAACAAACAAACAAAGTGGCAAGACGTTTTTGTTACAATTTTTGATAGTATTAAATCCTAGCAAAATTAAATGTGTTTTTTTCGGTCACAGAGAGGACAATACTATTTCAAATAAAGGTAATATTCCGGAACCAATGCGTTTGCTTGCCAAGTAGCCTACGATCGAGCACTCCCAGAACATAGTATGAAAAAAAGGAACAAGATACCCAATATTGTTCTATTGTGTTCGGTGGCTATTCATATATTTCACATCGCCAAACAATTCCATTTGTGGGATATGTAACGATTGAAAATAAAGAAGTAGACATTGCAGAGTCCATGAAATATTTCATACAAGTAAAAATGAGCCTGCTTACATTTCTGAAATGATTTTTAATAAATGATGATCTTTAATTTAAGTAATGGGCTGCAGCGGATCATCATATGTTAATATTTCTGCTTCATGGCTGGAAAGAATACTGGCGTTTAAAAAAGACGCAATAACATAAATCTCACTGTGAAATCTTGCTCCATCAGTGCATTAAATCTAATCTGTTTATACGATAATCCAAATGTAACGAATTATCTATTTTTACTACTCTAGAACGTTGTTACACATTCTTATTCATGCCAATAACCGTTTGTAATATCTACTTAATTTACAAGCAAGGCTTCAGGATACGAAATAGTAAATACACCATAGAGCCATTTTTAGATTATTTGAAAGGGAGTAAGAAAAAACTCATGAGACTAACAGACGTAGGAACTTTGCTAGTGACAACAAAATCTTTTTATTTTCGAAGCTATGTCAAAGAAGCCCGAAATAATTTATAAATGTATAGTGTAGGGAAAAATGTTAGGCAGAACTTGCTCACAGAGAAATTAATGGAATACATGTAGGCCTACTCAAATGCTGCTTTGACATTTCAAACTGAGGGGTAGGACTGCAATCAGGCTTATACAGGCTTATACGGTCAGGCTAACCCTTACCTTGTTTACGTCTTTTCCATTGAATTTTGACATTTCATAACATATTATGTGGATACCTCATTTTTAAATCGAATTTACAAGTTAAAGTACTGGAGAGCAAATGTTTGGTGATCCAAAATATGTATCCATGTTATTTAGAAAAACAGCTGAGAATAAAGTACTATTATTCATAAGATGAGATTACCGCAGAAAATTCATGTGAGTTTTTGGATCTACAAGAAAGATTGTGCCATCAGAAAAAAAGAAAGACAGAAAATTTTAATTTTTATTAAATAAATAAAGCTTTTTTAAAATCTCTATTATGGTGTCATTATTGCATTCTAATAAAAATGACCCTAACTTTACAACGTCAATATATTTTTATCGGGGGGGGGGGAATTTTGGTTCTGCCCCGGGCGGCACATACCCACGCTACGCCGCTGCCACAGCTGTGTGAATATTGTCAATTATTCACACAGAAACCAAAAAAAAAAAAAAAATTGTGACAGCTAGACTGACTTTAAATTTTAAGCATACTAATTAATAGGTAGTCCGTTTAATTGATATTGAAATCGTAAATATGAACATTAATCTTTTTACCGTAATTTAATACTAAATAAATAATAAAATTTCAGCAGAACATAAAAATTGCAAAGTCATGTAAAATGTCTAAAAACTTATCGTAATAGAAGACCTTTATAATTTATAACGTTTTGAACTCCAAATTGGGCAAATGAAAGAACCAAAATGGAATCACAACCACCTGGGTGCTTGAGAATTACTTTAAACTTAAAACACATTTATGTCTTATGCATAATTTTACATTATTTTTAAATCTTTAATTCGCTTCCTAAATAAAGTAATGCACATATTAAAATTTGAATACAAAAAGTCACAAATAAAATAACAATAACTTTTACGACTTTAAAAATTAAAACGAACTACGCAAAGAACGTGTCAGATTTATTATCATTATTTTTTTAAATAAAGAAAGCCCATTTAACTATTCTCAAAGTGCTTTAGCTAAATTTGAATTTCATCTCGAGTTAGTCTATTTAATTATGCACTTTTTGGTGTGTATTTATTAAAATTTAAAAATAATAATAAAATGTATTAGATCTATATGATTTTATTTAATCTGCGCTTTAAAACGTGTGCATCTTTTCTAATGAGAAACCATGCTACCCGGGGTAGACTAATAGAATTTTAAAAAACACAACTAAAAATGTAAGAGTGGTGCGTCATTATCAAAATTAAAAGGAGTGTATTCTTTGCCCTTCTGTACTCTATATAATATCAGTACCTAAATAACAAATTTTAAAATATATAATTTATAATTTTTCTATCGAGAATAATTCCTGATGGCTATGATAATTAACGTGATCATTAACTTAATGTTGAAGCGAGCATGGGACCGTCCGTACAGTACGTCATGCTATTTTTTAACCATTTTCAACTCCCCCTCCCTCTGTCACAAATCTCGGACTCCCACACCCCATAGTGCGTCACAGTTTCGAATAAAAATAATTTTTAAATTAACAAAATAATTAAAATCTAATATTAAACACCGTGACGTCACACATGGCCAGAACCACCTCTCCTTGTCACACTTTCTTACACCCTCCCCACCCCCTCTGGAGCTTGACGTACTTCATGGACGGCCCCTTTCTTATATCTCATGAACACAAAAGCTTTATTGTTTATGTTTCATTATAAAAAAAATCAATGTGCTCCAGAATTTTGTTTTGTTGTCTTTCTTTATTTTTTAAAATTATTTGTTGTTGTTAAAAAAGGAAATTACAATGACATTAACTCTATTGGCATTGGTCATTCCTCAACCTTTCTGAAGTTATCAGCAGGATTCATGTTCAATAAGTTCATTTCGGGTTAATCAGTATTCGATCCTTAACCATCACTTTTCAACATAACAATCACCTCAAAACTTTTTATTGGATTGATTTTTTTTTTAAAGACGTGGTCATCATGGGGTCATGTTAATTTTAATAGCAAGGGTATTCAGCTAGTACATTATTCATTATAAAAAATATACTCTATTTTCCTAGGACTTCTTAATTTTACTTTTTTCACTTTTACAAAAATATTGTAAACATATTATGTTTATTGAATATTAAATGTATCAATGTTTTCATCATAGGATTAATAATTTAATTTCTTAAATAGAAAAAAAAAATTACGCAAGCCTAAATTGTTGCTCTAAAAGCACCGTTAAACAAGTTTTAATTTAAACCAATGAAAATATAAAATATCATAGCTGCGAGCTTTACAGGATTTGTGACGTCATTTCTTTCACATGGCTCTATCAAGGCAGTTGTATGACCAATAAAGGATGTTGCACCACTGGTGGTAGATTAAGACCTGTAGTAAACATTTTTCTTTAGAAATATTTTATATACACTGAACACTGGTCGTATTAGTTTCTGCGACCATATTTTATATATGTTAATAGTACTGAAAGTTATAACCTAAAAGGGTGACATTCCTGACACCCACCCCATAAAAACCACGCCATACGGTTTGTTGGCTGGACTGTCTTCATCTGCGTCGAAGTATTTGACGCACCGGCCATGGCCACCAATGGTATGGATGGCGAATCAAGCTCTGATAGAAATGTAGAAATATGGAAAATTAAAAAGCTTATCAAGAGTTTGGAAGCCGCTCGAGGGTAATTTAAACTAATTACTGTGTGAAAGTGAAAGGGAGTGTGTGAAGTTTATACTGTTCTACGACTGTACTGTACTGTACTGTTATTGTCACTATACTGTATATTACTATACTATAGACTTAATTTAAGTTAATTGATAATTGAAAATAATTTTTAATCACAAATGTATTTATTTGAATGTAATGTGTAAGCATAGGTCAGGTACATGATATAATAAAAATATTTGCTAACTTATTTATTCGGCTAAAACCTATATCTCCGACCGGAGCGTCGCGTCTCTTCCGCTATTTTAGGGTTTGGGTTAGGTTTAGTTTTAGAATTTCGAAAAATTGATGATTTTTAGGGTTTGGGTTAGGTAAAGCTTTAGAATTTCTGATAATTGACACGATTTTAGGGTTTGGATGGCCGCCGATAAGGTCGGCCCGGTCGGAGATATATGTTTTCACCATTTATTCTTTTATGTGTGACTAATCCAAGTATACAGTATACTAGACATAATCATAAGTCATAAGCTCCTGATCCTGTATTGCCAGTATTGGTCATTTAACAGTGTCATAAATATTTAAATATGTACTAGTACTAGTACTATTTTTATGTTGTCAAAAAGTTGTAAACTAGTACTGATAAGTACTGTAAGTGTAACTAAGGTCACTTAAAAAGGTAATTTTTTTGCAAAAGCTGACACTGACTAGTACTAGTACTAGTAACTACTAAAATCATAACACAAATTTGTTTACAGCCTTCTGTAAAATCTTAAAGTAGCAAGTGTCAGAGTCAATTGAGGTCGTTTCATTCCACATATAATTAATTATGTATGGTATTTTTTGGTCACCGCCTTTGATGTTGAATGTTTTATTTTAATAAAATAGACACCTACCCTTACCCTGAAACTAAATCTTAAGCCTTATTAAATTTATCAGCAAAAACAGTTCATCTTATCACTATATTTCCAGTCATATAATTTACAGTCACATGAATACCACATTCTTATATGTTACAGACGCTCCTTCTGCACATTCATTAAACAATTGTCAATTAAGGATGATCACTTAATAAAATATCGTCTGAGAAATCTTTTTGCTTTATTCAGCATGGGTATTGCTTCAGTTAAGTCTTAAATTTGGGTCTGGGTTATAGTAAATGGAAAACATATAAACAGGGTATGAGTTAGCCTGACAGGACGTAACAAAACAACTAACGTTACGGCAAAGAGCCTTCCTCAACAAACAAACAATACACAAATAAAAAGAATATAAAGAAATGAAAATTTAAAAACTTAGCTATGGTGAAATTCAAAGAGTCAATGAAGGTAATAGCAGGATGAGAGTAGTCTGAGAGGGTGGGTGTGGCAAAACAATTAGGTGGTCAGCGCAAACAAAACATTCATCCCGTAATGGTGCAAGAGTCCTATACTCTTGGATTATTCTATTCTCCAGACTGGGTCATAGCATAGCCATTGGCAGAGAGAGGCGATGTCTATTTTATCATGAGTTATAAGCGTTCTGAGCAAGTTTTTAGGATATTCTAAGTCAAAACAGGTGGTTTGGGGTGGGGGGAGGGATGAACAGGTTGCAAGTTTAAAGATGTAATTGTTTTGTTTTGGTTGAAATAGTAAAACCAACATTAGTAGAATTTTTAAGTCTGAAAAATTGCCAAATAACTATGTGGAGTATTCTATATTTACCTAGCTTCCTTAAATGAGGAATAACTGCCTTGGGTTCATATGAGAGTCTTAAAAAGAACATTTAGGAGCTAAAATAGACAATTTAGTAAAAATGTACCTGATATAGTAAGGATTTGGATTTAGTATTAAGTCAGTCATGTTTGAAATGAAATTAGAAATTTGAAATTAGAAAGTGGGAAAATGAATGTTGCAGACATTTCATGGTTCATATCTAAATGGAAATTTTAGTTTCCTGTTTTTGCCACGAAACAGATATTTTGGCTAAATAAGCTGCTAATTGCAAATATTCTAGATTCTAGTTTAGCTCTCTCCATCATGGGTCATGTTATTATTTGTTTTTATTGTAGTAAATTTTAGAGTTACCACAATACGTGTTAAAAACTTATTTCTTAAGATAATCAAGTAGCCTAATAAAATATTTATAATAATTAGGCTTATTAATTTTTAATTTCTTAGTGTATATCAACTACTTTAATCTTTAAAAAATTTGAAGAATTACTTATCTTCTTTAAATAGTATTTTAATTTAAATCTTGTCTAAGATATTAAATTTCCCTATTTCTAGTTATATAAGAAAGAATAGCCAAACCAAAGTATGTAGGACAAAACAATACATTAACAATTAACATTATAAAAAAAGAATTAACAAGATATTTCTGATCATGATAAATAGCAATGAAATGAGAGAATTTTTATGAAAACAGGGTTTTTAATTATAATTTTATGTATTCTATTTTTTTATAACATCATAACTGTTGTTAAAATCTTGCATATTTACACAATCACAAATACTTCAAAACCATTAAGTTAGCAAATATGTTTATATTTGTTTCTTTTTATTTACAGAAATGGCACAAGCATGATATCTCTTATTATCCCACCTAGAGATCAGACAGCTCGTGTTAACAAAATGTTGGCTGATGAATTTGGCACTGCATCCAACATAAAAAGTAGAGTAAACAGATTATCTGTACTGGGAGCAATTACATCAGTACAACAAAGACTAAAATTATATAATAAAGGTATTCAAACTTGATGGAAAGTGTGATAATTAAATTATTTTTAAAAATTGTTTACAGCTAGACTGGGTTAAAAAAATTATTTTTTAATATTGTTTTTTACATGTTATCTTTTTATTTTAAGACTGTAACACCATTTTCATAAAAGCATTGAAACTCATGTTGTTTATCATTTTCTCTCAAGTTCCTCCTAATGGTCTTGTTATATACTGTGGGACAATCATCACAGAAGAGGGTAAAGAAAAGAAAGTTAACATTGATTTTGAGCCATTCCGCCCTATCAACACTTCACTTTATCTTTGTGACAATAAATTTCATACGGAGGTAAGTCTATTTTTGAGCCATTCCGCCCTATCAACACTCCACTTTATCTTTGTGACAATAAATTTCATACGGAGGTAAGTCTATAATAATAAAAAACCTCTATAGCCGATTGGTCCCTAAAACTCCTATAGCCAATCGCTAGCCGAGACAAATTAAGTCTAATTTCCATTTTGAAAAAAGTTACGCTGATGCTCAAATCAAGTTTTTTGGTGTGTTTTTTCCAAGACTATTTTGAGCTGTGCACTGTGCACATTGGGACTAACAGTAAAAAAACTTTGCTTTTACAGGTTATTTATTATAACTATAATGTATAGTATTTTTGATGTGATACAAATGTATGGCTGGTCGATATATCAGGTCTCTCAACCAACTGCTGTAGAGGGGATATGGGGTCTCTGGACTGATTGCAGTGCAGGGGGGTAGAGTTTCTGGACAAAGCCTCTGGTAGAAAGGTTGTTAAGACCGCTTGTTTTTGCTGGTCAACCGTCGGTCCATATTTTTACTATATTTCGTTTACCAAAAATTTTCGCCCTGCATTGTCTGATTTGACATCCAAGCGCCTGTTATGTACTAACACTAGCGTTAACTTTTGCCCGCTAAAAGAGCAAATTTAAATTAAAAAAATTGATTAAATTTTTATTTAAAAAATCACTACACAAAAAAGTAAACCGTAATGATTAATATTCAATTTTAATTTCATTTATTGAAAGTATTAAAACAGCGTGTTATCAAATGTTGTCAAGTCAAGTCGTTTTTGAGGACTAGTGAATGGTTAAATAAAGACATTTTGTCTGAACCGTATTTTTCCTTATTTTTTTAGAACCATCAAAAGAAAGTGTGTATAAAATTTCACCTCGAGTTGTCTGATGGTGACTTCAAATAGCATGTGATGCCACCACCCACTTGTGTTTGTTCTCATACTATGCTTTGTCAACTAAGTGAATTAAAAAAAAAAATTGTTCACTAGTTGAACTCTTAACAGTGATGATGTGAATCTTTATATTATGTAAATACCAGAATGTTAAGAAAACGCTTAATGTCCCGGTCGCTTGTGTATTGGCTCTTGTATTATGCTATAACACAAAAAAATGTAATTCCGGGTAATAAGCCAACTGTTGAATAATTAAAGTTACTGTTAACCAGTCCTGATTTAATGGGACCAGTCCTGAACTTAACCAGTTAACCGTTAACAACCTTAGTTGAAACGACAACTGGTGATGTTTCATTTTCATTTCATGTGGATGTTGGGATGTCCTACCATGAACTTCACAGGGACCTTACACTTATTCCCATCCTTGGATGGGCTTTGTTGCTAGTTATTGAATATGCTGCAGTTTAATGATTAGTAGATGCATTGGGTAAAAGTACTATTTTAGTGGTTTGTTAGCTAGTTCCTTTTGGACACCTTTTAAAGAAAGAAAGATGATCCTGCAGTCACTCTCAGTCATTGTTGAAATGAAGAACAGATTTTCTCGCTAAATCAATAGCTGTCCCTTGCTAGTTAAATCTCATGACACCTGAGTGTCAAAGCATGTTAACTCTAAATGTGCCAAAAGTTTTTCGGAAAACTTCCTCTTCAGTCCCGTAAGAATTTCACGCATAGCGATCAACTGGTTATGAAATTTAAAAAATTGCTCAAAATGTATTAATAATATTATTGTCACACCGACTTCATCAAAAAGATAGGAATGGTTATTTCATGTATCCTAAAGACTGTCTTGAGCTTAAAACTATTTTTACCTATCGAGGCATGTTTTGGTAATAGAGGCTAAGCACGCATTATCACGCTTCAATAAATTAAGAGTTAAAAGTCCTTTCTAAAGTGTGCAATAGTAAATGGTTAGATGACTTGATGCCATGGTTACTTTTCAGCAAAACTCAGCAATAAAGCAGGGCTACTTTTGAAATTTTGTTGCTATCCTGAGTCCAAAAACGAAAAGAGAGTTTCAACATTTGTCTGCCATTTATTGTGTGCTGTGTGAATCTAATGTCATTCAGCTTTTTATAATTGTGCCCAGCAGATAAAGACATGTTTTTAAAGAGTGAATAGATCAAAATTACTAAAGTCCTGCTTAAATTTTTAAATCTGCATTTATAAGAATGTTACAATATTCTTTTTTTTTCCTTGCAGGCTCTGACAGCTTTATTGGCTGATGATAACAAATTTGGATTCATTATAATGGATGGTAATGGAGCTCTTTTTGGAACATTATCAGGGAACACAAGAGAAGTTTTGCACAAGTTTACAGTAGATTTACCAAAAAAACATGGTATGGTTTTAGAAAGAATTATTTTTCATGTAGACATTATTCCTGCCCTCACGTATTATTGTGCGTATAAATTTTTAGTTTGATTTTTTCATAGCTATATTCACAATAATAGCCATTGTATAGGAAGTTATTGTATTTTACCATTTTCAAAATTTCATCTATTTCAATATGAATGTCTTTGATTTGAATATTTTAGTTTATGGGAGATAAAAAGATGAATCTTGCTTTAAATAATACAAGTTACCAGCTATTTATGAAATTCCAAAGCATTCTGTAGAATGCCTGCAGTTTTAAATAAAGATATCAACCATGTCGTTTATGTGATGATGTAGGCGCAGGATAGTGTGAAAAGAACGGAATGCAAATATTTTTATTGGCAAAAATATTTAAAGACAAAAGAACAAATATGAAATAAGTAAATGGGGTTCTTAACGAAACCTGGAAAGCACAAGTGTTATTGAGCTACTTGTTGTAAGTAAGGCTACAGTGCCATTTTGCAGTCCACATTTTTTTCTTATAAAGACACTACATATGTTGGTTCTTGGTCTTGCACATATACCTTACAAATCCTAGATGGTTTCGTGTAGACTGAAAGGAAGTAGATTGAAGAGATATTTTATGGTCAGTAGCGTCTTCAGCTCTCAATAAGCTCTCGCATATAGCTTGTGCAGTTACAAGTCTATAAAATCTGTATTAACTACTTACAGACTGCCTCAGTCCTGTAAGGATTTCCCGTATTATGATTAACCGGTTATGAATTACAAAATTTGCATAAAATCCATTTATAATATTATTATCATACTGACTTCATTTTTTAGGCTAAGAATGGTTATTTTACGCATCCAAAAGACTACTGAGTTTGAAACAGTATTTACCTGTAGTTTAGTACTATTATTTTAGTAATATTGCATATCGAAAATGTATCTTCGAGAAAAAAAAAACCGCACAAACTACCAAAAAAACATCACGAATCAAGCGATAACACTAGCGTTGGCAACGGCCGCCATTGCTGGAAGTCAAATACATCATTTTTCAAGCATTGAAGAGTTTTTACTTTCCGAGATCTCATTTCTAACGAGAGTGGTATCTAGGGACGCATTGGATAGCGGGAAGAAACGCATTACAGTGCTTTGCGACTTTAAGAGTTAATTAAATAAAAACAATGTTTAATTGTTGATATCTTTTCCTTATAAAACATCTTATTTTAAAGTTTACACTTTAAAAATCTTTTTTTTTTTGTAAATGGAGAAGTTTGTACGAAAAAACCCAACTATTTTTAATTATTAATAATTGATTATTTATAGGTGATATTATTGAAAAGATTAACTATAATTTTAATTACTAGTTTATCGATTAAAATAATGTTAATCGATACAAAATTTTTTACTGATTAATCGAGAAATTTATTGATAATTTCCGCAGCCCTAATTAATTTTATAGAACTCTGCAAATACACATTACTGGTAAAATTGGTAATATATAAATATTACCACTTAAGGATTTTATTTGTAAATTTACTAAATACACTAAGTCTCCCATTAGTTGTTAATGGAAAAGGATAATTTTTAAAAAGTTTTTTCTTTATACAATTATAATTTTGTTTGCGCAGGTAGAGGAGGTCAATCAGCACTTCGATTTGCCCGTCTTAGGATGGAAAAACGACACAATTATGTACGAAAAGTAGCTGAAGTTGCTGTGACATTATTCATTACCAATGACAAGCCTAATATTGCAGGGTTAGTTTTAGCTGGATCTGCTGATTTCAAAACTGAGCTAAGCCAATCGGATATGTTTGATCCTGTAAGCTATCTGATTTTTTGCATATTGTTAAGTGTTTTTTAAAATTTTAATCAGTTTTTCATTTAGAGACATTTACCTTTTTTAAGTTGGTGTAGCAGAGGTGTCAATACTTATGTATGTCTTGGGGCCATCCGCGTTTTATATATGCTCAGGGGGTGGTTGGATTTTAAAGCTGAGTGATTACTAAGAATATTATTTGTTGGGTAGCTATCACTAAAAAAAACTAATGAAGATTTCTTTGATTTGAATTGACCAAAAAATTTAAAAATTGACTGCATGAGACATTTTGAGGGAGACTGGGAAGGGAGACGACATTCTTTTCTTACTTAAGTCTTTTGTCCACTATAGGGAAGAGAGAGATGTTTTCTTCTTTTTTTGTTTGTAGCATTAATTTAGGAAATGGGTTAACAATGTGTGGTATATAAAAATTTTCAAGGCTTTGTCTTCATTGAAGAGATAGAGAAATGCCTCAATTTTTGTTGGTGGCAATAAATAGGAAAGGGGTTAAAAAAATTTGAGGTGTGATAAGATGGTGGATGACAGCCTACCTTCTTTGCAAACACAAGTAATATACTGTAACTGTAAGATATTTGCATTTATAAATATTTTTAATTAATTTAATTTGTGATTGATGAAATTTGCAAATATTATTTAGCTGCTTGCTCCCTCTAAACTTTATTACCAGTTTGTACTATTTTAATAGAAAATTGTTTTAACAAATTGTCTTTGTTTTTTCAGCGTTTGCAAGCAAAAATTATCAAAATTGTGGATGTTTCGTATGGTGGTGAGAATGGCTTTAATCAAGCAATAGAACTTGCAGCGGATTCATTAGCAAATGTGAAATTTATTCAGGAAAAAAAACTAATAGGTAAAATTTCTGATTTGTAAGTTAAGCAAGATAACCAGTATTCTAGTTTGTAAAGAACTATTTCTCATAGAGATTGTTAAGACAGTGCATAGCTAGGCTTTGCAATTTTACTGGAGACCGCAATTAACCTTTAACCGTTCTTACCCTGAATACAGATGATGAAAATTATCACAAATATACTTACAAGAATGAGTCTTAACGTTAAAAGCCACGGATGGTTTTCAGTAAACTTCCGCCTCAATTCCGTAAGGATTTACCGTATTATGAAATTTTAAAAATTGCGTAAAAAGTATTAATATTAATATTGTCATACTCACTTCATTTTATAAAATAAAAATGGTTATTTTACATAACCAAAAGACCCTCTATAGTTTAAACTAATTTTACCTGTAGTTTAGAACTATTATTTTTATAAAGTATAGTATAGCACAATCCCATCTTCAAAAAAACACACGTAAAAGCTACAAAAAACTTCGCAAATCGTGCAATAACACTAGCGAGGGAAACGGCCCGAAGCTGAATAAGTCATCTTTACAGACTAGGTGCTCGTTTACACGCTTTGGGGCATTAAACGTTAAATTTTTTTTAAAGTGAAGAGTAACTCATTTTACTGTAAATACTTACACTCAGTGGAAAATATGGTGATAAAATTTTGCGCTTCAAAATAAATTAAATCCATACCATCTACAACTGATATGTTACAATTATTTTAGCTGCAGTACTTGTATAATATTCTGAAATTTGCAGAAAACCTGGGCACCTCCATTTGTAACTTATGTCATTTTTGTTCCAATATCATCGCAAATCTGTTATCATTTTGTACCTTTAAAACTACCCTGACACATTTGCAAAATACATTTTGCACATTTGCAAAATACATTTTGCAATTAAAATTAGAACATTTTAAGAGAAAGCTTTCTAAATCTTTGTAATTCACACAGCAAGAATAAGAGTAAGACATTGTATGTCATGAAAATGGAACAAATTATTTATGACTTATTAGCAAGCTGTTTTTAAAAAAAAATCACTTTTTATTTTGAAGATTCTTGAAGAATGGCATTATCTTTTCTTATTAACTCTCAAAGCCCCAACACGCATTAATGTGTGCCTTGTCTCCTATGCCGAAGCGAGTTCATGCGCACCTCAATATAACTCTCTTAAGAGACGAAATTACAGAAAATAAAAAAACTCTTCAATGCGTGAGAGATGATGTATTCGACTTCCGGCAATGGCGGCCTTTGCCCGCGTTGGTATTATCGCTCTATTTGCTAAGTTTGTTAGTAGCTTTAACGTTTTTTTTATTGAAGATGTGATTTTGCTATACTTTATTATAAGAATAATAGTACCTAACTACAGGCAAAAGTAGTATTAACTCTTAAAGTCGTAATGCGTCTCTTCCCGCCATCCGTAAAGCGTCATAATTCCTCAATGCTTGAAAAATGATGTATCCGACTTCCGGCAATGGCCGCCGTTGCCCGCGCTAATGTTATCCCTTGATTCGCGATGTTTTTTGGTAGTTTTAACTTTTTTTTTTTTTTTTTTCGAAGATACGTTTTTGTTATACTTTATTACTAAAATAATAATACTAAACTACAGGTAAATACTGTTTCAAACTTAGTACGGTCTTTTGGATGCATAAAATAACTCTTCTTAGCCTAAAAAATGAAGTCAGTATGACAATAATATTATAAATAGATTTTAAGCAAATTTTTAAATTTCATAACCAGTTTATTGTAATATGGGAAATCCTTATGGGACTGAGGCGGAAGTTTATTGAAAACCTTCTGGGGCTTTAAGAGTTAAACTCAAGACAGTCTTCTGTATAAGTAAATTAACTATTCTTTTCCTAAAAGATGAAGTCAGAATGCCAATAATAATATAAATGCATTGTTGGCAATATGGGAAATCATTACCGGACTGAGGAGGAAGTTTATTGAAAACCTTCTGGGGCTTTAAGAGTTAATATGCTTAAATTTAACCCTGTTCCATTAATTAATTCAAAATCAAGGGTTTTAAATATCAACTTCAGATTTATGATTGAGCCATGTGTAAGGTGTTCAAAAATAATTTTAAAGCAAAATTTAATTACCAGTAGTTAAAAATACTAAGGAAGTTAATTTTTAAAAATTTATTTTATTGAATTTTTTTTTTTTTAAATTTGTTTTTAAGGTGTGTATTTTATGTGTTGACTATATAGGTCGGTACTTTGATGAAATCTCTCAGGACACTGGAAAGTATTGCTTTGGTGTGGAAGACACTCTTAAAGCTATGGAAATGGGAGCAGTAGACATTCTAATAGTATGGGAGAATTTAGATATCCAGAGATTTGTCTTAAAGAATCACTCTACAGATGGTACGCAATTTAGTTTATATGTGACAAGCCATTTGTTGTGCATTTATTAACTAACTGTTACTAAGCCTCTGGCTAATGAAGCACCCATTTAGAAATTAATCTTGTAATTAAGCAACGCAAAGAAGCTCCCATTCTAACCTGCATTGCAGGCTCTAAAGATTATTGAAAATCACGATTTTTATTCTGTGAAAACAAAAATGACTTACAGAGTAAAGATGAAATTTTATTAACCTTAACCAGTAAATTTTTCTGTTCTACCATTGTTTAATTTTTTAGGCTTACTGAAAATGACAAAATCCCATACCAAATGAACTCAGAGACCCTAATGTATATATTTTCTTAAAGTACATTTGATAAGGTTTCTTGAGGAATAGAAATAATTTGTTTTATATTATGTATGCTGATATTGACCTTCACATAATGAGTAAAATTTTACTACTCTTCTTCATTCAAACCACACTAACACTCTATAATTTGTTCAAACTGTCATGAAACCAAGATTTTGAGATACTAGAAGCAATACTCTTTCAGAAAATGTATAGTTGTCATTTCTTTAAAAAATGTAAATTCGGTTAGTTTTTTATTCATTTACCTTCAAATTTTGGTCACTCAAAAAAAAGATTTCATTTAACTGACTTAATAGATTTTGCTATACTTTACTACTAAACTGCAGGTAAAATTAGCTTTAAACTCAAGACGGTCTTTTGGATACGTAAAATCACCATTTTTATCCTAAAAGATGAAGTCAATAATATAAATACATTTCAGCAATTTTTTAAATTTCATAACCAGTTGATTGCAATTCGGGAAATTCTTACGGGGCTGAGGTGGAAGTTTTCTGAAAACCTTATGGCACGTTAAGAGTTAAATAATAATTGTGAAACAAATACCACAAACATGAATGTCTTAAGTTCTTTTTCTTTTCCTACCAAGACCCTGGTGGGTCTTATGAATGAGATGAGGCTCGCAATGCTTGTGGCATCCAACTTTGCAAGCAGGGCACATGTGTTATTTCTGCCCTTGCTGCTTTTTTGTCTTTGCTTCTGTCACAGCAAACAAAGGAGCCCTTCTTGCCTTCCAATAAAAACAGCTAATGCACAGAGGTATCTGTGTATGGCAAAACACATTGAATGCCAGGTAGTTGAATTCAACTTTGAGACTGTTCAGTAGGTCATCACTAAAAATTAATTTTAATTATTAAAAGGCTCTGAATATATTTCCAAATTTATATTCTGACAGCAAACAGAATTACTGACAATGAAATTAGGATCTATTTTGAGTCTGTTCTTCTCTGTGTCAATGCACTCCCAAACAAATTTGTCAGTAAAATGTCATCACTGTGACAGATAGGTGCAGTGCTGATTACATCAATATTTGACTTCATGTTGTGTTCACTGCTACTTGCATTATCATCACTTAGTTGTGGAAAGTCTATGATATTATTATTTTCAGTGGTCTCCTATTAAACTAAATTAAAGAAAGATATTTAATGTTCATGGACCCTTTCCAAAATTTCACATGCGTTTATTCATAAAGCTAGCACTGAAAAAAACACATTTAAAAACTGCAACACACTGAAAAAGGAAGGAAATTCATTTCTCAATGGTTATCTCCCCTTTTTAAAGTAAAAATATAATCTTTGGCATTTTTAATGACAATCTTACTAATGGCTGTTTAATGTAAATAGCCAACCATCAGCCATTTGGACAGTTCTAGGGTAAACATATTTATTTTATGAGTAATTCAGTTGTCACTCTTTAATCCAGTGTTCTCATACTTTTTTGGGTAACGCGGCACTAAGAATATCCAAGAACACCCAAAAAAAATTTTAACTTATTTTTTTAAAAAAAGATATTTTTTTTACATATTACTGTGATGTATATAACTGTGATACATCAAGTGTGTTGGATTTGCATGCTTAATAAAGGGAACACATCAAATTCCACCATCATCATATTCCACCGGGGCTCCAAAGTCGACAAGCGCAACTCATCAGCTGTAAGGAGTCTCTCATTTCTTGGATTTGATTTCAGTTAATGCCGAAAAGCCAAATTCACAGAACCAAGAAGCTGAAAATGGCAACTACTTTCAAACTGACTAAAGAATAGACTTTCATAATTGCAAGCCATAATTCTTGTTGTTTGATAGAATTTTGTAATGCGATAAGCTGCTTCTCGCCTTCGGTCGTCAAATTGACTTCTTCCCTGACTGCAAACAGATTGATCACTGGAGCAAATTCCAGTGATGCCAATTTCAAGCCAACTACACCGCTAGAAAGAAAGAAAAATGATAATGGTGTAGACAGATGCCAACCGAATCTTAAAGGAAATGAAACAAATAGTTTATATTTCATCTAGTGTCAATATTGTGCCAATTCACTTAACAGAAATAATCTTGTTTTTGTCTATATACTCTCTGGAATTTCGTTTCTGGATTGTCTATATAATTATGAATATCTATATAAACTCTGGGATTAATCTTCTTCTTCTTCGTTCTCAATATTGAATATTGAGTTTTGCGTGCCACGAGTTTTGCGCCAATTGGCCCGTGGTCTCCGACTTCAGCCTGCTGTATTTTCTGGATTTGCTTCTATAGCCTTTGGTCAGCCAAGACCATCTGCAAGGCAGCAGTCATTTTTTTTGGCAAGTGATGCAGCGCTCACAAGCCACGGCTAAGAGTTCCACGCATTACCCTGCCGCTTTTCACCCATTTGGAGCTGGGTGGAACTCGGGGCGCCCTAGGCCCCAGGAACAAGTCCTTGGATTCGAACTCGTGACCATCGGAGCGACGGTCGAGCGCGCTTGCCACTAGTGATGTCCCAAAAACTGGTACAGCTACATAGTGGCAAAATTGAAATTACAGAAAAACCAGGACAGCAGTCTGGTAGGGTTAAGCTCTTATTACCCAGCTCATAGTTTTAATGGCAAGCCCCATCAAGCGTCAAATAAACATCTTCACGGATGTCCAAATTGACCTGTCCTAATCCCCAGCAAAAGCCGGGCATTTGGTCAAAAGGTGCTTAACTGTTTACCTGGAATGGACACTACTCAGAAGCCAATATCCCTTCTTGTGTTGGAAAAGTGCTCAGTCCTCATTTGGGCGATGAGTGTGTAAGTGTTACAAGGTAATTTCCACAATAGGCTACCATTTTCTGGCGATGTCTCCAGCCCTGGCACCACTTTTCTTGGAAGTGGTCCTCAAGCCACGATCTGTCTCTACCTGGGTCATCAGGTTGGGGCTGAACTGCACCTTCTCATGCCAATAAATAAGCCCTGTCAAGCTGTGGCACCTTGATTTACCCAATGATAAACTGTAAGAGTAGTGCCAGGATGCACTCTATTGTCTTCAGAATGACACTGGCCGTTTATTGCCTCCAAAGAGGATCAACTAATGCTTCCAAACTGAGCCTAATTCGGCACTGACTTTTCCATTCACTGAACGCCGGAGTACTTTTTGCAAACTCCTGTAGATTGCTTCTACCTTAGCATTGTGGCTAGTTAATGTGGTTCAGTCAGCTTGTTGCTCTATGGAACAGGCCAGGGGTAACTAACAATCACTTCTTTTGTCCTTGAAACAAAGATGCAGTCACCATAAATCTCCGTTGTCTTCAGAGCTTCATCATGCCATAGCTTGACTTTGCTAGCTTTTGTCTCCAGGGCCTAAATTATGTCAAAATTCAATGTATGAAACTCTTTATAATTGGTCTTTTGTATCCAATTGTCGTCTTTACTGCATTACTATTCAATCCACCTTTCCCCAAAATCAGTTAAAACAATAGCAATACCACTAATAATCTAGGACTAAAATAATCTTGTCGGTATCATTGCGATAGATATGCTTAACATCATATAGATACGTTAACATCCATATGGATATGTTGATTTTCCACTCATTACATAAAGATCAAATAAATGATAATATTTGTATATTATGAAATTTGAAGAAACTGTTGTAAGTCAAAATACAATATAATTTTTAAATTTCTTATATTTAATAGAAGAAAAAATATTACACCTTCGGCCGGATCAAGAAAAGGATAAAACATATTTCACTGATAAAGAGGTGAGAATTTTATTTTTCTTATTCAATATTTTAAATGGCATCCCGTAATCAATGAATTTTAAAAGAATAAAATTATGTGATAATTATATATTTTTTTATTGTTACATATATTTTTGGAAAAGTAGATTGATTTTTTTTAATTCTACAAAATGTTTATTTTTATTCAGACAGGAGTTGAATTAGAGTTAATAGAGCAAATGCCTTTGCTGGAGTGGTTTGCCAATAATTATAAAAATTTTGGTAAGTTTTAAAAAATTGTCTACTATAAATGTCAAAAGAACTTTTTAAATCTTTGGTACTAGTAGTAGTATATATTTGCCTCTTGAACTATTTTATTTCCACTTCTTAATAATGACTAATTCAGATAAAGTGAACTTCGTACTTAGAATAGTATTTTAATTGACGATAAAGTTTAATGTAGTCAAATCTGGGCTTAAACATTTCATTGTCTGTATTTAGGTGCCACCCTGGAAATTATTACAGATAAGTCACAAGAAGGAGCTCAGTTTGTCAAGGGTTTTGGTGGTATAGGAGGTAAAAATGAATTATCTGATTTAATTAAGTTATGTAATGTCAGATTACATGAAATGATTACATTATTGAGAAATTTGAATGCAGGGGGAAACTAAAAGTGGTAATTAGTACCATTCGATGGAAAGTTAATTTGCTTAATCCAATTTTTATTTTAAATTTTGTTTTTCAAATCATCTTTATATTTAATGGAACTGCCAGGATCTTGTGTTACTTTTCAAACAAAATGTAAGTTAATAATTTACTCAAGTTACACATTAAAATTGACAATCATTATTTTTTTCCACTAGGTATCTTAAGGTATCAAGTGGATTTTCAGGCCCTGGATCCCTCATTGCAAGAAGGTTTATATGAGGATTTTGATTTGGATGATTATTAAATGATTGTGTTATTTACACATGGATCAGCCTTCCTTAAGATGGACAGTTTACTATCTATGACTTCTTCTTCTTCTCTCTATTATGTATGCTAATGGAATCCAACAAACCCCGCCTTTGAAGGTCTGCAATGGCACTACACCAGTGTATGATAGCTCAGACAGAATGTTCTGGTTCTGATACATGGGCCATTCTTACTGTCTTTCATAAATAGGCAAGACAAACAAATTGACTGTAACACTAAGTACAGGATTTAACAAATAATATTCACTAAAAAAATCTTTGAAGTGATCATTAGATTTGCGGGGCTAAAGTACGCTACTGAAAATGTCCAGCTTTAGCGCGGAGTCTATGCTGCGACATTAGGGCCCAGGCATGTAGAAGTACTCTATACTCTTTGTAATCAGAATTATTGGGACATAATGTACTTTTATCTGAATCTAGTATGACCAAGAAAATGCTCTTTAGCTGTAATGCAGAATGACCCACAGTTATATCTGAGCTCATTGTGTACTAACAGGAATGCAATGTAAAGAATTCATCTGTTGATAAATGCCCCTTGACTGTTAATAATGTTGTTTCAAATGTATTTTAAAACAAGTGAGATTGTAGATAAAGTTTATTGTAAGAATGATTGTTGAACAGAACCTGTAAGCTTCCTTAGTTGAAATGACTTGTGTTTTATGTCCATCTCTGACACTGATTTACACAAAACCAAAATGCTATTTATTGCAAGTTGTTTATGCTGATCTTTTAGTTTTGCCTTTTGGGTTTGAGGGGTGCTGGATACAGATATCTCGCAAAATAAATTCAATTTTAAAATGTCATGTAGCTTTGTCCATTTCTTCTAATTTTATTCATCTCATTTTGACATAAACGCACAACATGGACAAATCCATAACATTCAAATTCTACTGGTGGTAGACTTTTTACAGAATAAAATGTACATATTTATTTAAACTTAACTTACATTATATTATTGTACTGATTTAGAATAAGATCTGAATCTGATTATACACAATAGGTACATGGATTTTCAAATATTTAAAAAATGGAAATCCATGTATTGACAATAATGCAAAGCTCATATTTTCCATTGAATTTGAATTCTTCCCATAAATAGAAAAAATTCTTCCCATAAATAGAAAATAAGCCATTATTATTCAGGAGGTTATGGGTGCTGTGTTAAATTAAATAACATTCTGTGTTTTATGTATAAAATGAGCCTTCATGACTGACATGACTAAGTTATTTTCCTATCCAAAAATGAAGTGTTAAAGTTAAAATGTGAAAAAAAAAAGACTATTCATATGACCAAATGGGAAATCAAAAGATGGCAGAGGCTAAATGTGAAAATACACTAATAAAAAAAAAAGTTAACACAGAATTATTGAAAGCAAAAAGAAGTAAAAAAAAAATGTTTGAAAGGGAGTGTTACTTTTTAACAATGTGGATTGAATAACCAAGTGTTTGGTTAACCAGCTGAATATTTGCCAACTTGCATAATCTTCTGAGTCCTTTCAAATGGTTACATATAATTGATATTCTTACTATAATTGGGTTTTAAAATAAATTAAAAACTAAGACAGCAACAATTGTGACACTAATCCCATGTGAACTCATTCAACAAGCGATGAATTTTATGCAATGCTTGTCTAGGTAACTGTAAATTGAACTGTGACAATATTACCCAAACCAGCTTGAATAACATCCCCTGGGTTAAGTTTTGAGACGCCAGATGGTGTGCCTGTAAGCAGTAAATCTCCTGGTTCTAGGGTAAAATACTGACTAGCATAACTTATTAAATGCTCTACAGAAAAAATCATGTCCCTTGTATTGCCTGATTGTCTTGTTTCTCCATTCACCTTGAGCCAAATATCAATATTGTTAGGATTTGGAATCTAATGTGAAAAAAAAATTGATGTGAATTATAATTTTGGGATAAATAAAGTTGCATTAGAACTTCATAATAGATTATAATAAATAGATTATGAAAATTTATTTTGAATGCCATTTAGCACATTATTAAAAGTACTAGTGCTAGTAATGGAACACACATTTTAGAAATTCTTAAAAATATCTATGAAATTTTACCTTCTCTTTCTCAATAAAAGCACTGACAGGGCATGAAGTGTCAAACCCTTTAGCAAGACACCAAGGATGGCCATTTTTCTTTGCCTCCGACTGCCAATCCCTAGCTGTCATATCTAAACCAAGAGCAAAGCCTCCTACATATTTCATGGCTTCTTCTTGTTTGATTTTTGAAGCATGTAGTCCAATGATGACTCCCAATTCTACTTCATGGTTGAGATCATTGCATCCCAAAGGAATCTAGTTATTATTATTAATTGATCATTAGATTTAACTTAAAATAATCAATATTCTTAATGTTCATATTCATGCATTACATTTACTCAAGTTTCAACAAGAGAAGATAGCAAGTCGATTAGTGCAAGGCAGTAATCTATATATATATAATTCTCTACATGGTCCAATCATGCTGGACGAGAAGCTGTCTGACCTCTGACCCCACCGACCAATCAGATTGCAAGAAAAGGTAGTAAACATTCAAAATTTTGTTGAATTGAAGTCTATTACTCTGTTCTTTCAGAACAACAAAATAACATGTATTTTGTAGGGTAATGGCTATAACATTCGCTTAACAAGCGGAGGTCGTGGCGCCGGTTCAATCACCAGCTAAGAAATTACTTTTTAAATTTTTAACTCTCCAAAACTCCAAATAACTTCGTGCTCTCCATTGTGCTCAGTGACAGAAAAGTAGTCATAAACTTTCGTCGACTATTACTTTCATAAAATGAATACTTTAGGCACCCTCCCACACTTTTTAGGCATCCGCAACTGTGTGTACCCGTAGTCATTTGTAATTCATCTCTCCTTTGTTCTCAGTCGCTTTGGTATCTCCTACAGTCGGCTGAGCCACATTGCCTTTCCATTGTTCTTTATGATTCCGGCTGAAGGTTGCAGGTTCAATCCCCAGCTAAGCCATTACTTTTAAATTTTTAAAAAAATGTTTGTGTTTGTGCCTGTTCATTTCCCACTATCTTTTTGATCACCATAACAAGCACAAGACGAGTGGGAATAAGTTTGACGCATGACCTTTGTCAGGTTATGCCAATTAGTTTATGGTTGGCAAACTAGGGTGGTGCTAGGTGGCAAGTGGCTAACCACAATGCACATGTTTCCAGATCAACTATGTGTTGCAGTTATCCGAGGTTCATTCGCGCTGTTTTGATTTCATCGCCATGTATTTTTGTGTCTGTTCACCCCCTCTACTTTCTTTACACTATCTATGAGCAAATCTGCGGTGCATGCTACGTCGCGGGCATCTAGTGTTATCTATTTCAGATTGATTGGTCATTTCCTGGTATTTTAAGTGTTTTTTTTGTTTTATATAGTATAGTATTAATAGTGAGCAAGGAAATTTTTCCCCCAAAAGCATGATTCTAACTCAGGAAATAAAAAGTGTGGACTTTGAGGAATGAGACGATTAATTTTGTGAGCTCTCCTATTTTGTTTTTCACAAGGTGTAAGAACAAAAATGCGTTAATAGTTTTTTAATAGCAAATATAGGTGGGTTTTTTTGGTTGTTTTTTTTTAAACATTAAAAAAAACAACAATGATTTTATATAAGCATTTTTTAGAAATGTCATAAATGATTAAGTAGCAAATAAATTGTTAAATAAATTTACCTAAATCATTTAATAATTTTTAAAAATTTGACTCTTAGTCTTAGACTTAGATAGAATGCATTGGCTTGGCAGGAAAAAGTCAGGACTAATAGTTTTCTTTCCAGGGTTGTCCTAAAGAATATGAATCATTTACAATAGGACTTGTACTTACTCTAGGCATTTCATTCCATGAAAGTATTATAATATAAAAGTAAAATAGCTTTTCCTTTTAACCCTTTCTAGTATTTTGTCATATTGCATAAAAAAGATTTCAAAAATTCAAATGTTTAAGTTTTAAAAAATACTTAAAAATAACATGCTGACCAGACAAAATGACATGGTACAAAGTACAAAATGACAAGGTGACATAACATTTTTACACAACCACACCTTGTCCGGTCTTATATTCCTTATATAAAAGTATGATCAAATTTTTTAAGATATTGTAATTATACATGCCCAAAGGTTGGAGAAACACAGTATTCTATTATCAGATTTGCATGTGATTATTTGACAATGTAATAACCTATTCTTATAATTATATACCTTTACCATTACTTCATTCATATGTGTAATTAAATGCCATTAAAAATGTACTTCACTTTTTACTTTTACTTGCATCAAGAAATTCATTTATCAGACAAGGACTAACCTTTATCGTTTGACCTTCAGTGATATATGCAGAAGTTGGTTTCAAAAATAGAATTGGCTTACTCGGTACTGGATTTCCTAACTCTGCAGCATGTTCTCTGAAATGTTTAAAAACAAAAAAGAATTAATAGAAAAAATTATTGTTTATTAATAAATATTAATGATACCATTCCAAATTATGAGGTATACATTTCAAATATTCTTAATACATTGATGTAAAGTGATGGGCATAAATTTAAATTAATTAAATCAAACAAAATGTCAATAAATCAAAAATATTCTTAGTTTTATAACATCAGATTTTAACACTTTTTACAATGTTTATACATTTTCTTCACTGTGCAAAAATAGTTGAAGTTAAATGTTATTATTTTTTAAAAAGAAAGTTTTAAAACTTATTTGTAAATACAATTGTTAAAGAGTTAACACTTAAGAGGTGACCTTTACAGTTGGCTTGAGGTTGAACTACTCCTTTAGTTGTTATAAAAACTATCTGTCCCCATTGCTCTAATGACTTTTTATATAAAAAATGTGGATGTAAGTGAAACATAAACTTTTACATCAATATCCCAATGTCTATTTATTTATTCAGTCACCTCTTTCATTAATTTTTTCCAGAAGAAATTTAGCGCTTATGTTAACTACGTTAAAAAAATGATTTGATGTAGTCGACCATTAAGATCGACTTGTAGAATTTTG
Source organism: Radix auricularia (assembly GCA_002072015.1). Taxonomy (NCBI): domain Eukaryota; kingdom Metazoa; phylum Mollusca; class Gastropoda; family Lymnaeidae; genus Radix; species Radix auricularia. The sequence goes on along the minus strand of MUZC01004645.1, from coordinate 620,321 downwards.
AAATGAAACCTTGTTTCACTTATAATTATGGACATCAGGGTTTCAATGCCCTATAGATTTTTAATTTGAGCCATTAAGTTTTAATGCACCAAGTTCAATTATATCCAGAACGCTTCAGGGGAGTGTATTCAACTTCCCAAAGTTTCATGGTGATCGGATATATTAATTAATATTTCTACACTTACACTTATAATAACTTATAAAAGAAAAAAACAACATCAAGGGCCCAATAGGAGCAAGATTAAGCTAATTCAAGTTACAAAACATGTAGATATCAATCTGGACTACATGGATATTAATATATGGAACAAGAAATATATGAATATGGGTGAGATTTAATCTGGCCTTTAGATAATTTATTGATTGTTGTTAAAACAGGATATGTATTGTATAGTATAGGCCTGACAAGACGTCACAGAACAATTAATACTAACGTTTCAACAAAAAGCCTTCCTGAAAAAACAAATAGACAAAAACAAATAAATCTAATGAAATGAAAACTTAGCTGCAGTGTAACCCAAAGACAAAAAGAGCTATAGGGTGAAGATAGATTGTATTACAAAGGATATATAGCTATGTGGAGAGAGGGGGTGGCAAATCATCAACATGTCGTTGAAAGTAAAACATTCATCCCATGTGGTGCAAAGGTATTTTTGAATAAGCCCATTTTCCAGACTAAATGCCAGGGCCTGGTGTATTTGTGCTGGAGACCGTGGCGGTGACAGTCATCCACCCCCATATGGTTGTGTCCAGTGGTGTAGTAGAGGGTGGGCGCAAGGGCTTCCCCATCCCACCTTTTTTGACACGGAGGGTGTGTCCAACCTGCATGGAGGGCATGCCATTTCAATTAACTTCAATCCATTACAGGCTTTTCAGTGTTACAATCAAATATGCTCAGCTGACAATGCAGGAGCCCTCCCATCTCTTTTTTTAGGACTACACCACTGGTCATGTCCATTGAAATTGAAATGTCTGGAGTATGACATTTCCGTCTTGTGCAATCGATCATAAATTTAAATGCACCAACTGTTATTTAATTTATTTATCTAATTTTAAAAAAATCTAAATAAATAATAGCTGAGAAAAACACCTGCCTTAGCCTTAGTTAAATTTTTTCATATATTAGCAAATTCAATATATAGGCTCAAATTCAATGAAACTTAAAATTTTAACAAAAAATATAAATATTATCTGTTGTAAAATTAAAATGACTTTTTAAACTTTACTCTTTTTAGTACTTTAACTTTAATAATTTACCAAACTCAATAAATTATTTAGTTAGTGTTATTTAATATTAAATTTTTTAATTTAAATACAACCTAAACCCTGGAAAAGTGTAAGAGTAGTAAGACACTATACTATAATCATTATAGTGGGACGTGGTGGCCGAGAGGTAGCGCTCTCGACTGTCATACTGATGGTCACGAGTTCGAATCCACACGAAAGTGAGGATTTGTTCTCGGGGCCAGAGGAGTCCCCGAGTCACCCAGCTCCGAATGGGTACCTAACTAGACAATAGTTAGGCGGCTGGGGTAATGCGTGGAACCCCTATAGCCGTGGCCTGTGACCGCTGCATCACTTGCCAACAGATCATCTCTCATGGTCTGTGGACGCAATTATCTTCTGCATAGAAGGAGCGTCTGTATATCTAAGATATAAGATATTATTTAGCCTAAATTATTTAAATTACATGTAAATTTAAATCATGAATCATGTCATTAACTTTAACTTAGTTCATTTCATAACGTATTATGTATGTTCATTATCTTAATTAAACTACAACTACCATGACCATGACCATGACCATACTAAATACATTGTGTACTACCATTTCTAAGACACAATAAACACACACACAAACTACTCATTCATCATAATTAATGTGATCATGTACAAACAATTTAGATCTATAATTTATATTAATCATAATCAATAACAATATTTGGCTAAAACCTATATCTCCGACCGGAGCGTCGCGTCTCTTCCCGTTGCTATGAAGGATAGTTGTTATTTTAATTTTAGGGTTTGGGTTAGGTATAGCTTTAGAATTTTCGGAAAATTCACGGGGCTCACACTATTTTTCCGGGCCGGTGACATGCCATAGCAACGAGATGGCCGTTGATAAGGTCGGCCCGGTCGGAGATATAGTGGCAATAAAATTGGCAATATATAATAATAATATAGGTTTTTTATAATTTAAATATATATTATGCCACAGACTATAACATTTTAATGAAAATACGTGCCTGTAATTTCGGCCAACGCAAATGATTTTTTTGCCTAATTCTCGAAACTGTGCTAGCTTAGACATTGTTATTTGTAATAGTAATAGTAATAGTATTTCAAATTTGCATTCAATAACTTCAAAGTGCTTCGTTTAGACCAGCTGCTATAATGACCTTTGGCCTCATATTTCCCAATGTCTGATTTTTTACGAAAAACAATTTAAGAAATAATTCTAATTATATATTTATAGTTTACAGTTATTACTCGTACTAGAAATTTTACATCAACAAAAGAAAAACAAAAGATTTAAATACAATATTTAATCTATTTAAATTAGAAAATGAATTTAAAAAATTATTTTAATAAGCTATTGATTACTGTACTAATTGACTCTGTTGATCAATGTAACAAAAGAATCTACCTGGCATACGATCGAATGAAAATTTTGCTTAGCCTTAGCAGAAATATATTTTTTAAAAACCTTTTTAAATTGTAAAAAAAAAAGCAAAAGTTTTGAGGGTGTGGAAATATAAAGTTACAGATCTACATTTCAGTATAGATCTACAGTCTGAAGATGTTGGGAAAGTGTACAGGGGGGAGGGCGGTGGATGGGGTGGTTGTGAGTTGTGAAATTTAAGAACTGCTAGATTCACTACTGGAGAATATTCAAAACTGACAACAACAAAAATAATTTGAAAAAAAATGTATTAATTAAAAAAAAAAAACAAAAAACAAAAAACAAAACAAAAAAACAACCCATTAGCCATTAATAAAATTATTAAATTTTGAAACATTCGAGGATAGTGATAGAGGAACCAAGAGTAAACTAGTAATTATACATGTTACATACAGCAATTAATTATAATTTAGAAATACAAAACAAAGATAGTTCTAAGATAGCTTACTTAATACAACCAACAAATAGACGTGTTGGCAGTGTTGGATAAAAACAACTTCACCTTTCTTATTCCATATGCAAGAACAAACGCATACGAATTTTCGTTCCATCTTCCGGAATTCGAGCGCGGCATGGGTTGCCTGAAGAAACCAGAAACCAGGAAAACCAACACTTTATCTTCTTATCTTTTCTGTTACAGGTGCTCTTTCTATACAGAACATTATTGCGTCCCATGTTTCTATATGGTTTGTGTTTAGTCCTGCATTCTTATTAGAATTAGAGTTTTTAATAATGATAGAGATTGAGCTATTGGATTTGACTTTTTAGCAGACGACATTTGTCACAGAAATTCTGTACTCTTCTTTGCATGAGGGAAACTGTTGTTCCTTCGCCTTGCAGAGACTCGTTTGTAACAAATCTACAAGAAAGGCTAGAGATATTAATAAGAAGGCCTGATTCTGCAGTGGGCAGTCCATGTTTTTCTAGGCATAAAATTCATTTTGCTTACCAACCATGGCAGGCACTGTGCAGATGCCTTGTGGGTTCTTCGGGTCAAAGTGCGAGTCGATGCAAGCTTTATCATCATTTAAAACTCTAGTAAGAATACAGGACTAAACACAAACCATAGAAAAAATAGGACGCAATAATCTTCTGTACAGAAGAAATGTCTGTAACATATAAGATAAGAAGATAAACTGCTAAAAATATGTTTTCTCCGTAGAGAGCAGATCCTCGACAATTCAAATTCTATATATATATATATATATATTAGGGCTGTTATCGATTAAATTAAATTTAATCGTTAACTTTTGACAAATTACCGATTAATTAATCGATAATTTTGTTAAAGCTAGAAATAAAGATTATGGCGTCATTTATCTGAAAATTTTAAGGGAAGTAATAAAAACAGGCTATTGATATTTTTATTTAGTTATTTTTAAAACATAGTTAACAATGAAAATAAGTGAAATAACATATTAAAGTTTAGGCACTTGAATGAAAATTTCTAATTAATTTTAAAATACAAAAGTAATACAGCGACATAGAAATTGTTTGATGATTAACAAAAAGATAAAAATAATCCTTTTTATCCAAAGTGATTCAAAAGTTAAGACCTTATAATCGCTTTTTTCACTATGTTGTTTTCCTTCACATTTTGTGCCATTTTATGGCATTTTTTAAAAATTGCCCATAACTTAAGTATTTAGTTTAATTTAAAAGATATAATACTATTAGGAGATGTATTTAAATATAAGTAGTTCAATATAATGTCTATGAATTTAAATATTAATATTGTTTAATAATTAAAAAAACAAAAAATAATTATAAAACAGGTTATTTTAAAGTTTACACTTTCCAACTTTCTTTAACGGAAAAGTTTGTACGTTAAAAAAAACCCACAAAAAACAAAAACAAACACTATTATTAATTATTTATTAAAAACTCAAAATAATTGTTTAAAAAAATATTTTTTATTTTTAATCACTATTTTATCGATTAAAATAATTTTAATCGATAAAATAATTTACCGATTAATCGAGAAATTAATCGGTAATTTCCGCAGCCCTAANTATATATATATATATACACGAATCTGGCCAAAAAGGTATGGGAACTCAGTTCCCATGAGTTCCCACTGAAAAAAGCACTGCTTACAGCTGCTAGTGAAGTTGACCGACGTGTTACACAGAACAAGCACAACACATCTAATGTGCGTATCACACGGTCTTGGCGCGCTTCAATATTAGGCTGCTAAAATTAATTGCCTGCCCTCATTTGCTACAATGAATATGAGCGCCAAACACAGCAGCTAACGCTACAGCTGCCGGAGTCGTAATTTTTTTTATAGCAATAACAAGTGCTTAAGAGTGTAAATGAATATTCTATATTTCGTTTACAACTTTACAAAATCCTTTGCCAAATTGCAAGTAGGCCTATATGACGGCCGCAACAGATTTCCACGGCCACATGTTTTCGTGCCCAAGGCCTATGCGGCCGCACTGCCGTAGGTTGCGCACCCTTGTTCTATGGATTATACAATCATCAGCAAATAACCTAACTTTTGTTCTTGTTGAGATGCTGTTGGGTAAATCATTTATATAAATTTAAAAGAGTAAAGGTCCTAGCACAGTTCTGTGTGGTACTCCTGAGTTAACCTTTATCGGTGCAGATTGAGGTACATTAATTATTACAATTACAGTTTGCTCCCTACCCAAACGACATTTCTTGGATCCAGTGATGTAAGGGACCTGAGATTCCAAGGTATTTACGTTTTTTTAGGTGGTGAACTTTGTCAAATACTTTTGAGAAGTCTAGTAATATTGTATTTATTTGATCGTTATTGTGTAAGCCTTTTGATATTTCATCTATTAGACCTATTATTACTATTATTTGTGTTTCACGTGATCTGTTTTTCTAAAGCCGTGTTGATGTGGGCATAGGACATTATATTTGTCAAGGTGGTTAACTATTCTACTATATATTATGTGTTCCAGCAATATAGGTACAGGTGATACTGGTGATACAAGTCTGCAATTAACAGGGTCTGATTTATCACCTTTCTTAAAGAGTGGCATTACGTCGACTAATTTCCAATCATGGGGCACTTAACCCTGGTTTAGAGAGGCTTGAAAAAGAACTACAAGGATTGGGGAGAGTTCATTGCTTAATTCTTTTAGTAACCTGGCAGGCAATTCATCTGGACCACTTTATCAAGATTTAAAGCTCAAATAGGACTGCAGGACTAGTCACAAAATATAGATAACTGTAGGACGCAATAATCTTCTTTATGGAAGGCGCATCTGTAACAGATAAGATAGATACCATGTAATCATACATCGTAAAAGTATGAGAAATGAAAGGGGTTCTCTGTACAATTACAGTGGTAACTCGGTATGTCTGCTTTGATATAATGCCCAACTTGTTAAACGTTCTGTTTGGACGCGAAACATTTTGCTTGGTATTGTAACAAAAATAAAAATATAGTGTGAGTTAATAAAATACGCATTTATAAATTCAAATAATTAAGGGGATATTTTATTTTAACATCGGATACGTTATTTTGGTAGAGACTTAATTTCAAGACACCGGACATGTAGCTCCACCGTTCTATTGCTCCGGTCGCCGGACATACTGTCATCCGTTCTATTCATCCAAGCGTCAAACTCTTAGCCAGTCATCCATACGCTCACCTAGCCTACCCAAAAAGTTTAATGCTAAAACTAGAACTGAAGGCTACTCCAATTGAAACCAAATACTAATGACTAGACAAATTGTTGTTAAAAGGTTGTGAAAATTCGCACCAATATTTCACTTAAGTTTTTCTGTCAAATGGCAAAGTCGATATTAACTTCCTTTTCTTTAAAAAAATATTTTGATAAAGCCAGACACTCAAGTTTTAGAGGACTTCCAGGACTTTTATATTTATATCTCAATTGGACATCGTATAAGTATAAACACAACCATAGTGACCATAGTCACAGACCTCAAACGATTTTTGCATTGTCGTCTGGTTATGGAAAATGTGGAGTTGCTGTTATTCGAATTTCAGGGCCAAATGCAAAGTTAACCATTGAACAGATTGTCAGAAACAATGTCAACAACATTAAACCTAGAACTGCTGCACTTCTTAGATTGTATGAACCACATACTAAAGAAATGTTAGATAAAGCTTTGGTGTTGTGGTTTCCAGGTATTTTCAGTGGTATTCATCAACTTAAGGGCCTTAAGATTTTTATTATTTATATCTAAATATATGTAGTCTAGCCTAAAGTCGAAAGAGTAAGACTAAAACAAAATTTCTTAGCTTCTTGTATTGATGGATCACCACCAAAGTCCAAACTTGGGCTGGCATCACAGTTTGATTTTGCATTAATAATAACCGGTTAGTAAAATAGTAAATGGTTAAAATGGGTACCCATAATATTAATAATGTGGCAGCAAGGTAAAGTGACAGTTAGATGAAGCCAATAAAGTAATGTTCCACTTTCAGAACATGCTGGCCTATGGGGCAAGTGAAGCAGCGTTTACAAGTTTTTATATGTATAGCCACAGTGTACATAGGGATTGTGTGGCTAGCACAATGCGGCTCAGCCACCTTTATTTCCACAACTGATGTCAGATACCCATTCGAAGCTTGGTGGACTCAGGGATGCCCTTAGACTCGAGAACAAGACCCAGAGACTTGAACTTTTGACTCTCGGTACGCTAGTCGAGAGCACTGCCACTCAGCCACTGCGCCAATACAGGCAATAGATGAACGTCATCCTGTTCAACAGAAAATGATTTTCAATGTAAAATTTGTTTGAATTCTGTTCACTCTAGTGGGGTTGTGACAGGTTTTCTGGGGGCCGCCAACTGTTGACTAAAAATATTACTATAATTTATAATGGAAATTTTCTCTTTTTTTAGAAAACCTTTATTGAAAAGTACTTAATGAATTTCATGGGGGTCTCGGGTCACATGGCTTTTATAAAATGGGTTTGCCACCCAAAAAAGGTTGGAAACCATTGTGTTAGTTAAATGTCAGGCTCTCATCAGAGTATTTGTTATGTTAAATTATCCAGCTGGTAAAAATTAAAAAAAAAAAATCTTAATTAAAAATATTTATTTAAAAAAAAAATGATTCTTAAGAACAGGGACTCTTATTTATATATTACCCGAAAGATTGTGTGGTCTTTTGCTAATGACTTTCAGGGAAAGTTAGTCTAGTAGAACATTAAAATTAATAAAACCTGGACCAGGGGCTGTAAACAGCAAAGTGGTCTGAGGATTCCTGCCTACAGCCTCCTGAAATTCCAGGATGTAATGAAAATTTTGTTTTATCCATAGAAAACTCCTTAATTTATAAAAAAAAATGTGTCCTTAAATGTCCCAACATTTGATTTTAACGCATTTTGGGGTGAAAAATTTAATGGGCAGTTTTTTCTTTCCTTGTAACAAGTTTATCAGTTTTTGATCAACTGAATTTTGATTCTTAACATTTTAAAGCTCCTGGAATTTTATGTATGTTTTCTGTTAAAATCCTGGAATTTGATTTTAGGTATGGTGCAGGAACCCTGTAGTCTAATGTAAAGATGAGTTCATGTGTGACAGATAAAACACCTCTAAAATCAGGAAATGCAAAGCTTATGAATTATGGAGATTTATTTTATTTGAAATTTTTTTTTATTTAGAGTTCAGCAAGGTCAGGATCTGGTTAATGGCTTAATTTTGTAAATAAAATTAACGTTTTCTTAGTTTAATAATTTTGCTATTATAAAACTGAACTTGATTATTAGTTTTTGAAAAAAACAAAAAACATAAGCTATATTTCTGTGTTTTAGGCCCTCACAGTTTTACAGGTGAAGATGTTGTTGAATTTCATGTCCATGGAGGTCCTGCTGTAATTTCTTCAGTACTAACAGCACTTGGCTCTATTACTGGATTAAAGCCTGCTCAACCTGGGGAATTTGCCAAACAGTAAGTTTTGTTTTAAATAATAATCTAAGGCCTCTGAATTTACTAGCATGTTGAAATAAAACCTCCACAATTATTGTCAGAGCAATTAGCGAGTTAGTATAACAAACTGTCAGTGAAAAATTTCCAAAAAATGGTGAGAGATGATTAGGGATACTGGTTAAATTGATACTATAGAAGTTTCAGTAGTACATAATTAATGTAAAGAATTACTGTTACTGCTATTCTATATATTCTTAGAATTTATGTCTCATCTGAAAGGACAAGTTATTTAATTTTTCTTATTTCAAAGTAAAGTACCTAATATTTTTTGTGTTCCAAACTTGATACTAAGTAATATTCTTCTTGTAAAATGTAAAATTTTGTTACATTTTGTCCCTTTGTGTTTCCAGTTTCATTTCTATGTACATGTATTACCATTGCATATTTTGTGCTCTCACAGTTCAGTATATAACTCTTTGATTTTACACTTTGCAAATATTATAATTGCTTTTATATTTTATTTTCTCCTGTATCCTGTCCAAAATATGGTTACCCCAAAATATACTCTTGATGCTATTTTTTTGTGTATATTATATGAAAATATGCATTGTAGGAAAATCATATAATTACATTGTGGGTATCAAATATCAGGAAACTTTAGTCATTCAATAAATGCACTCATTATCCCTGACATACTAATCAGTGGGCTTAGAAGATACAGTGCACATTCTTCACCACAAGCCAGCTAGAAAGACCCATATGTTTTGTCATTTTCTGTCAATGACTTTTGTCTTGGTAGTTGCTGTTTGATGTAGATTCTCAATCAAATAGATTTTCTGCTTAGCTTCTCAAAAATTAAAGTTCATGCTATAGTCTTCAAGGCCTATTGTGTTCACCTCTATTTAAAGACACAACAAAAATGTAAAATACTTGAAACTATGCCTACGAATAAGTTGCAAATATTTTTTTGTAAATGTTTGCATTTGCACTTTTTATTTTTATTTCTTTATTTGTAATTTTTCAGTTTATTTTTGGGTATACGATAATCACTGGCTGAACCTGCAAAATTCCTCACTTTTGCCTCAGTCACATGGGTTGGTGATAGCAGCTAGTGTTATTACAGGTTTCACTTTACCTCATGACCAGGGCTACTTTTAAATATCATATTAAAAGTTTTAGTAATTCTTTGATCTACTCAATAGCAATATTAAGAGTGAGTCAGTTCATATTAAAAATTTAACTAATTCTTTTAGCTCCTGGGTACCAATTTGACAGTCATTTATGAACCCAACTACTTACAGTGATATATAAATTATCAAATTATTATTATAATTATATGGTGTATTATCTCATTTAATTTTCTTTTTCTTTAAACTTTGTGTTCTTAGGGCATTTGTAAATGGCAAATTAGACCTAACAGAGGTTGAAGGACTGGGTGACTTGATTCATGCAGAAACTGAAGTGCAAAGAAAGCAGGCCCTTAGACAGATGGAAGGAGAGCTTGGTCATATTTACTCCAGTTGGAGAACTCGACTCCTAAAGGTTTAATTAAGTTGCATTAATGTAGCTTATTACCAGGGATCTGATTATTGTGATATGGTAAAATTATTCAAGTAATTATTTTAAAATGGTAAAATTATTCTTGTTTAAACATCAGTGATTTTTAAAAAAAAAGTCTTTAACTTTAAAATTGTTTTCTCTTTTAACCAGTGCCTTGCTAATACTGAAGCATTCATCGACTTCCATGAAGAAGAAAACATTGAAGATGACATATTAGATTCAGGTTTGTCAGTTTATACAAGGAAATAATTTGCTTTAAAAGTATAGTTATTGAATATCATATTTTTTTAAAACTCAGCTCAAAATTAGATAGCTTTTGAAAAAATTAGTGGTTATTTTTACTTAGGTCTATTTAGGTAATGATAAAAAAATTATTAGTATATGCTTATAATATTTTATTTGCTACTAATTAATTGACATCCATCTCGAGAGACAAGTATGCATCACCGTTGGGTTGAGTTGCATTTTCTCGTGTGGCAGAGCAGTCCTATCCTTGAGTGACAGTATTTTCCACAGCTTTAGCACACAATTTCTGTGCTTCCCAATGTTTTGGCCTTTTCTCCTAGCTTTTCTGTTTGCAGCCTCCATTCTTTGCTCCTCTGCTGCTGTGATGCCCTCTTTGACAACTCTGCTTTAAATTCCCAGTCACTTGTGCTTATTTTGGCTGTTTCATAACTTTCTGGCAGACATCTGTAAATCGGAGACATGGGCGACCTGTCTTCTACTTTCCCAATGCCAGTTCTCCATATAGAAAGTCCTTGGGGATTTGACCTGTGTACATTCATTTTACATATCCTAGCCATCTTAGGCATCTATCTCTAAGGATTGAGAAAATACTTTGGATATTGGCACGCATCAGGACCTCACTATTTGGCACTTTGACCTGTCATTTAATGCCAAGGATGCGACACAGGCACCTCAAGTGGAAGTTATTCAGCTTGCAGTCATGGCATGGGATGTATAGTTGGTCCATGTCTTGCCCCTGTGTAGCAGCATACTGATGACGCAGGCGCTGTAGAAAGGCTCAATGGACGCACAGTTTGATTTTCTCTGTTAACTTGGTTATATGCTACTGCATAACTGATAAATGACTAAACTTTGTTGAATCTATGCTTATTAACTGCATAATTAATGACATAATTACATATTCAATTATACTTTCAGTAATTGTTGAAGCAACAAAGATCAAAGATGAAGTTTCTGCACATTTGCAAGATTGTCGTCATGGTGAAAGGCGCAGAGATGGTTTACATGTAGTTATCATTGGAGAACCTAATGTTGGAAAAAGCAGTTTGTTAAATGCAATATGTTAGTAATCCCCATATTTTTATTTAATTTTTGGTACATATATTTTATTTATTTATTGAGATAAAAGCTGACTTCAGAAAAGTTACAGATAGAGAGGTTTTTCACTTGTTTCATTTCTGAAGAGATGTCCCAACTTCATCTGCACGCAGTTTAAACAGTTTAAAGCTGGATTTCTCCCAATTTAGGTTAACACAGTAGTCATCTAAATGATGAAAACATGCAGTCCACCATGAGAATATCAATGATGCACATTACTCCTAAAACTAAAATAAATAAACTAGTTGCCCAGAAAGCAATTAGTAAAGAGCAAAATATTTTTATCTTGTAATTTCTATTCAAGTTCAACTTTTTAAAAAGCTTAAATTTTCAAATATTTATTATTTGTCATGTTTGGCCTGCAGCCTGCATATGATTTGACTTTTCTAAATTATTGAATTTGACACCAATATTCCCTCTAAAGTTCTTTGCTTTATAAGCAGTATAAAAAAAAAACTTGTGTCCAAAGCTGCCCAGCATCCATTTTTTCTGCAATATTTTATAAAATTTGCTGCATAGAAATCTAAAATGCTGCGAGCTTAAAGTGAGCATTGTGTGGCCCTTGACTTAAATATGTAAATTATATAAAATAAAGTCTTATGGGCTATGTCAACAGGTACCCGGGACTCAGGTACCCGTTGCTAATGAAAACTTAGCTGCAGTGAAATCCAACGCAGCTAAGTTTTCATTTTTTATATTCGTTTTATTTGTGTATTGTATGTCAGTTGAAAAAAGGCTCTTTGCCAAAACGTTTGCTGTTTTGTTGCGTCCTGTCAGGCTAACCCTTACCTTGTTTACACCTTTTCCATTTACTTTTTTATAAGCCTGATTGCAGTCTCACCCCTCATTTTGTGCCCATTAACACGTTTTGACCTAGAAAAACTGATGTTTATAATGCGTACAAGGTTGTCAGTATTTAAAGTTAATAAATTAAATAGTTACTAACAGTGTAAGATGTCAGTCAGCCTTGAGGATGAACCGCATAGAGATGAAAGAGGCCATGATTGTTTTTTTTGTTTATAAAAACACCCCTGCTTTGACATTAACTTTGCTTTGAAATATGCTGACATTGGGTTAATTTTGTTTCTTTATGTACCCCCTCCTATAACCGCACCATCTCCATTAACTTGTGTTTATTGTGTTTGCTAACACGCGTTGACCTAGAAAGTCTGATGTTAAAATATGTACAAGGTCATCAGGTTTTACAGTTAGTAAATTAAATTGTTACTAACAGTGTCAGATGGGTAACTCATGGGGATGGACTGCATGGAGATGAAAGAAGTCATGTTTGGTTTTGTTAATAAAACACTCTGGCTTTGGCACTAACTTTGCTCTGAAATACGGCGACATTGGATTTCCGATTTTAGATTTTGTTTATCTACAGCCCTCTCCTCCCTCCCTTTGATTGCATTTTGTGTGTTCATTACCAAGTGTGTGTTGCCCAAAAGCTGATTTTATTTTATTAATACACTCAAAGTTGTCAGTTTTTAAAGTCAATAAATTAGTTAATTAGTTACTAATAGTTAAGGGGCCATCCATAAATGACATTTTGCACCTAAGGGAGGAGGGGGTCATACATTTGTGATGAGGGAAGGTGTGTGTGTTTTAGAAATGTGATGTCACATTAAAACGTGCAACTTTAAATAAAAGTTCTTCTTAAATATTTTATTGTGTACAATTTATTTAATGATCTTTTATATAGATTTATGCGTGTATCAATTTTAGAGTTCAACTTCACATTAAATACAAACTTAAGTGACAATAAAATTATTTGACACATGCTTATTTTAAAAAAGGAAATAAGGCTTTTATGGGGGGGGGGGGGGGGTGCAAAGTTTTATGACATCATATTATAGTGTGGTCTAAGTTTTTAAAAACCGTCCAAAATAGCATGATGTCATTTATGTACGTCCGCCGTGTTGCTACTGTGTGAAATGAGGTGCATGGAAGGTGGCGAGGTAGCATTGTATAGCAGTCATGATGGGGAAAATTATGCAATGTTTCGAACGGGTAACCCTGGTACCGGTTTGAAATTGGGACAGGTACCCCGGACAGCATCTGGAACAGTGATTAATTATGTAAAAGTTTAATGCTTATATCTCTACAGAAATATACAAAAAACAAAAGTAAAGCAGAAATCTATTTCAGTCTAAATGAAACATTTTGTCCCATTCTAGGTCAAAGACCAGCAGCAATTGTTTCACCAATTGCAGGTACAACAAGAGATGTGGTGGAGACAGCATTAAATATAGCGGGATACCCTGTTCTCTTGAGTGACACTGCTGGTATACAAGAGACTTTTGATGTGGTAGAAAAAGAGGGCATTTCAAGAGCTTTAGCTAGGTAAGTCTGTATGTAGTCTTAAAAGGCTAAAATTTTAGATTTTTTAAAAGGTTATTTTTTATCCTGTTAGTTAAAATGTTGAATACAGAAATATGGAAATGAATAAAAATAAAGACAATAACATGCAGAATGGACTAATATTTAATATTATTATTTTTATTATTATCACTACAAGTGGGATTTATAGGTGATTTTTAGGTTTAAAAAAAAAATTTATTATAAAGAAAAAAAGAACAGTTAATTTTTATTGAAATTTTAAAATCTATTTTTAATCTGAAATTAGTTAAGTATTAAGTAGTTCTGATTTTGTGATTTGAATCTTGTTACATTAATTATATATATGTATTTCAGAGCAACAGCTGCTGATCTAAAAATAGTTGTTTTAGACCTCTCAAAACATGAAAACATATTGTTAACTTCTCCATCCTTTGAAAACTTTTTGATCTCATATATGGTATGTCTAGGCTTATTGCAAGAAGATCAATATCAAATTGAAAACAGTGACATCACAAAATTTGCCTCTAGTGAGTTAAAAAGTGAAAACCATAAACTGATTTTTAAGACAGCTGAAGAAACTGACACATACATTACCTTTTTCAAAAGTTCTCCAGATCAGTCATTCAAGTCTAAAAAATTGAGCAGTGAAAATATTGATCTGTCAAATATTCTTGTTGTCATAAACAAGAGTGACATGGTCACTAATGATAAAATATCTGATTTTATACAAGCTCATAGTGATGTGATATGCAGCCTTTCTTGTAAAAGTGGAGAAGGTTTTGATATTTTCATGAAGAAGTTGGTGGATAAGATACAAAATTTGTAAGTTGACATTTTTAAATAGAGATCCCATTTAATTTATATTTTAGTTTATGTTAATTTTATTTGAAAATTTATGACCTGCTGATTGGAACGGAAATGCATTCTAGCTCCTTTATTCACTTGAAGATTAGCTTCCACAATTTACATTTGATCTTGAAGAATATGCCTAGATTCATTACAGATTGTAAAGTTAATTGCCTAGAATCATTACAGTAAATTACAGATTGTGGAGTTTATTGAAGACCTTACTCTTGTAATAGTCAAATATTAATAACTGTTTCTTTTAATTAAAAAAAATAGATGTGGCAATCCAACTGTCGGAAGTCCTAGTTTGACACAAGCTCGCCACCGTCTCCATCTCAACAAATGCCTGCAGTATTTAACTGAATTTTCCCCCTATTTGCAAACTGATGTGGTTTTGGCAGCTGAGAAATTGCGTTTGGCAGTTCGTGAACTTGCTAATATCACAGGTGCTGTATCAACTGAGGATGTACTAGATGTCATATTCAGAGACTTTTGTATTGGAAAGTGATATTTCAATAAGCTTTAGACTATTTTTCATATTAATAAAAATATGTTCATACAATCCACCATTTATTGTTATTTAATTTTATAATACAAAAAATGGATTGATAATTATTAAAAATAATAAAACATAACAAACGAAGAACAAGTAATTAATTTATTGTGTCCCACGAAGTATAAATTCATATACAAATAGAAATGATTTCAAAGTAAAATCACTACTTAAAATTATAAGATCAGTATTTACAATATTTAAGGTACAAAATAAAGTGGAATATTTTTCCTCAAAGCAGTAAGCACAAGATTTTTAAAAATACAGAAACAAAATTTACTTTTCTAACTTTTAGAACCAAACATATCAACTAAATACAAGCCTGATCAGAAATGATATAGTCAATGACCTTTCCACATAAGAACCACAGCATTCAAATAATTTTAAAAAAGCTTTAAATTTTCATGTGTGCACTAGTTAACACAAATCATAAAAAAAGCATTAACAAATTAAGTGTTTTTAAAAAGTCTCTACAGTAAATGCCACAAAGCATACATATTTAAATTAATTTTAAATGTGCAAAATGAAGACCATTTAATTTGTTGAAAATAAAGAATGAATCTTTTTTTTTTTTTTTGTTCAATGCAAAACTACCTCATAGTTTTAGTTCAGCAGAGCAAGTTAAAGGCACATTTTGTTCAAGAGATTTTCAACAACATTACAAAAGAATGAAGAAAAATGTACTAAACTTAATGTAATTAATGAGAAATACACTGTTTAAAGGTTGTATTAGAAAAAAAAATAATTTAATTTCACCCTTAAATTTATATTCTTGAATTTTAATTTGTGACAGTCTTACATCTTCATCATTTTTAATAATTTTTATGAACCATGTTTCAAATCAATCAAGCAGAATAATAATTTTATTTTAAATCAAATAAAACTCATCATAAATTAATTAAAAATAACTGAAACTTAATTGATTTAATTTTTAACATTAATCCGTAATGTAATATGTTTATAAAACAGAAAATGATGTATTTAAACTTTTAAAAAATTCAAATGATATGACATGGTGAGGAAAAATAAAAAAGTAATAATTTAAATGGTTTATGAACCTTTAAAAAAATTGACCATCAATATCAAGGTTACATTAAATTGCATGCTTATATAATATAACACATTTGTTCAGTGAGATTTTGTAAAAATGTAAAATAAAAAAATTGTATAACCCACTAATGATCTACAACTTAAAATATCAAATAAAGGGAATCAATGATATTTTTAAAATGACATAAAACAAAAATGGAATGTAACAAGACTCCCATTAAAAAGAAACAATGCTATCACAAATCGAGGGAGGCATACTTAAACCATGTTGTAACACAGCAATTACTTAATTTTTAAACCTAATAACCATGCATGTCTTTTTTGGCAAATACACTGGGGTCAAAGACTTTATTTACAGTGTAAAATTAATTTCAAGGAACAAATATATATTAGTGAATTTGGAAGCCTTTGGTTGGATAAAAATAAAACATAGCTTAAAAAAAAAACAAAACAATAAACCACACCATCAGCTAGCCAAGATAAAGTATTACACTTTAGAAGAGGTTAACTGCACAAAATTTGTTTTAAGAGATGGAAATATTTCTGTTTAGGAAAGGGCTTAATGCAGATGTGATGGCAAAAATGCTGAAAGGAACAAGGCCTTTGGCAGCACAGCCAAAGGATAATTACCTCAATGTTATAACATTCTGAAACAAATAATCAATCTTACCTAAATTTTCTTTACTCATTTTTCTAAACTTATGCTCATGAAGGAAAAATTAAAATTACTTAAAATTTTTAACACTTTTTATTACCCCAAGGGGAACATTCTTGTAGTATGTATGCACTGGGAATGATGGCACAGAGGAATTTGGGAGGCCAAGCATTCTGAGCAAAAATTTTGAATAGTTGTTAAAATTGTTACTAAATCCAAGATAGATAATACCTTGGAACTTAAAATAACAAATCCACATGACCATGTATTAGCAAAATAAAGAGTTTAATAATAATTAGGGCCGGGGAAATTAACTATTAATTCCTCGATCATTTGTTAAATTTTGTATTGATTAAACATTTATTAAAATAATTTAAATCAATAAAAATTCAATTAAAATTTAAGAAAATATATTTCTTTCTTCCATTTATTAAAAAAATTATATATTTTTTATTGTGCAAAATTCTCCCACCTATTATTTTAATTTATTAATTTATGTAGAAATGCAAATGTAAACAAAAAATGGCCACTAATGATAGCTTCAGCGAAGTTAAATTTAAGAATATAAATAAAAAGTTTAGCAAACATTTTGTTTCTAAGCCAACTGCGGATGTAAAAGTAGAAGATGGTGAAAAAGTTACTGTGTTCAACGCCGTAAACAATTTGCTTTTGGGGATTAAAATCATTATATACATCGCTGAGGTACCTACCACCTTCATCGCAAACATATTACTGTGGAAATAACTCAATTCAAAAAAAGGTCAATTACTTGTTTTTGTTGCTTCCCTTGAAATGTTCAGTTTAATGATATAACGAATTAATATTTTTGACTTTAATCAAAAGGACCAATTAATTCATGAAATTTAAAGTTAATTTTTCAAAACTTAACTATTAAATTTAAATTAATCATTACCATAATAAATGCTTTAAGCTATACGCCTAGTAACTACAGTATTTGGAGACATGGCTGCTAAATACTAAATGGAAATAAAATTACAAAAATCGTGTTATACTAAATTCCCATTAAAAAAAAGCAACTACTGATTACTAATACTGAGACCCCCTCTCAGGCAATAAAGATTACCATATGTACTCAAGCATATTTTTTTCTAAATTTCAAGGTCAAATAAACTAACAAAAAATTGTTCTTTAAATTTCAGTAACATGATAAATGTCATTTTTGGCTCAAAATAGGTTTCTGTAGTTTGGATGAACAATTCAAAGCAAACACCTACCATTTTATTGCTTATACATTTTTGCTAAACCCTAGTGTCAGTGGCGAATGCATGTACATACACAAGGCTGACAGGCTGAGTTTACCATAGCATTCATCAAAGAAACCTTAAATTCCACTTTTCAAGTGACAAATTTGGAGGCCTTCTTATGCTCAAGTATAAATGGTATTTTGTGTCATTAAACTTGATTCACAAGTAATGCTCTATCTAAAGATAATTTCAACGCTCAAGGAGACAGATCTATTCTCATACGTGAAGCAAAATAAGTATGTTCTGTAATCCAATTTTGTTTACAGTGATGTAATCATTTTCTGGGTATAAATTACACAGTACATCATTTCAATAGGGTAGGGAGTGTGTGTCAAACACTCACTATTTCATCATGAAAGGGTGGGCAAAACTTTTTCAGTGCACAATAAATATTTGGAAATCTAATAATTATATTCATGTTTTTAAAAAAAAGATAAATGAAAATGGTGTGAAAATGTAGATATAATTGCACTATGTATTGTCAAGAAACATCTTAATTGTAATATAAGAAGTATTTCTTATGTAAATGTGGTTTGAACTATAAATTTATTTGTCTCTTTTTATTTATAATCAAACTCAGTTGAATGCCATTCACAGTTTTGGAATATAAATTAAATGTGAGAACTGCTGAAAAATTATACCCTACCCCAAACTTAATTTAATATAAAAATATCTATAAAATTCCTCAACTTGTATACATCTGACAGCTGTAACACCCAAGAATGGCACTTGATCAGAAAAATCACCAGTCTGTAACTGAAGAAAAAAAAAAGTATGATTGACCATTTTAGAAAAGAAATTCTCAAGTCAATACAATAGTTTTGTTACATTTCAATGCAACTTACAAAAGGTGCTTAAGCTATGTTTCTGAATAATTTTTACATATCATAGGATAAAGTATCCCATCAAAAGAGAAATAATTTATAAAATGTTTACTAAAGGGACAATATATAAATGTAATTGTAATTAATTATTATTATGACTGGAAAGCGAGGACTGGTTAAATCAATTTAATGCAAACCTAATATCATGTAACATGGAAATAATAAATTATGTATAGTATAAAAAAATAACTTAAAAATTCCTGATGCTAAAGAAAAGGTTTAATTAAATAATATAAACACCCAGTGGTGTGGGTATGTTTGTAACGTAACGCTGTAACGCAAGCGATGTACGACAGTCTACAGCAGTTAGTTTAGTTGAAAAATCGTGTGTTGATGAGCGCTGTAAAAATATTTACTAGGATGACGTCATTGTTTGGTGTGCATCGGTGCGCAAAATACAACCCCTATTATTATTAAATACTTTGCGTACATTTCATAAAGTTTAATAATTCGTATTTATCAAAAAAGGACAAGTTAGTTGGTCTTTTAAAAAAAGGTTGGCGCCATAGGCGCCCAAAAAAAGGGGGCGCCGCAGGCGCCACTGCGCCAGGCACAATCTATCAAAAAAGGACAAGTTAGTTGGTCTTTAAAAAAAAGGTTGGCGCCGTAGGCGCCCAAAAAAAGGGGGCGCCCGGCACAATCTATCAAAGAAGTACAAGTTAGTTGGTCTTTTAAAAAAAGGTTGGCGACGTAGGCGCCCAAAAAACGGGGGCGCCGCAGGCGCCACGGCTGGCGCCTGGCACAATCTAGTACAGTAAGATTGACTCAAACCACAGCACTATGTAACATAACTTTAAAATAGGTGAAGCATATTAGTAAATGTTTGTGAAGCAATTTTAAAAAGCTTGAAATTCAATTTAACGCAATAACACCAACCTAAACTTTCCATGCTTTTGAAGATGTGTTCTAAAAAGATTTTAACCTATATTTAGTTAAACTTCTTACAAAATACTTACATTTTATAATTTAGATTGTTTCTCAAACACCTGAAATGAAACATGACAATTTATATATAAAAAAGATCTGCTGCTACTAAATAAATTTATTTCATTTCATTTAATTTATTAAACACACAACTTAACTTGATGGGTGTCTAATACTCATACTAATACCTAATAAAAAGCGTTTTAAATCATTATTTTGCATTATTTAATAATATAAATACAACCATTGTATTCACATATTTTGTACAACTAGGATGTGAACTAAACTCTAATAATTTAGAATTGAATAGTTTTTTTTAACACTCGGATTTTGGTTTTAAAAAAGATAGATAGTATCTAAGGAATAATCTACTTTATTAATTATACAGTGTACATGGTCTTACCATTTTAATTGGTAAACTTAATTAATTCTATAATTGAATTTTTAACTTTGAATGTATTGATTATGTATTGTTGTGTAGTTCAAGTAGTTAATCCTAATAGGATAAATAATAAATAATGCTAAGCACATTCCAGCTGCTTAACAAACATCAAGAGTAACATAAATGTAAAAACTAAAAAACATATATGTGGTAGCAATGAAAAACAATACAAATTTCATATCAATAATATTGATGCAAACTTCTCACTACTTCCACTGATATATTAATATATGCAAACACCTGAGATAAAACCCATACAAATTTCAAATATCAAATTAAATTAGTCCAAATGATGAATATACTGAACGGTAAACTGGTTGGAAAACAAGCAGGAACAAATATCATCACTTACTATGAACACATTTTTTACCCTTCCATTTATGAATACAAACCAGAAGAAAATATATGAAACTTAATTTTAGTCTTAAAACTCAATTAAATTATTATAAAAAAAGGCTATTAACAAAATACAAAATGCACTCACACGATAAAATATAAATATATATAAACAGAGGCAAATAGATTTTTATTCCATTATGGTATATACATGTGTTTATATTGAGTAAATTTAGTAGTTAACTTAATTTTAAAACGCAGATTGAATTATCTACAGGTTCAGTGCTAGTTTCAATAGGATTTTGTGCACTGAAAGCAGGGCAATGGCGAGTTACTGATAGTGCTAGTGTATGTAGACCCAGATACAGGGTGCATGCACACATACAGACAACAGCAGCCTGTTGGTGCTTGAATGAAATCTGATACCCAAGCCACATACATGTTTTATCATTATTGTTTACTTCTAGCTGGTGAAGCAATACTAATTGACTATTTGCATGTACCTGAAGCCTTTAAGGCAAGGTCAACTAATAGCTTTGAGGCTGGTTGTATGCACTGATTATTTAGAGAAGTAAAGACTGTAACAGTTTAATTGTTCCAGAATCTGTACCTAGGTACAATCCGACAAAATTAAACAAATCAAAGAATTTCAAAGTTTTACCCTTGACTTATCCAAAGATCATAGCACATTTCATAATTGTTGGCCAAATCGGTACCCTTGACTTATAGGTGAGACAGACTTATAGACAAGTATATACAATGCTAAAAAAGGGCCCAAACAAAAAAAAAAATATTGAGATATTCTAAAAAACTAATTTCAATAGAAAAAGTATGTTGAGAAATAAAGAAAAAGTAACAAAGGGATTGATGGAGTTTTTAATTTCGGGATATCTGCATTAAACTAGGAAGAATTTACATTGGAAACATTTAATATAACAAGGTCACAACTGTAGCTTTAAATGCACTAAAGTTAAATTTTATAACTATATAAATATATTCAAAAAATATATATACTAAACATAGTTATATAACAATTCTGAAGGAAATATTTTCATTACTTATAGAATATGAAGCAATCATTAAACTTTTATGGCCAATTGCCTACAAAGATGTTAATATGTTCAATAATTTTAACAAGACAAATACTAGTTGAAAAATTAAGTATTTTAAAACATTTATTTCATTAAGTGTTCTAAGTTTCATATTAAAACCCCCAAAAATATAAAAACAGCCAAATCAATAATTATCTTTTGGTTTTTCAAAAGAAAGAATATCCATAAGATATTTGGAAATCGTGGGTGGATTCCAAAATAATCAATTTTTTATGTATTTTTGGTCATCTAGGCTTTAGGTACTTTCTTACATTAATATTGCAATCTAACTATGGGTACGACAAAAAAAAATAAACTATTAACATATCAGATAATAAATAAACAAAAAGAAATTAAAAATTGAAAACTTAGCTATCAAATAGTCAAGGTTCGCCCTTAAAAATTAATAAAAAGTAATCATAAATTATTTCCTGAATTTTTTTAAAGTTGCTATCACATTTCATGTATTTCCAAAATTAATTATAGTTAAGTGTAGTTGTTACAGGCTAAGTGTGGAATTCAGGCATTCTATAGAATGTCCAGCTCTTCTCTTGCAAAGTATGTAAGTGGCCTACCCCCATCATTTTTTAAGCCAGTGAATGTTGAAAGTTATTGAAAGACAGCGTTAAGTCGGTATGATGTTCCACTACTAAATCAGAGACAATATTGCCAAAATTCTTCTCATGACTTCAGCTCATATCATCCGGCTGAGATTCCACACACTTTCTCTAATAACATTTCCCCTTGGATTGCTGTGTAACCATGTCAGAAGAGAATGTAGTGCTAGGACAGGAATCACGCAATGTTGACAAGCAATGATGTTTCTACAATGAGTTATCTAAAGTAAGAGCAAATGCTGCTAAAACAGCGCTTATAAAATCTGAAAATTTTACCAAAAGTTGGTGGACGATGTGAAAATGGCTAAGACCAACATTAATTAAGCAAGAACCACGGGACTATTGGCTGGTGAAAAACTATGATGTCATGATGGTGGAAAATAAGCAGCGCCACATACAAAGCCAGGGGAGCATCCAAAGAGCTAACCAGGACAGCAAAAATATGCTGTGTGCTTGGATTAAAATGAAATAACTGGCCACTGGAGTGAGGAGTTACAGTTCGTCCAACTCAAGAAGAACAGAGCTTTTCATTATGAGATTAAAAGATCACCATACATTGCTCTCTTTGGCTGCAGAGCTAAAGTAGGCCTCACAACTTTTTCCCTCCCTACCTGACAATGACTTACAAGATGTGGAAACAGAGGAAGACCTCGAAAAAATAATACAGACCATACATCATGTGCTTTACTTAGTATTACTTCCACTTTAAAATATGTAAATATTAATAAAGTCTTTTGTTGTACTTTTTTTACACTTTGCCTAAACGAAATCCGGCATTCTATTGAGTGCCTCTCACATAGTGTTCAATCTTTTTTTGAAACTTAGTTCACAAATCTAGTTGTCAAGTATAATAGACAAACACTAATGTTGAGGCAAAATATGTGTTTAGATATGGAGTTAAGCTTATGGTATGTTATAATTTTAAAACATTTACCCATTCTCTATAAATAATTTGGTTGATCATACAAAATAAAAATGCTTTCATAAGTGCTAGAAAATATAATACGTACTATATATCATTATAACAAAATCAGACAAGGCAAAAACTTATGTTTGGATTGTAACTTATGTTACATTCACAACATAATTATGGTACAAATAATATCAATATGGATTCATATTCTTTGAATTGAAATGATGAAGAGCTAAATTACGTCAGTGGTTTTATTATTTGGTCACAAAAATGCTTGCATGGTGGCTTATTCCTAGATATTAATTACTCACGCTCACACAATCCTCAATACAGAACAATTAAGTTTTTTTTAAACGTAACAATGACCTAAAAATACTAATTGTTTTAACAAATTAAACAAAGAAATAGGCTTAATTTTAAATATAACTCAACCTACACCTTTATGATCACAGAAATGAACTTCATAAAATTTTAAAGTTAACTCAACCTACACCTTTATGATCACAGAAATGAACTTCATAAAATCAAATATAATAATTCGCCAGAAATAAGGACAAGCACATTTTACGGTTGGGAAAGCGAGGGGGTGGTAGCTCAACCGCAGTGCACATGTCTTGAGACCAACAATGTGTCGGCAGTCACTTCCCCAAACCCATTCACTCATGTTGTTCTCATTTCTTCCTGCTGCTGTTTGTTTGTTCCTTCCCCCCTCCTTTCTTTGCACTATCTATAAGTAAGTCAGAGGTGTATGGTACACCACATGTCGTATCAAGTCAAATATAATTCACATAGTAATATTCATATACCAGTAACCTCAATATTGAAACAGAAGCCAACTTCATCCCTCTAGCATTTATATATATATAGATACTTTGATGCAGATGATATTGAAAAAAAAATTATTAAAAAAAAAATACATATTTATATGGCATTGAAATTTCAGATACATAATTTTGTCTTCTGACCATACATAACAAAGGGATGTATTGATTTGTAAAAGATATGCTGACTATAATTTCAACGGTTTTACAATTGGGGTTTATTTTTTGTTTATCAAATCACAATACATTAATGACAAAAGCTATAGACAAAAATTAAATTTCTTGATTTCAGCTCCCTTATAATTTTCACTTTAATAGACTGATTTAATTTCTTATATTGCACTGTTTTCACAGCTAATCTCAAGTGCTAATGAGGCTCTAAACATTTTAAGGTTGCATAAGATTTATAAAAAATTATTTTTAAAATTATCTATAATGTTAAAATTCATTTATAAAAATAATGTAAGGGAGAAGTCATTTATAATTTATAATGAAATAAACTATATCTTATATGTTACAAACACTCCTTCTTTACAGAAGATTATTGCTTACTACATTTATCTATAGTTTGTGTCTAGACCTTCATTCTTATTAGAGTTTTGAAAGTTGATAAAATGTCAAGTCATTCTCTTATGCACTAATTTATATGGATAAAAAGTGACTTAGGAAATTACCCAGAGAAGTCACATTACGAATCAAAAAAACATCATGCAGTGAAACAACATAACAAATATTAAAATAAAACTTCTTTAATAAAGAAATTTAAATCTCACCATAAAATTTATCCTCTCATCTATGAGACCCTCCCTTCTCCTGCTGACCATCAACATTTTTGTCTCCCTCTGATAATGCTCCAACAATATCTTTATCTTCCTTCTTTTTTTTGTCTGCATCTTCATTGATTTCCTTTGCATCATTATAAGCAACAGAAACATTTTCTCTGTCTTTTTCTTGACTACGGGGTGATGGAGTTTCAGGAGCACCATAATTTACATCATTTTCAAGTTTCTGAGCTTGGTCAGTTATAGCAGTAGCATTATCCTCGGTTTCAAGTTTCTGAGCTTCATCAGTTTTAGCAGTAGCATTATCCTTATCTGACTGAAATACTAAGTTATCACTTTGCTCTGATGTGCTCTTTTTATTAGCTTCATCATTTCCTATAACCATTTCTTTTATGTTCTCATTATTCACTGTGTTTAAATTCCGGTTTTCATTTTGGTCTGCATTTGAAAAGTAAAGAGTAAATACAGAAAGTCCAAACAAGATAAGAAAATGCCATTCACAAATAGAAGTCAGTAAATCTCAAATCAGCGTTGCTCATGTTTTAATGAAATAAGCCATGTAAAAGTCATGGGTAAATGTATGTATTGTTGCATTTAGGTTTTAAATTCAGGTATAAGAGGGTTAATATATATAAACCAGTAGTGTCACTGTAACGGCCAGAAATATATATAACAATTTTAAATGAAAGGACATTATCGATGTAAAAATAAGCATTCTTATTTAAGACCCTGTTATATAGATAACACTATGGTCTTTGAAATAGCTTGGGAATATAAACATTCAACATTTTGTTATAGGACAAAATACTTTTTTTTTGTAGTTAAATTAAATTACATATGGTGACTTCTTTAACTACTATTTGTCAAACTTTTTAGAACAATTTTTAATGTAATGGAACAACATGTTTAATCCAAGAAATAACAACATTTAAAGTGAAAATATCTTGAATACAAAAACTTCAAAACTGTTTGTAATTTCCTAAAACAATGTTGGTAAACACGGTAAAGGTGTGTATTATTGTGTATTTATATCATCATGTCAATAACAACACAACCACTATTTTAAGAATTATTAAGCATATGATATTAAAAATATATATATATTTATATTTAAAAAAAAGGATTTTATTTTCAAAGTCCAATTAGAAATAAATCCTTAAGGTATAAGTGGTATAGTACAGTAGTTTAATTTGACTTTGTCCCCCAGAACCGACAAATGTAAAATTCAATGACATTAAAATAAATAGCATTAATATCTGTTTACCCAGCGATATTATCTATTACTCAATGTTTTAGTTAACTCTTAATGCCCCAGTCCTGTAAGAATTTACCGAATTGCGATCAACTGGTTATGAAATTTAAAAAATTTCTAAAAATGTATTTATAATATTATTGTCATACTGACTTCATCTTTTAAAATAAGAATGGTTATCCAAAAGACCGCCTTGAGTTTAAAACTATTTTTACCTGTAGTTGAGTACTATTATTTTAGTAATAAAGTATAGCAAAATCGCATCGTCAAAAAAAAAAAAAAAATTCTACCAAAAACTTCGCGTATTGAGTGACAACACTAGCGAGGGAAACAGCCGCCATTGCCGGAAGTTAAAAACATAGTTTTTAACGCACTGAAGAGTTTTTATTTTCTGTAATTTCGTTTCTACTGAGAGTTCTATCGAGCTGCGCATTATCGTGCTTTGGTAAAAAAAAAAAAAGGTAAATCGCCCATTATCAGTTAAAAAACATATATATGTGAAACACCATGACCAGCCAATTGTTTACATTAAGATTTGAGAAAAATATTTTACACAAGAAAACCTATATATAAGTCGCGAGTTTTGGCAATTTGGTTTTTAAAAAATTACTTATGACGCACACAACATAACCATCTGCTGCACTGAGCAATTTATATCAGGTGGTTTCCTATCCTTTCTGATAAATAAAAATTAATTTCATGTTTTATCATTGTTTGGGTGAAAACAAGGATTTATTACAATTTTCATTTTAGGTCAAAGAATTGTATTAGGCAAAACAACAAATATTAATGTTTATTATCTGCCATCTGGTAAAAAGTGTGTGGGTTGAGGACTTAATATCTAGATTCTAGAAACAATAAGTGCCATATTTAAAAATGGATTCATTTATACGCTAAGCCTAATCCAAGAGTGGAAATACTAATATACATAGACCATTATCTTACAAATCTATGCGATCAGCGGGTTTTGATGAATTATGTAAAAAAAACTTTTTACAAAAAAATGCACCCATATATGCATAAGACGTAACCTGGGTGCAGGGTAAGTTACACTTATATTAGTCAAAATATGGTACATAGGAAATTCCTAGTACAAATTACTCAGTGCATATCCATATTAAAGTAATATATACATACCTGTTTTTTGTACAGGCTGCTGCTGAATATTTTGGGGT
This sequence comes from Radix auricularia, assembly GCA_002072015.1. Classification (NCBI taxonomy): domain Eukaryota; kingdom Metazoa; phylum Mollusca; class Gastropoda; family Lymnaeidae; genus Radix; species Radix auricularia. The sequence continues at coordinate 592,908 of MUZC01004645.1, read as the reverse complement.
ACTTGCTGCTGCTGCTGAATATTTTGGGGCACTTGCTGCTGTGGACCTGGACTAAATTTATTTAAATTTACAGATAATTTAGTAATCAAAATATGTAAGTAATTTACAGGATTAATTTATTGTACATCAATGTAATTTCCAAAACAAAACTTTAATTTATAGACTAAAATAATTAGCAGTACTTCTAGTATAAAAGAAAGGACATATTGTGAATAATAATCCCCACCGTCAAATTTAGATTACATAAAAGAAATTTCTGGCTTATTAATTTGGGCTTGGATTAGTTTAATGGTGAATGTATCTTAAGCTTTTAACATCAAATTTCCCCCAAAATAATTAATTTTTAAATGTTAATTACCCCTTGAAAGAGTTAAAAACTGAAAAGACATAAGAATATGGGGTTTTTCTGTTTTTAAAAGATTACCTTATTAAAATTGCCCTATTCACTTGTATTTGGGGGTTGTGAGTCAATTATCTTTTATAAAAAGTGGTAGCCCCCATAAAAAGCTGTGAACCTGTGATCTAACATATACTTACTAATTTGGAATGCCATTCATAAGAGTTGCAGCATCTAATTTTGCCTCATTCAAAGCTTTACCAACTTGTTCAGATCCAATTATTTTTGTTAAAATTTCAATAACTTGCTTTAATGGATCCACACAAGAACTGGTAAATTGAAGAAAAAAAAAAATAGAATTAAATATTTCTAAAAAAATTAAATCTGGCATCTAAAATGATTCAAAATTAAATATTTAGAAATTAAACCTTGAGTCTTAAATTGTGGAAAAAGGCAGAGAAAATACTTTAACTTGAAACTATATAACATTCTAGCTCAATATTTAAATGTATTAAAATACAGTAGGGAATTTTTATACAGATTTTAAATACCAATACAAAAAAATGAAATAAACACTGAATAACATTATTATGTACATCATTAACAGAGTTTTGTATAAAATTGCAAATAATTTTTTGTTTTTTTTTGTTTTTAAGTGAGATTAACTTTTAAATAAAGGTAAATAGTAAATATATATTTTTTCATAATCATAAACTTGATCTTATAAAACATGGTCTAAATAGTCACATCATTCACCATGAGCAAAAACTTTATGGAGATAACTCTAAAATATCAGACAAGGAATATGGTTTAATGGATGGGGCTAGGCTCAGAGAAAACATGAAATTTTATAAAAGTTTAGCCTAAACACTTCACTCATTGTTTTGGCTCATGGGACAAGAACGAGTAATAAACCTTTGCTTGCAAACTGGTCATACCCAACAAAACTGGCACCTCAGCTACATTGAACTAGACAGTGCACTGAGCATGTACGACAAAGTAAGCACCTCAGAAGTAGCATCAAACTGCCTCCTTTTCCAATATTCAAATGAGACAGTACTTTGACACAGTTGGCAGTTTTATGCTATTAGTTATTACTTCAATTAATATTTTACAGATTCATTTTATAAAGTGATTTGAATAAAATTATCCTTTTAAGGCTATTGAGAAAAAAGTGAGATGACAATCATCTGTCTGTCACTGTGGATAAACTCCTAAAAATTCAATTTACCTTATGCATTTTATTCCATGACACAAAAATATTATTACTTACTTAAAATCACACACATGAGACTTTGATTTTTCAGCCTCCAAACTTTTGCTCAACTCGCCATTTTCAGCTGAGAATACAAAAGAAACATTTAAGGTGAGTAATATTAATTTTTTGATTTTATTTTCCATGCATCTCGCAGTAAAGATATTTATGGTAAACCAACATTTGCATAGGTATATAGAAGGCTATTTTATGCATTGAAAATTTTAAAGTTACAAGTAACGCTAGAGGTGTCCTACTGATTTGTAGGGTTAATGATTGTGATACATTATTCAAACTATTAGAAATTATATTAATTATGTCATGATTTTAAAAAGCAGATAATATATATTTTAAATTTTTTCAGGTTCCCAGGAGAAACTTTAAAAAATTTCTAGAATTTCTCTTCAAACTTGCCTAAATGTTTGCTTATTGTGGTCAAAACTATCCCTCCCCTATTGCCACAAGTTTAGCATATTTACTGTACTGAATGAAGAAAATAAAAGTCAGACACTTATTATGCTCCCACATAAACTCTGGGAAAAAACTGATTATGTGCATGGGCATTGTCAAACAGCAAAGGTATGACAGAAGTAATGAAGTGGTGGACATAATGATAACTTGATTTTAGTTAATCTCAAAAAGGCACACTTTTTAGTTGAAACTAAAACCATGATGAAGAAGGGAAAAATGCATAAATAGTTATTTGTTAGAATTAAGTCTATAAGTGGATTAGGCTGTGCTCCACAGATTTCCTAAAAGTTTAAACTAATTGAGATTATTATAAAGTGTTTGCTTGAATGTATGTTAAGTAGGGTTGAGGAAATTAACGATTACTTTCTCGATTAATCAGTAAAAATTTTATCGGGTCTGCTGGTCACGTCACAGCCCACTTGTGTTTTGCTCTCAGCACTGTGTTGCTTCTGGTACTATGGCAATCGCAGGCTTTTGAAATTCTTAGTTTTTATCGATAATTGATGGTTTTTATTTTAAATTTGTAAATTTCTGCTGTCAGTTGGTGCATATATACCTTTTGTTGTTAGCAAACATGTATGTACAATTTTATAGCATGCCGATAGCGTCATCAAACAAATAACAGCAATGCTGTTGTGTTTTAAAAATCTCCAAAAACATGTGCATGAACATTATAACGCTAGTGATGGGACGATACCAAAATCATAGGCTGCTTACTGTAAACAAGGCTCCCCAGATTTTAATATATATAATATAACAGACTACAGACAGTTTACCCACCCCCACTCTCAATCTTCCACACCATTGTTGTTGGTTAGTCCTATTAGCATCAAGTTACCGAAGGAATTGTAAGCTGAGGGGATCGTATGGAATAATAAAATGTACCGTGTGCAGACTTGTTGTCATTGGCAACCATTCATCCTTCAACCTCATTTTGACCATTATATGTACTGTTCTACTGCTTTGTTCTCATTGTTTCATTCATAAGAAGTGGCCGTGTGCAAAAGCCCTTTCACTATTGGTTAGAATTAATTAAAATATGTCAAAGTTGAAGGTTCAAAAGTTCAAAAGGAGTATCTAATTTATTTGTGTACGTTTATATAGAGAAGAGTTCACTTTGTTATGAGTCATATATAGGTCACAATAGACCATTCTGAGTCCATTGTAAGACCCCAAGAAGATGATTAGGAAGAGAATGGTTCAGGGACAATGAGGGGATGTGTAGGTTACTTATTTGTGTAGCTTGTAAGGAAAATCAAGCAAGTGGCTTCGAAGGAACAGTATCACTCAATCTGGGAATCACTGCAAAACGGCCTTATATTTAAACTTAAACGGTCTTTAAAAACGAACGGTCCTAACAACCTTAAGAAAGAGTGAAGAAATAGGGTCCCGATATTCCGATACAATTTTGATTAATCGTCCCATCACTAATTAACGCACAACACGTACATAAAGAAATTTCAAGCGCCTGTTAATATTTTGCCACCATATTGGTTTTCACTGTAACTCGATCATCGGTTATGTCGATGCCATATATCATACCCCAACGCCGTCGACTTAAGCGGTTTCGACTGTACTTATATCTAAATGTATCTCCTAAAAATAATTGTATTTTTTAAATTAAATACTTAAGTTATGGGCATTTTATGAAATTTTCAGTTTAATGATGTCATACATCTTATTTTCAGATTTAATCAAAATTATCAATTAATTATTCAGTAATTTTTCAAAAGTTAACGATTAAATTTAAATTAATCGATAACAGCCCTAATATTCATTAAGTCAAATAATTTAGGAGATGGGAGTTCCAGCTGTCACTAAACGATGAATGAAAAGATGATAGTTTCCTATAATACAAATTCTTTTTAAATAAAAAAAAAATGTTGGCATCTCTATCAGGAACATTTGAATGCACATCATGCTCTATAAAGTGTTGCTTATCAATGTTTTGGAAACATTCATCATGCAATGTTATTAATTAATGGAATACAAAAATAAAAATATCAAATTAAAATCTTGCAAACAGTCAAAATAAGAGGAGATCCATTAGACAATTTCATGGCATTCTTTTAGACTGTTATATGTCCTTTAAAATTATTCTTATTTTTATTCACTTTATTTAACTTACCAATCGTATGATACTCAAAAACCAACTGATTGACAAAATATTTACATCATTAGCCCCAACTATAATATTTTATTACCTTTAACTTTATCCACTTCTGCTACTCGAGCCTGAAGATTTTCATCACAAGTGGCCTGAAGAGAAAATGAAATGAATTTAATTGTATATTGTTATTTTCTATTTTTTACCTATATGATTATATGCATCAATAACTGATCAATTATATTTACAATTTACAACATCTGCTTCATCCTCAGCCCAGGATAATTTCTTTGATTTTATCCATTGTGGATTCTGTTAAATTGTAACCCAAGCATGAATTTTGTTGAGTACATATTTGCCAGATTAAAATTTGTATATTATATGTATGGTAGTATTACATTAGTATAGAGTATAGTTATCAGTGATAATATTAACAGAGCTTGTACTTGTAAATCGCAAATGAATACTTCTTGGTTGTCACTAAGGTTGTTAAGACAGCTTGTTTTTGTGAGGACCACTAAACTGTTAAAACTGTCTTTCCCAGCAGAAAAATAAGTTAACAGATGCCAAATTTCATGAGGAATTTCTGGAACTTTTGGATCATGCCAACACTCTGCCTGGTACTTAAATGTTTGAACTTTTGGATGCATTCTACCTTCATCAACTAATTGATAAACCTACACACAATCAAGGACACATACTTGATTGGGTATTGCACAGACCTCAAATCCGCAACCGTATCAGAAAAGCTGCCCTCGGATCATTTTTGTGTTATATGTGAACTTAGGGTGATTGCCCCCCCCCCCAGCTAAACTTAATTTTCCAAATAGCGGTATTTGGGAAGTTTCCAATAAACATGTCAAGAGTTTGTTTTTTTAAATTGACCTACTAACTTACAAAAAAAAATTCAATTCAGTGCTGCTCAAAAAGTATTTGACCTACGCCTACACTCTTCAAATTTGGGTATGTTTTTGTTCACCCTATGACTTTAATACCTCATTATTTTTACACAGACCCCATTTTTTAGAAAAAAGTTATTAATGAGTGAACATGAGTCATGAGCTACACTAGCCTTCAATTTTCAAAGTTAAAACCTTTGGAAAAATACCAACAAATTTCAATGCAGCAAGTAAGATTAAGATGTCTGCTTTAATGAATGGGCGGATGTTGAATTTATTATAATTATGGCATCAATAATCGACTATAACTAGGTACTTTGACAGAAAATTTAAATGTAGTCCAATGTGCTTAACTAATATATCATTTTAAAGGGCTTGCTAAGACCTTTTCAAAAACACTTGTTTTGTCTTTCTATCTTTTGTAGAAGCGGAGTTATGATTTTTCCACCAATTTTTTTTGCCCCTTATATAACCTATAAAATTTATTTAAAAACTTGTGACCCAAATTTCAAAATCTGTATTTTTTCCCTCACAACTTTTTTAATTTTAGAGTTATGGTTATCAAAATTTTCAGGAGACACATTCACAATCCAATTTACAAAACAATGATCAAGGAGTTTTTTTTTTAAGTATATCAAGATTTAGAATTTTGTAAAAATATATATGAAAGTTTGTTGAAGAAAATAATAGAAAATCATTATTTTTATATATAATATATACATAGATAAATACAAATCAGTGCAAACAGTTGCATGCCAAATGTATTTTAATTAGTTATATTGAAAATTTAAATCAATAACTATGATTAAATGGTAAGTATTTGACTTTTAATATAAAACTGAATGCAAGTTAAAATAAATTATTTTTGGAAATACCCCACACCCTGAATACTGAAATTTCAAATTAAAACCTATAAGTTTGAAGATTTAAGTATCTCATTAAATGATAATAAGAATAAGATAATTTTTACTGTCAATTTCTGAGTAAATAACTTGTATTATTTATTGCAAGCACATTTCTAAAAATGTAATTCATAACATGTGTCATTGTCCTTCCCTTATCTGAATTTATTACATATTTAGAAGGGCTGTTATCGATTAAATTAAATTTAATCGTTAACTTTTGAAAAATTACCGATTAATTAATCGATAATTTTGTTAAGCTAAAATTAAAGATATGTGACGTCATTAAACTGAAAATTTCAAAGGAAGATATAAAAACAGGCATTTTCATTGTTATTTTTAAAACAGTTACCACTGAAAACAAGTTAAATAACGTATTAAAGTTGAGGCACTTAAATAAAAATTTCAAATTAAATTTATAAATTTAAAAGTAATACAGCTGTATAGAAATTGTTTGATGATTAGTAAAAACATAAAGATCATCTTTTTATCCCAAGTGGTTTGAAAGCTCTGATTTTCTTTCTAAGACCTTGTAATTTCTTTTTTCATTATTTCGTTTTCCTTCATAATTTGTGCCCTTTTATTGCATTTTTTAAAATGCCCATAACTTAAGTATTTAATTTAATTGAATTTAAATTACTTAAAAATAAGTAGTTCAATTTAATGTCAATGAATTTAAATTTTGTTATTGTTAAATAGTTAAAATAATGGGTTTTTTTTATATATCATTGTCCGTATAAAACAGGTTATTTTAAAGTATACACATTCTGAATTTCCTTAACGGAGAAGTTTGTACGTAAAAAAAATAATAATAAGATAAAAACTATTATTAATTATTTATTAATAAATCGAATTTAAAAAAAAAATAAAAACAAACATTTTCTATTTTTAATCACCATATTATCGATTAAAAAATATTAATCGATAAAATAATTTAACGATTAATCGAGAAATTAATCGATAATTTCTGCAGCCCTAATATTTAGCAATGGAAGATATTCAGAGTTCTGTAATGAAATATTATTTTTATATCTTGTAATGTAATTATTCATGATTCCTATGTCTATGTCTGTTTTAATTGACATTTATTTCTTTTTTTTTTATATATGTAAAAAATATTAATTGTTTTTCAAATGTCAAATGTATATGTCCTCATCTTTGTAAAAAGAAGATGGTAAGATATAACAAAAATGTTTAACATCAAACATTAAATAAAAGGATTACACTATTATTATTATCATTATTAATTCTAAAGTACGTATCAGTTTGGACTTAGCATTAGTAAAAATTTCTAATTATGCTCTGATAATTAATTATAATAGCATACCACATATTAATAATATATAAATAATATAACTAAGTAATTAAAATATTTTAATATATACCAATACAGTCAAAACCGCTTAAGTCGACGGCGTTGGGGTATGAAAAATGGCATCGACATAACCAATGATTGAGTTAAAGCGAAAACCAAAATGGCGGCAAAATATTAACATGCGCTTGAAATTTCTTTATTTACGTTTTGTGCGTTAATTAATGATGAGACAATTAATCAGAATCGTATCGGAATATCGGGACCCCATTTCTTCACTCTTTCTTAAGGTTGTTAAGACCGTTAGTTTTCAAATATAACGCCTTTTTGCGCTGATTCCCAGTTTGAGTGATACTGTGCCTTCGAAGCCACTTGCTTGATTTTCAAGCTACACAAATGAGTAACCTACACATCCCCTCATCCCGAACCGGCATCCTTCCGTCTCGCGAGACGATGGTGCATCACTGTTGGGTTGGGTTGCATTTTCTCGAGTGGCTGTGCAGTCCTATCCTTGAGTGACAGTCTTTGCCCCAGTTTTTACATGAACTATTCTCTTCCTAATCATCTTCTTTGGGTTTGTCCCCTCAGCTTACAATGGACTCAGAATGGTTTATCGTGACCCATATATGACTCATGACAAAGCGAATTCTTCTCTATATAAACGTACACAAATAAATTAGGACTCCTTTTGAACCTTCAACTTTGACATATTTTAATTAATTCTAACCAATAGTTAAATGGCTTTTGCACACTGCCACTTCTTATGAATGAAACAATGAGAACAAAGCAGTAGTACAGTACATGTAATAGTCAAAATGAGGTTGAAGGATGAATGGTTGCCAATGACAACAAGTCTGCACACGGTACATTTTATTATTCCATATGATCTCCTCAACTTACAATGGACTTAGAATTCCTTCGGTAACTTGATGCTAATAGGACTAACCAACAACAATGGTGTGGGAGATTGAGAGTGGGGGTGGGTAAACTGTCTGTTGTCTGATATATTATATATTTTAAAATCTGGGGAGCCTTGTTTACAGTAAGCAGCCTATGATTTTGGTATCATCCCATCATAAATGATAATGCTCATGTTTTTTTTAGTTTTTTTTTAACACAACAGCATTGCCGTTATTTGTTTGATGAAGCTATCGGCATGCTATAAAATTGTACATACATGTTTACTAACAACAAAAGGCATATGTGCACCAACTGACAGCAGAAATTTACAAATTTAAAATAAAAACCAACGTGTTTTTGGAGGTTTTTTTAACACAACAGCATTGCCATTATTTGTTTGATGTATTTCAAAAGCCGGCGATTGCCATAGTACCAGAAGCTACACAGCGCTGAGAGCAAAACGCAAGTGGGCTGTGACATCACCAGCAGACCCTGGTGAGGCAGTAACTTGGTCCCTTCCCTTGGTTATAAAAAAATCATAGCTAACATTTTCAAAAGCTGGCGATTGGTCATGGGGATCGAGATAACCAATGTTAAGTGGCAAATTTGACCCTTTTTTGTGCTCGTGTTATGAGGTTTCGGCGACTTAAAAAAATCGAATTAAACGACGAGAAAATGCTAAGACAAAGAGAGAATTTGGCGGTTCCAATAAAAAACGTTGACATAATAGGGTGGTCGAGCTAACCGAGCTTGAGGTAAGTGGGTTCGACTGTACTGTGATTAATACTAATACTATAGAATTGTATACAAGAAAACTAATAGTATTATTATTATGGTATAATGTTAATTCGACCTGTATTTCTTTGTAAACAGACTTTAATATTACTAATAATTAATGGTTAGTTATAGTAATAGTGATTTAATTATTAATTAAGAAAAGTAATAATAGTGCTTATTCATTCAATTTAATCGATTTATTTTCATCCATCATAGATCATTATTGGCCTTTTACATTTTTTTAATATAAATATCTTTGCTTTATTTGTATTTATTCAGATGTTAAATGATTGCAATTATGCATAAAGGATTAAGCTGAGTGGTCTTTCTTATAAAACTAACACGCCGGTGAACAAGAATAAATTGGCCATATTTGTTTTTTACGGAGCCGATGTTTGGTCAAAATATGAATGGAGGACAACCGCTTATGTTGGCAGGCTACATTGGTGAAATCAATGATTTTCCAAACAAATTTAATATGATTATTGTGTATATTTAAGTCCAAGTAGCGTATGTTATTAAATACAGAATATTTAAGACATTAGTAGCTTAATGATGTTGCAAGAGACACAGAAAATTCTCCAGCGTATACCGCGTTGCATAAAAAGTGATAGCGTCACTGGAAACCTACTAATTGACGTATTCGATGTCCAAATTTATTTGTTTTTCGATTACTATACTATGACGTAAAACGACTAATTCGGGGATCTCCGTAGAGCTAATAAAAAACTCCTGAAAAAATATTTCCGTGAATTTACGACATGCGCAGAATGAGTATTGAAGTGCCTACTATAACAATTAAAGTTAAAGCAACGATGCCCTCAGTAATTAAAAAAGTGGAGGTCGCCATTTTGACAACGAAATTGCGATTCCAATTTTTCAGGAATATTGGGTCAATACCCAAGTACCTATAATATATGGGCTTATCCAATTTGCGGCTAAGTGGTCCTGATTAAACCGGTCCGGTCCTAATCTGAAGGACCGGATAACCGTGTAACTGTAACGTGTTAATGCTGTTAACAACCTTAGCCTTAGTTTGTCACTAATTGACTAATTAGTCACTATTTAAATTTGTAACTACATTACTACATTCTTAGTTCTACATGTCATGTTACATAAGTGTCATAAGTACAGTGTAAACTTATTTAACAAACTTAATTAAAAATTATTAAAATCTGACTAAAATTACTTTACCTACCAAATTCTTTTGAATAGTTTCTGCTTCTGATTGTTTTTTAGTAAATTCTGACTTGACATTGTTCAATTCTGCTTCCTTTTCTTGAAGTTGTTTTTGGATTCCTTCACGATCTACTTTAGCTCGTCCCAATTCCTCTCTAGATAGCTCCAAATTCTTTTCACTTTCTGATCTTTTTTGGTCAAAGTCTCTTGCTTGAACCCTTACTTTTTCAATCTCGTTTCTAAGTTCGTAATTTTCACTGTGGTAACTCCAGTATTTATAGCCAAGAAATCCAACAAGTACCAACAATCCTATTAAAATAAAAGGAGGCGTGCGACCTGGAGATCGCATGTTAGACCTGCCGGCAGCTGCTCCCGTCATTTTGCTTGTTGGTGTGCAAATAAATATAGTTAGAAAATTAACTATCCCCCTATTGCTTACTAAACGACTAGATTTTTAAGCGTAAACTCGATGTCTCCAAATTGCGACTTTCCGGTGTTGACGTTCCAGCAGACTACAACAACGGACGCGTGGCATATTGACAGATTTTTCAACCAACGGCAGCCTTACAGTTGTTTCATACATTGTTGTAACATAATTTGACTTGAACTTATAATTCAAACCCAGACAGTTGCATTAAAGAATTATAATGTATCGTATATTCTACTAATGGTATGAATAAACAGATATTGACGACAGAAATATTTATCACAACGTCAGAAATAATTGTATCAGAAATAATATAAAATAAGAAAGGCTTTCATCCATATGTCAGCTTATCGTTATTAATAAAGTTTCGTTAGACTGCAATCAGGCTAGATATAATAGAAACGATGGAATAGGGTAGGGATAATCTTTAAAGCGTCAGGTAAGTCTGAGAGTCATTACTACACACTACCCTTCTTCACATCCTACATTTTGGTAAGGATTATACCCCCTTTTCCTAATCACTTCGACTTCGTAAACTTTGTCAACCGATGTAGACTTTTTGGAGAATGAAGGCTCTTGAAATGTTCGACTTCAACGAGTTGAAAACTTAACTGTCGCTTTTCAGGTGCTAATAACAGCAGTGAAAAAATAAAACGAATTACTACCTTAACCTACCACCCCACAACGCCAGGGCTAAGCATTTTTTAAAACGTGCTGTTCTCCTCGCGGACCCTGACACTCGCTACATTTTCTCGGCTCCATCTCTTAATTTTTTCAGAAGGGAAACAAATCTGCATGACCTACTGGCTCACAATCCACCGGCTCCCATAGCCATTACAAGACTTTCCAATTTTTCAACCCAAACCGACCACTTTTGCTCCCCCAAGAGCACATTTCAGAATAAAGATGTCTTATTTTATACTAGGCGCGATCTTATTTACACCAAAGCTTGCACACGTTGTTCAACCGATACACAGGAGAGACGGGGCGGCGCCTTTAATTAAGACAGATCATCTGAACACTCACGTCACATATTACGCACGATAAACAATGTTCTGACTCTAGAAACTTAAATAGATATTACCTTATAAGAATAATTGACCTGTTTTTCACAGCTATAACTCTTTTTTTTCAGAGACAAGCTTAAGAATAATCTTTTTATCACAATCGACTTAACATACAAAACATGGTCTGAATGTCGTATTTAAACTCACCTGTTGACACCAAATAAGTCAGTGCTCGAAGTGACTTCGAGCTATCGAAGTGACTTCGAGCTAGTGCTCTTCCTGTTGACACCTGACCTTTCTTTAATTTGTCCCTTTCGTCTTACAAGCTTCTGTATGCGTGTGTTTTCTGGTTGGTGTCTACTTGGACTAAACGCGGTAGAAAATGATTGTATGATAAATAGAAGGAATTTTTTACTTTTTAAAATGTCACTTGTTTCTTATAACAGGGGCGCTTTTTGTCGATACTTTCGTCGTTTCGCGAGATTTTTTTCAGACTTATCCAAACCCTATACAATAGCTTCTCCTATAACTAGTACATCGTAAATATATCTTTATTTATTAGCAATGTTCTCTTCAAGCTGCGCGGCCGTGCAGGAATTTGATCAATGCCGTGTAATTTATTGCACAAAATTGGAAGCTATGCAACTTTGAGCACGAGTTATTATACTTTACACACTGACCAACGAACCTTAGAAGGAACATTGTTTATGACTAAGAGTAAGAGTGATGTGTTACCCAGTGTGGTAGGCACATTTTGGCTATCCCCTCAACATGAACATCGTCCGAATGTGCCTGCCTTGATATACTGATTGTTTTGGCATTTACTTCAGTGCAGAGGTGTCACCCATCACAGTAGATCATGGTGTCACCCAGTGCTCGATTTAGGAAAAAACCAGTGCCGGGGGTGAAATTTTATTTTGCAGAGCCGGGGATAAATGCCATCCCTGGCGGCGGGGATGGTAGAAGTTAAAGCAGAGCCGGTGATGGAGACTCACAGTGCCGGGGATATCCCGGTTTCCGCAACAAATTGAGCCCATCTCCTAATCATACTACTCCCACTACTAATATTACTACTACTACCACTTCTACCACTACAATATAACATAACACAACAAATTATTTACAATACAACACATAAAAGCAAATGATATGCAACAGGTTCTAATGTTGAAATATATTTTAATTAGTTTGTTTCATTTTTTCAAATATCTTGGTTGAATTTACAGTTTTTAATAAAAACTAGCTTGTTGCTGAGATGGAATTTACTTTTAAATGGAAAGTGTGTTGTTTTCGTTTTTTAGCTAATAGATATTGCTTTTGATGTTGCTGCAGTAGATGATGTTGTTGTTGATGCAGTAGTGATGTTGTAGATGAAGTTGTTCTTGATGTAGTTGTTACTGATGGCGTTTGTTGTTCATGGTATTGATGATGTTGTTGTTGATGACGTTGTTATTGTTTTTGTCATTGATGTTGTTTTTTATATGGTTGAATTTACAGTTTTTAGTAGCTTGTGTTGTTGTTGGTGCTGCTGTAGAAGATGATGTTGTTATTGATGCAGTAGTTGATGTTGTAGATGACATTTTTGTTGATGTAGCAGTGGCGTAGCTAGGGCTTTTGCCACCCGGGGCGGTCTCCGATTTGCCGCCCTTTTAGGGGTGTCCATAAATTACGTCACACATGTTGAGGGGAGAGGGTGTCACACATTTGAACTCAAATAAAAACGCGCAAATTTAAATAAAATTTCCATATGATTACCGAAACTTAATTTAATAAAGTTTTACAGGGTTTTACACGTGTTAAGATATTAGAGTGCAGCTTTACACTAAAAAGTATTTAACTGACAAAAAAAAAAAATGGAAACATTCTGATTTTCAAATAGAAAATACGGCTTTCATTGAAGGGGGGGGGGGAGTGGAGAATTTGTGATGTCACGTTGAGGAAAAGGGTCTAAGTTTTTGTGACGACGTGTGACCTGGGGGTAAATCTTCAGCCAAAATCGCGACACGTCATTTATTGAGGACGGACACTTAAGTCAATCGTATGATGTTTTTTTAAAATAAATTAATAAATATTAATAAATAATTGTAATTGAAAGGACGTACATTGTAAAAGTAAAAGGTGTGGAAAATGTTAACCATTCCATGCCATATTTATGTAAGCATTAATAAAATAGGCCGAATAAGATGATATACCTATAAGTACACATTTAAAAAAAAAATAAGATGCTTTTATTAAAGGTTACAAGAAATTTATTGAGGTCGCAGGCCTCCCAACCCCCCAAATGAGAAAAAACATATTCCAAATTTACACCGAAAAGTATTAACAATCAATATGCTTTTATTTTTTATTTCTAAATATATGATTTCTTTTATAAACAAAGAAATTGTATACATTAGTATGTAAACATATTTATACATTTACTTACTTTCATAATAGAGAAGTCGTGTATTATATTATCAAAATTTAAATTATTTGTAATATCTTGTCCTATCTTTAGTCAATATTGCAAAATTTTGTAGTCTTAAATAATTCAATGTGAAACGAAGATATGGTCTATTTTTTTTTTCAACTGAAGTTTGGAGAAGCTCCTTTCACAACTGGTTACAAAGATATTAATTGTTGAAAACATTCTTAGCAAAATTATAATGTTGGGTAAAGAATCTATACTATTTAATATATTTTAATAGATCGAGGGGACATTCCCCCTGTTTTTCTAACATAATGCCTCTTTTCGTAGTGTAGGTAAAGCGTTGGCTGGTCTTAGGCCACTACCATGCATCTATGCGGCCGTAGTGGGTTCATGCTTTCATAGGCTTAATCTATCTTAACTTTCACTTATTATCCTTATTAATACCTTACCCTACCTAAACAGGGCCCCGCGCATCCATTTTCGCATACTAAGCTGCATAAGGCGCCGCAATTGCAAAGACTGGCCTTGTGGACAGCAATGAAAAACCTGAACCCTTTTTCGTTCAATTTGAACTGTTCTTTGTCAATGGTAATAAAGATATTTATTTGATGGTAAAAATGTTCATTTAGTAGATTACATGATGGTATTATACACGATTATTTTCTTGCAAGGACATGCAACTCATTAGTGGGTTCTATAACTTTCTTTTATAATTGCATCTATGGATGAAAACATCTCTCGTTGTACGACTTGCTCTAAAGATAGAACAACGTCCCTTGAATTTTCTCCACTCAGTGGCAGAGTTAGGTAAGCGCGGGGCCTAGTGCCAGCAATGACCCCGCGGGGCCAGAGTACTAGTAAAATGATCTCTGCGGAATTTGAGCTTCAAAAAGGATTACAAGAGTGCCTCTTTAGTTTCTTTACAATTGTTTCCTGCATACGTTCTACCATCCACTCTTTGGTTCTACATGTATAGGCTATTAACCAGGGCGAGACATGTTCGGGACCGAAACGCGGGGCCTACCTAAGCGCGGGGACTGCGGCAGTCGCCCAAGTTGCCACCCTCAAACGCCGCTCCTGTCTCCACTCATACTTATTCTCCTTCCAGCACGGCGTTCAGTTGATGTATCCAACTCTCTATAATCTATAACAGCACATAACTTTGTTCCATGAAATGGGTTGGCATTATTTATTTTAAAGAAAATGTGTTCCCACAAATTGAGATACTATAGAAAAGAAAAATATTGCATTGAAATGTGAAAAGTTCCAGCATCTGATCTCGTTTTACTAGTTCTTCTTCAGGTGTCAATTTTTTCCAACAAGTATAAATTTTTTTTAAATATGTCGTTTTCGAAAATTATTTTTGTTATAGTGATGTTTATTAGCGGATAAATTTGAATATGTTCATGTTCTTGCGCTAAATCTTAATAATTCTCCATAAAATATAAAAATTCAAATTAATTACGCATTGCTTTAATTGGATTTACGTAGCATTTTAATGAATAACAATATTTTAATGAAAAACACAAATTATGTGTTCTACTTTAACGCAACGAAAACAAAACAAATTAATTTTTAGTAAGTTACCTTAAAATAATTGTCTAAAACTGAAACACTAATGTAAATTACTAGTCTACTTGAAATTTAAACACAATATTTGAACCACAATGTCTAGCTAGGGTTCTATGTTGACAAATCATGCATTTTTGTGCTACAAACACCAAACCTGGCACATATTTTCCCTTTTTTTATGCTGAATAAAATGTGATACAGAGCCACGCAAAGTTTTGATCAGTTTCTATTTATAGTAACATTAAAAATTGCAGCTTGAAGAAATTCATGTAAGGGGGACAAACTGAAAATTTTTAAGCTACAAACACCAAACCTGGCACATATGTTCATTTTTGTATGCTGAATAAAATGTGATACAGAGCCACGCAAAATTTTGATCAGTTTCTATTTATAGTAACATTAAAAATGGCAGCTTAAAGAAATTCAAGAAAGGGGGACAAACTGATAATTTTTTAAGCTGCAAACACCAAACCTGGCACAGATGTTCATTTTATTATGCTGAATAAAATGTGATACAGAGCCACAGCAAAATTTTGATCAGTTTCTATTTATAGTAACATTAAAAATGGCAGCTTAAAGAAATTCATGTAAGGGGACAAACTGATAATTTTTAAGCTACAAACACCAAACCTGGCAAAGATGTTCATTTTATTATGCTGAATAAAATGTGATACAGAGCCACAGCAAAATTTTGATCAGTTTCTATTTATAGTAACATTAAAAATGGCAGCTTAAAGAAATTCATGTAAGGGGACAAACTGATAATTTTTATGCTACAAACACCAAACCTGGCACCAAACCAGTTTATAATGCAAATCAAAGTGTGAGACAGAAAATGCACAAGTTTGTTAAGTTTCTATTTTTATTTACATAAAAATGGCCACAAAAGTTTTTTGGAGTAAATTTTGATAAATTGTTTACATTTTTGAATCTGGTTCAATTTTTGTTAGATGCTTGAACTGGATGTTGTACTGAAAAGTCGGCTCCACAGACACAGCTGCATGAAGCAGGGCATTTTAATCTGGCCTTGTTGCACTTACAACGCTTGGATCTGCATTCTTTTTTTACAAGCACATTTCAACATTTCATGACAAGTCATAGATGCTTGTGGCTAAACAGTCCAAAATGGCTGCCCTTGTCTGTCCATTAACTGCCAACCCCAAACACTTGGATCAGGAAGCACTGGTTGTCATTCATGTGCCTGGCTCCAAATATGGCCTCCTTGATAAATTATTCGTTTGCAGTGCTGAAACAAGTCCTCACTCGTTGGAGGAATGTTTTCAATTTGGCGGCCAGTCTTTGTAAACATGTATTTCCTGGCACTGTTGACATCTTGGCAGTTGCTACCTCTGTCACACAAAAGCGTCACAAAACTCTCCAGAACTGACATGTCATTAGCTGTTAGTTCAAATGGAGCACAACACAGTTTTTGAAATGTGGCTGTAACATGGTCACATTTGCTCCAGACCTCCCAAGCTGTCTTATTGTCGATACCATTAAAACAGCTGACGGTGTCACAACCGGTAAAATTGTGAAGCAAAGGCAGACACTGAGCTCTGGCAACACCTGAAACTGTGCTTATGTCATGAGCTGCAATGTATCGGTAGTCTTTTCCTGTACCCATGGCAATCCATAATTCCAGGTGAGGGTGGCGAGTCATGGCAGCCACAGAAAGAACCACCACTTCTGCGTCGACAGTGTGAATCTGAATCCTGCTGCAATGTTTCCTCAACACCATCTCCATCATTCAGTCTAGTTAAAAAGCCAGGTGACAGTGCACCACATTCACCAAACTTAGTCAGATTTTCAGCCAAAGTCACATATGTAGATCCTTGATTTGTTTGTCTGGCATTAGTGGGACACTGTAATTTTTCTTTGGTATTATTCTCACAAAGCGCACACATATCCCAGTTAGTGGGTTGAAAACTAGCAGCATCTTGGTTTTCATGACTTACATTATGATTATCCATGGATAAATAAATAGTGGCTGCACAATCTAAAAGAAAGAGAAAAACAAATGTTTAAACAATTTAAAAAATATCATAGACAGCAATCCAAAATTTATACGAAAGTTTAGATGCTATGACTCATGACGATTGATAATGAAATAGGTAGATTTAATGCATGCATAAATCTGACCGTATATTAAGTGATACAAAGTTAACAAAGATGGAGCACCTAAAAGGCCTAGCAGCCTGTACATCAACAAGCTACTATTACTACTACTACTACTACTACTACTACTACTACGACTACTACTATTACTACTACTACTACTACTACTACTATACTACTACTATTAAAGTGTAAGTATTATTTTTAATTTCATTAATTTATTATTATTAATATTAATATGATTATCACTACCAGTTTGTTGGGTTTTTTAAAATGTGATTACTGATCCAATATAAATTATCCGCATTCTATATTATATTATCATTATCTAACAAAAATTCATGAACGCACTTTGCAGCAAAATAAAAGCTAGTACTTACCCAAATCAATAAATCTTCGCCTTTTCGGAGTTTCCTAAGATACTTTCACTTTCTGTTTGTGTTCGGCCATCTTGCGATTCAGTTTGTGCCGCACTGTACTCTCGCACTGAAGGCTTTATTTTAATTCTTAAAGTATGTGTATTCGGTAATCAATAAAATAATCAAATAAGAAACAAAATTTAGTTAATTTTGCTATAAAAAAGGAATTTTTTTCTATGTTTACTGCTTTAGAAAACGTGTTGCAATATTTGAGTTGGAAATAAGTAAATTCCTACGCGTCTGCAAATAATCCCTACGCTTTATGATAACATACGTTAAAAAAAACAAAGATTTGTTTTGGCTCTGTTTCTAAATTTAAAATATTATTATTTTTGAACACATTTTAACTCATGTCATGTTTGTAGCATGATGATGCACGATCTATATATAGAAATGCAACATAGAACCCTAGCTATCATGTAGGTACTTGTTAGCGCATCATTTTGCAAATATCGACAATTCCACCAGGGGCGTCGCTAGGGGGGTGCGGAGGGGGCGGGCCGCCCCGGGTGACACCATCAGGGGGGTGACACCTAAATGTAAAATTCTTTATTTTCCCGTTATTTGGCACTGGAAAACTCGGAGGAGTTCAATAGGTTAAGTCGTGAGGAGGTGACACCATGAGCCCCCGTCCCGGGTGACACAATCTCTAGTGACGCCACTGGCTACTAAATTCGAAAGGTGGCACTGGCGTCATATGTCTGAATAATTCTGGTACAAGATAAAACAACTTGAATTAGCAAAAATACCCAATTTTATTAGACTTTTACTTCGCTAGCATTTTCTTGTGTCGGCGATGAGAGAATATACTCTTAAGTATATGCGGTATTGAGTATATGCTTAAGATATCCTAATAAAAGACTGAGATAGTCATAGTGAATTATTCCAGGAATGCTGATATGATTGCCAAAGGATTTATAAATATGATGACATAACTGATAAAGAAAATTCAGATGTAAGTATTTTTTTACAAATAATTATGTAGAATATGTTAATAAATGCCAATGCCAACTGATTTTGGGGAAGGGGGGAATAGTCACTTTTGTGAGATGTGTAACAAGGGGGAGGGGTGTTTAAGAACTGTGATGTCACTTTAAAAACGTGCAACTTTAAATGAAAGCTCCACTTTAATATTTAATTCCTAACTTTTTAAATTAATGAAGTTTAAAATGGTATCACACCATTTACGCTATTGGATTGCACCTTCCATTTACACTAAATACATACTTAAGTCAAATGTATGATGTTTTATTTTATAAATTAATAAACATGAATAAATAAATGTAATTGTAATTGAAACGAAGTACATTGTCAAACGCTGGGAACATTTTTACCATGGCAGGCTCTATTTATGTAAGCAGTTATTAATAAGGAAGCCGCACAAGGTGATATTCACATTAATAAAAATTCAAAATAATTTTTTAGGGCCACAAGAAAGAAATTGGGCTCGCAGCCCCCCCCCCCAACCAAAATGAGACAAAACATATTCCAAATTTACACCCCAAAAACATTAACAATTCATATGGTTTAAGTTTCTATTAATAAATATATTTTTTTAATAAACAAAGAAATTGTATACACCAGAATGTAAACATTTGAAAAAAAAATAACCATTTACTTACTTCACTAACTTTCATAGTGGAATTTAAAAAACCCGTTTAAAAAAAACAAGTTTTTCCCTTTATAGGCTATACTATACATAGCTATTAAAGTACGCAGTGGCGTAGCTAGACTTTTTGCCGCCCGGGGCGGTCTCCAATTTGCCGCCCTCATTAGAGGCCATCCATAAATGACGTCACGCACCGGGTGGGGGATTACCACATTTGTGACGAGGGGGAATGTTTAATATAAATAACGCCCCAACTTTAAATAAAAGTTCTACTTAAATATTTGATTACTGACACTTTATGTAAATGACGTTTTACATGGTTTCACACTTGTAACGATATTATAGTTATAGTGCAGCCTTAGACTAAGGACATTTTCAAATAGACAATATTGTTTAATAACAGGGGGTGCGGGGCCTAAGATTTGTGACGTGATTTGGAAAAAACGGGTCTAAGTTTTTATGACGACCTGTGACGTGTGACGAGAGGTAGGAGGTTAAAAAATCAGCAAAAATATCGTGAACTCATTTATGGCTGACCGATTAAGTCAATCATAAGATGGATTTTTATAATTTAATAAACATGAATAAATAGTTGTAATTGAAGCGAAGTAAAGGTGGGGAACATTTTTACCATTGCATGCTATACTTATGTAAGCAGTAATAAAAGAGGCAGCATAAATTAATATACCAATAAAAACACATATAAAAATACAAAAACTTTTTTTTTTAAGCCACAAGAAAGTTACTGAGGTCGCAGGTACCCTCCCCCCAATGAAGCAACACAATAACAAAAATATTACAAATTTATATGCTTTTAGTTTGGGTTAATAGATAAATGTTTTTTTTCCCTTCAAAGAAATGGTATACATAAGTATGTAAATATATTTATACATTTACTTTACTAACTTTCATAGCAGAAAAGTAGTGTATTATGCTGTAAAAATTTCAAATTATTTGTAATATCATATTCTAGGGTCAATACTGCAAGATTTTATGGTCTTAAATCACCCATTGAGGTACGAAGACATTTTTTTTTATCAACTTCAGTTTGGAAAAGCTCCTTTCACAACTAGAAACACTGATAGCAATTGTTTAGAAAATTCGTATCAAAACTACACTTTTTCTGTTGGGTACATACTTTTCCAATCTATTGCGTTGAAAAATTTTTAAAGATAAAAAGGTCTTAACCCACGTTTTTCTAAATTAACGTTTCTTCTAGTTGTGGAGGTACAGGTATAAAAACAGGGAGCCTTTTTCTTTCAATATTGAAAATGTATTTATCAATGTCAAAACAGTCATTTATTTTTTTGATGTGCGAATTCTTCAACTAGTAGGTTACATGGTATTATTTGGTATGATATACGAATATTTTCTAACAAGAATATGCACCCGATCAAAGCGTTCTTTTCTTTTCTTTTAAATTATATCCATGGATAAAAACAATTCCGTTGCACTTCTTGTTTCATAGATATAACCACATCTTCTAAATTTTCAACACTCATATTTCTTCACAAATTGTTTTGTCTGCTATAAAAGCGTTTTGTATTAGCATATCACTTTATTCCATGAAATGGATTAACATTATTTTTTAAAAAAAAACTAACTAAATTGAGATTATAACATAAAACATACAAAAGAAAAAAGTTTGCATAGAATCAAGTAAAATTCCAGCATCTGATCTCATTTTACTAGTTACTTCTTCAGATGTCAATTTTAAATATGAATGCCTATTGCTGTATTAATTAACGGAGTAATTTGAATATTTTCATATTCTGGTCATAATTAACATTATTTGCAAATTACTTTAATTGGATAGGTATAACATTTTAATAAATAACAGTTATTTTTTAAATTTATGGCACTTTAATGCAATAAAAGCGTAATAAATTTAATAATTCCCTTGCAAGTAAAATATAAGTTTGCTAGTTTGAACCACCATATCTTATAGGTACTTGATCGCGAAACAATATGCGCATGTGGAAATTCCACGCCAAAACTGCCGCTGCGATATTCATATATAGCACATGTTTTTATTGTGCAGCTTTCATATATCTTTTACGTATGCCGATTGATTTTCAAAAAAAAAAAAAAAAAAAAAAAAAAAAAATTTTT
>MUZC01004645.1:524624-544059 GCA_002072015.1 Radix auricularia | reverse complement strand
CAGAGAGGTAGATGGAAGGAGCATTTTGAAGAGCTCTTAAACAGACCAGAACCAAGGAATCCACCAGATATCCAACCAGCTGATAATGACCTACAAATTGACTGTAATAGTCCCACAAAAGAAGAGATTAGCAGGGCCATTAAACAACTCAGAAATGGAAAGGCTGCAGGACCTGATGGCATCCCAGCAGAGGCACTGAAGGCAGACTTGGAAACCAGTGTGGAAATGCTACACCCTTTGTTTATGAAGATATGGGAAGAGGAACAAGTGCCTTCTGATTGGAAAGAGGGATACCTTATCAAGATCCCAAAGAAGGGAGATTTAAGCTCCTGCTCGAACTACAGAGGGATTACCCTACTGTCCATCCCAGGAAAAGTTTTCAACCGTGTATTGCTTAACAGGATGAAAAACGCGGTAGACCCTCTACTGCGGGACCAACAAGCTGGTTTTCGCACCAACAGATCCTGCACTGACCAAATAGCGACACTGCGTATCATTCTAGAGCAGTCATTAGAGTGGAACTCACCCCTCTATATCAACTTTGTTGACTACGAAAAAGCCTTCGACAGTGTGGACAGGCAAACCATGTGGAGATTGCTAAGGCACTATGGGGTGCCACAGAAGATTACGGATATAATCAGAAACATGTATGAAGGGATAAACTGCCGAGTTGTCCATGGCCAGCAGGTGACAGATGCTTTCCAGGTGAAGACTGGTGTGAGACAAGGTTGCTTGCTGTCACCCTTTCTGTTTCTATTAGCCATTGACTGGGTGATGAAAACATCTACACAGCAGAAAAGAAATGGCATCCAATGGACCTTGTGGGATCAACTTGATGATCTAGACTTTGCAGATGACCTTGCTCTTCTTGCACATACCCAACAACAGATGCAGGAGAAAACAAACATTGTCGCAGCCACTTCTGCTAGCATAGGTCTCAACATACACAAAGGGAAGAGTAAAATCCTCAAGGTTAATGCCACCAGTACATCACCCATCATGCTTGAAGGAGAAGCCCTTGAGGAGGTGGAGAGTTTTGTTTACCTTGGCAGCATGGTGGATAAACAAGGTGGTACAGATGCCGACGTCAAAATAAGGATCGGAAAAGCAAGAGCAGCCTTCCAGCAACTCAAGAATGTTTGGGTCGCCAACAACTTAGGCAGCAGGTTAAAAATAAGGATTTTTAACACAATGGTGAAACCAGTGCTGCTATATGGAGCTGAGACATGGAGAACAACGGCTGTAAACCTGACCAGAATCCAGACCTTCATTAACAATTGTCTAAGAAGGATTCTTAGAATTCACTGGCCGGACAAAATCAGCAACCAGGAACTGTGGCAGCGGACTAAACAGAAGCCCATTGAGGAAGAGATTCTTCAAAAGCGGTGGAGGTGGATCGGTCATACACTAAGGAAACCTGCTTCTAATACAACAAGGCAAGCCCTGAAATGGAACCCACAAGGTAAACGGAAAAGAGGCCGCCCAAGAAACACCTGGCGACGAGAATTGGAGGCAGACATCAAGAGGATTGGCCATGAATGGAAGATCCTGGAGAAAATAGCCCAGGATAGAGATGCCTGGAGAGCTCTTGTAGGTGGCCTATGTCCTAAGAGGAAGTGCAGACGCCGGCGATGATCGGTAGATGTCCCTCATGGACGAGAAGGCTCAACACTGACGCCTCTGCAGTTTTGAATATTTTTCCAGTAATGAATCTGGCAGCTCTTTTTTGAATTTGTTCTAGTTTATCAATATTTATCTTATCTTATATGTTACAGACGCTCCTTCTGTACAGAAGATTATTGCGTCCTACGTATTTCTATGGCTTGTGTTTAGTCCTGTATTCTTATTAGAGTTTTAAATGATGATAAAGTGTTGGCTTTCCATGTTTCTTCAGGTAACCCAATCTACGCCCGAATACCGGAATATTTTCTTTGATGGATTGGTCCCATACTGAAGATGCATATTCTAGTACAGGTTTTACCAGGGTGAGGTAGCATTTTAGTTTTATATCTTTATTATATTTGTAAAATTTTCTTTTTTTTATTTTTTAAAATAACTTAATTCACATTGGGATTCCGTGATAGTTTTTCATTAATATGACTCCTAAGTATTTTGCATCTTTAGTTTGGGTTAGTTCTTTTCCGTGAATGAAATATTTTGAATTTATTTGTTTCTTTTTCTTTGTTACTCTTCACAGTTGACACACTCTGGGTGGAAAGACTTACTCCAGTTTCAGTTAGTTTCTCATTTTATTAATTCATCATAGTCTTTTTGTAAAACTTTGATTTCATTGTTGCATTGTGGTTGTTCGAGCAACTCACTCAATGATTGAATTTCGACACTGAAAAACAGTTAATTATTTTATTGACTTGAAAAACCATTACAAATACGGATCGTTATTTCGTTATAACGATTTTTTTAAACAAAGAATTATAATTATGTTTTTTAAACATTGTTTTCAAACCATGGAATCCTAGTTTTCCAGTTTTATTGCAATCTTATTTTTCACCGACTGGCAGCTGCGCCTATATAACTTCCGGTTTCCACCTTATAACTAGTCGAAATACTAATTCAAACGTTGTCGTGGCGCTATCCTAATATAGATAGGGTAAGTTGATAAGCGCATGGCTAATGAGTATTGAGTTAAAAGTGAGGTACAAAACAAATTTACTTTTGTCAGTCATTTTCTTCATTGTTGGCTGTTGGAAACCTTATGCCAACCGGTGAATATTATCGTTATTATATTAATTATAAGTAGGCATTTGGGTATCGGCCGGAAATCCCCGAAAAGTTGGTATCGTGATTTCGTTGACAAAATGGCGACCTCCACTTTTTACCACGTTTTTCTTAGTTTGCTTTCTTGTTAATTTATTGAAGGTATCGTTGTTTGGATTGTTGTAGCCGATTATTCGCGCCAAAATTAATTCAACATCCGCCCATTCATGAAAGTAGACATCTTGTTTGTTGCTTTGGACACTTTGGTATTTTTTTTGGATTTTTTTCGCAAGGTTTTGACTTTGAAAAATTGAAGGTAATACTTGGAATATGCACTCATTAATAACTTTTTTTAAAGAAATGCGTCAATTTTAAAAAAAAATAGTATTCAAATTCATTAGCTGAGGTAAAAAACATTCAAATTTGAAGGGTGTAGGTCTAATACTAATATTATAAGTCATAAGTTATAGGCCTGAGGAATAAGTAGAGCGAAATTTAATTTTCTCGTGATAACTTACGTTTTTAATTTATAAAATACATCATTATATGTTGTATTTCAGCTATTAAAGCGCTAATTTAGGAGTCTTTTTAATTTCTAAGGAATTTTTTCACCTCTATATAATACATTATCGGTCACAAAACGTCCATTTTGTTTATCTGCTTGTAGGTACTTTGAAAGAAAATTTAAATGTTGTCCAATAGGCTTAAATAATACATCATTTTAAAGGGCTTGCTAAGACCTTTTCAAAAACACTTGTTTTGTCTTTTTATCTTTTATAGAAGTGGAGTTATAAATTTTTTTGTCGATTTTTTTTGCCCCTTATATAACCTATATAATTTATTAAAAAACTTGTGACCAAATTTCAAAATTCTGTACTCTTCCCCTCACAACTTTTTTAATTTTAGAGATATGGTTATCAAATTTTCAGGAGTCATTCTAAATCCATTATACTAAACAATGAATAAGAATTGTTTTAAGTAAATCAAGATTTTAAATAAAAAAAAAATATATTTGAGGGCATGCTGTAAAAAAACATATTGAAAATTATAACAAAAATACAAATCACTTCAAACATTTGCATGCCTATTTGTATTTTAATTGAATGCATGGTGCAGTTATATTAATAACAATCATTAAATGTTTAAAGGGTAAGTATTTGACTTTAAAAATAATATTTAACACAAATTATTACAAATGGTAAACAGCGAGATGTCCGACTGCACCGTCTTTATCGGCGGCCATCTTGTTGCTAAGGCACGAGACCGCCGTGACCTTTGGAAAAGTAGTGCGAGCCCGTGAAATCATAGGGGTAGGGGAATCAGGGATTCTAAAATTGCGCAGTATTTTTAGGTACCGACAAATTCAAAAAAAATAAATTCATGGGGCTCGCATTACTTTTCCGGCGGTGCCGTGCCATAGCAACAAGATGGCCGGAGGATTGGGGGGACATTCTAATATTTTAAGGAGTATTTTTTAACGTTTTACATAAAAGCAAAATAATGGGTACTCACCGATCAGCCATGAGAATCACAACACACTTTTTAAATCCTTTTAGAAATTCACGCGTTATATCACTGCTGCCACTATTAAAATTGTATAGCTATACCTAACCCAAACCCTAAAATCTTCAATTTTTTTAAATTGATAACTAAACCTAACCTAAGAACTGTCTTGGACCGTCGAGATGAGGTTCTGAATGATTGCTGGGACCCCCGAGATGAGGTTCTGAATGATGGCTGGGACCTCAATATTCCGAAAATTCTAAAGCTATACCTAACCCAAACCCTAAAATCTTAAATTTTCCGAACATTCTAACAAAAACTTACTACTTACTAATGGCAATGGAAACGACATGGTAGCCCGCCAAGGAATTAGCAGCACTCCTTTTCTAAATGAGCGGCGCACGAATACAAATCCAAAAATGATAATAAACAAATACAATTTACATTTTACCGCCAAGGGGAGGTCATAAATAAGTAAGAAAACAACAAAATTCAAGGGAAGCAACTCTCCTGCATAGCAACCGGAAGAGCCGCGACGCTGCAGTCGGACAACTCAATTTTAGCCTTACAAATTATTTGTTAAAAAATACCGATATATACCGCACCGACGATTAGTGATTACTGGCACTAAAATATGAAATTAAAATTAAACTGATTAAGTATTTGTAGATGGCAGTATTCAGTATCTCATTAAAAGATAATAAGAACATTTTTCTGAGTAAATAACATTATCATTAACAAACATTCACATGTCAACATATAATTATAATAATTATAATTCATAAGCCTAAGCCTTAAGCTTTGTCATTGTCTTCCTCATCAATTTGTCAGTTGAAGAAATTCAAAGTTCTGACTGCTGTTGATTTTGAATATTATTATCACTTATATTTGTACCTATAATTCACTAAGTTATATTATTATTTAATTATTGAGATTTTTTGTCTGTGTTGTCTATGTCAATATCTTTGATATTTGTCAAAAAGATTTTAATTTATTATTAATTTATTATGATAAAAGGATTACAACACCTATAACATAGTCTATAGTTAATTATTAAGGCAAGTTAGTTAGTAATAGTAATACTAATAGTCCTTATTTCTATTAATATTAGTTAATAATAGATAGTAATAGTAATAATTACTATTAATAGTAATATTAATAATAGTCTAGTAATAGTAATAGTATTGGCGGTATTAGTATTATAAATTATGGGAATAGTCATTCGATAAATTATATTACATGTATTAGTAATAATCTTCAAATAATTATTACTAGTCCATAACCAAATAAAATTTAAGAAAAATATAACAAAAATTACTTAATTACTGTCCTATGATTAAATTTAAAGAATTAAAATTAATAAGAATAGCGATAAAAAACGCTAAAAAGGGGAGGTGACTCAATGTCGTCAAAGACGATCGGCAATTTCTTAGTTTTTTTCTAAGCTCATCGAACTTTGAAAAATCATAACTTCTATCTGCGGCTTTTGTTTTCAACAAATTGATTTAGGTCATAAAATGAATGAAGTATCGGTAGTGTTAACCGCTATATGGTAGCTATAAAAATAAAAAAGTTGTATGCAATTTATGTACACAACGACCATTGAGAATAAAACCTCTCATCGCCCGCACACACAGCCTGCGTGAAAATGATACCAGTGTGCTCAACTTAATATATCCTCTTCATCACTGAAGACAAAGTACACAAATAATCAAAAACTGTGACGTAAAACGCAAACTACCGATGTGGTATTAAGACCGACAGTAAAATCGCCATGACAGTTTTTGCGTGAATTTTCGACATGCGCAGAGGGATGCGCGAACGATTATCGAAGTACCTACTGCTTGCCAGATAATTTTTACCAATAATAGGTACTTGGACAAAATTTTCAATTTAAAGTTGTAGCTTAAAGACCTAGTTGGTTGGAAAGGGCTTGAAAAATGCAATTTATTGATACCAAAATTATAGTTTTATGCTATTTCTAAAGAAAGTTATGAATTTTTTAGTGAATTATTTTGGGATAACTCCGCTAATTGAGACATATAAGAAAATATAAAACAGACAAAAGTGAAAATTGGGCAGTGAGACTGAGACAGCTGTTTAAAATACCAGTTAATTAAAGTTATTTCAGAAATGAATGAAGATAACCATAACAAACCATATATTTTCGCATTCGTCATATCATTGCCAAAACAAGCGTCCTAAAATTAATTCTGAATTACGCAAGATTGGCTGTCAAATTTGCATATGTCATATGTGATATTTTAAATTGAGCACAACTTAAAAATAATTATCCAAAATATTAAGTCAAGCACATCAAACTTTTCGTCTTGAAATGGAGAAAAATAATTGACAAAAATTCTTGTTTAATACTGGTTCATTTAGTCGAGTGGCACTTAAACATTACATTTTTTTATGTCATGTCTCTGGAAAACAAATTAGTATTTACAAATGCAAATAAATTATCTATTTATATTGCTTGTTAGTTAGTCTTCTATACCTTAAGTAACTTAAAATAGTGTTATTAATATTGTTTAGCCGCTAGATTAGATCAAATTTGAAAATAATTGGCTGAGGTACATAGAAGAAAATGTCGGCCATCTTGAAAAACCATGTGGTGATTGATTTGATAATTTTTTTTTTAATTTGGGGGAGGTTGGGGGTGATGGGACATCATCAATTCTTGTAGATATTTGGATGCTGAAAACAATGGTTACCATTAAAATCTCGAGTGATGGCGAATCTAAAAGACATTTATATTATTTTATGTAGTTAATATACTGTAACTCTTATCTTATCTTAGATATACAGACGCTCCTTCTATGCAGAAGATAATTGCGTCCACAGACCATGAGAGATGATCTGTTGGCAAGTGATGCAGCGGTCGCAGGCCACGGCTATAGGGGTTCCACGCATTACCCCAGCCGCCTAACTATTGTCTAGTTAGGTACCCATTCGGAGCTGGGTGACTCGGGGACTCCTCAGGCCGCGAGAACAAATCCTCACCTTCGTGTGGATTCGAACCCGTGACCATCGGTATGACAGTCGAGAGCGCTACCTCTCGACCACCACGTCCCACATTACCTACATTTTAATAATGAAATTCAGCACAGAAAAATTGGAGAACATAGTTTGTAATGTTCAGCATCCAATTATCTTTAAAATGATATATTCCACATCCAATTTCATCAAGAAATTGCACAGAAAAGTGCATTTTTCTTTACACACATGCACATTGTTTACATTTTTAAGTGGACAAAAAGTTGAACAAGGGGCGGATACTTCAGCAAAGATTTTTCACAAAGTGAAAAATGATTTATCCAAGTACCTACCAATAAATAAACAAAATGATTGCATCACGCTGAGACTATTTACTGTTGAGAGTCGAAAAAATGCCTTAGAAATTAAAAAGACTCCTAATTAAGGTTGTTAAGACTGCTCGTTTTTGGGGACAGGCTAACCATTCAAAAAAAGACCGGTTAACCGCTTGTCCTTGCCTTATATCCCTAATGTTTTGAGAACTAATAAGAGAATGTTCTCGCATCGATGGCATCAAAGCCCGCTAAGTCAGTTATGACGTCATGTTTACCTCTCTTGTGTGTGATGCCGGTCAACTCGTGTATTAAAATTAATAATATAATAAAATTATAAAGCTATGGACCATGGAGTAAACAAAGATGATGAAATGGAATTTAGTTTAAAAAAAACACATTATTTTTCAATCGTCAACTCGCCAGAATAATTGAATTTTGCGATTCACACGTTCACCCTCCCCGTTTTTTTCTATTCAAATAGGGTTTGAGCTACACTCGCTGTACTGTTAATGTGGTAAACAAATGCCTTTGATTCTTTGATAGGCATGAAAACTGTCACTAAAAGACCGAACTCAAATTTGTGGGCCGATTAATCATCCGGTATCTTTGCTATGTCTTTCAAATACTTTCGTAATATAGGTACATGTACTTCACTAAGAGGCGTGCGCCAATACGTTTTTTGAATGCCTGAAATGGACTATAAACCGGTGATCAGAAAATGCGGATAGGTCACGGGGTCATATGCTTTTATAGCTTTCTTTGTCTTTATAAGAAACAGACTATAATAAATATAAATAGAAACAGCCTCGGCCAAACACGCACTGTTAGTGACTATTACTATTAGTTGTGAACTTCAGTGATGCAAGGCTATAACGCGTCATGTACGCACGCTTACAGCTTGGAGGCTGAAGGTTTGATTAGTTTGAATGCCAACCTAGGCTACTTGCCAGCTTGATCGTGGTATCGCATTCACCGTGACAAAGCGAGAGGGAGAGGCACATTACGGCTTGTTTTATTTTTTGTCACTGCGTTACCGCTAGTGGGTTTTTTTTCCTCGGTTACACGGTCCTGCGGTCCTCAATAAAGAAGACCGATCCTAATCTGAGGACCGGTTAACCGTTCACAAGCTTAATTCTAATTCCAATTTGAATACTTTACTTACCTTAAAATTATAATTGTGTTGTAGTAGTAATCCTTTTATTTCATATTTACTGTGTCCTTTTATTTCATATTTACTGTTGGGTAATATAATTATTACAAACAATTCTATTTAGTCTCGCTTACCAGGTTACCATCATCTTTTTACAAAGATGTCATGTTGACATAGTCAATTAACAAAAAAATATTTTTTATAAATAAATCAAAAGAAAATAAATCTCAATGAATAAAATTAAATAATTTAACAATAACAAAGTTCAAAGTAAATTATAGGTATAATTATTGGAGATAATAATATTCAAAATCAACTGCAGAACTCAGAGAATTTTTTCAACTTCAACTGACAATACTTCAAATAGATGAGGAAGACAATGACAAAGCTTATGTCATATGTTAAGAAATTAGAATACTTGTTATTTACTCAGAAAAATGTCAGGGAAAATGTTCTTATTATCTTTTAATGAGATACTGACATCTAGAAATGCTTGTTCAATTTAATTATAATATTTTAGTAATCAGACCTCGTCGATGCAGTGTATTTTAACAAATAATTTTTAATAATATGCATTAAATTGTATTTGTATAGTCAAATACTTGCCCTTCAAACATTTTAATATAGTTATTTATTTAATTGCACCATGCATTCAATTAAAATACAAATAGGCATGCAAAAGTTTGAAGTGATATGTATTTTTGTTATAATTTTCAATATGTTTTTTTTTTCAACATGACCTCAAATATATATTTTTTTAAAAACTCAAAATCTTATTTATTTAAAATAATTCTTATTCATTGTTTAGTATATTGGATTGAGAATGACTCCTGAAAATTTGATAACCATATCTCTAAAATTAAAAAAGTTGTGGGGGAAAGAGTACAGTACAGAATTTTGAAATTTGGTCACAAGTTTTTTAATAAATTATATAGGTTATATAAGGGGCAAACAAAAATCGACAAAAAAATTTATAACTCCACTTCTATAAAGATAGAAAGACAAAACAAGTGTTTTTGAAAAGGTCTTAGCAAGCCCTTTAAAATGATGTATTATTTAAGCCTATTGAACAACATTTAAATTTTCTTTCAAAGTACCTACTACTATTCTCACTATGTTTACTACTGATTAAACCCCTTTTGATAACAAACTACCAGAACTTGGCGGATTTTATTGTAAAAAAGATTTTATTTATAAACTTAGTTCAACAAAAAAAAAATCATGTTACATTTTTATTTTTAGTGTTTAATTTTTGTTTGCCCTATTTTAAGAGAAGTTGAAATAAGTAAATAATATAATATTTTTATAATGTGCACTTGTCTATTATTAGTCTATACTAAATAATTTTTGCAATAGTAAAATTATAAAAATATCGCCTTATTTTTCAGTTTTCATCCTTAGAGTACTTAGAGCTAGAGTGTTTTAGAAGTACTTTTGTTTTAACCTATTGCTTGAGTTTAATTTTTTTTAACACAATTAAATCTGTATTCATTATTCACTTATTCAGTGTGATTTGATTTATTTTAAGTTTTTTTACTTTTAATTTAATGGGTGTTTATATTTTAGTAACATTTTGTAATAGAGATATTGATAGACATTGTGGAATAGATAGTTCAGCACTTAGAATAACTAATTTTTGCGATTTTGGTGCCCGTCAATAAATGACGTCATGCAATTCGTGCCAATTACCCCCATTTCGTCACACATGGTACCTAAAAGAAGCCCCCCTCAAGTATGACGTCATAAAGCCGCCCCCATAAGAGTAGTATTTCCTATTTGAAAAAAAGCATTATTTAGAGTAAAGCCTGCACTCCAATATCGTGAAGCCATTTAAAACGCCATTATCTTATTTGTTACAAACGCTCCTTCTATACAGAAGATGATTGCGTCCTACTATGGTTTGTTTTATTAAATGAATTGGAAGCAATAAAATATTAAAGGGCTGCTGACATTAACGATTAAATAATCTTTAAATATTTTAATGGATTAAATTAATGTGATTAATTACAATTTAAAGAAAGAAAAAATCCCCAATTAATTCATTTTTTCCCTATTTATAAACCTTTCCCTCATATTATTATTTTTTATTATTTAATTTAAGGTTGTTACGACCGCTTGTTTTTGAGGACCTGTTTAACTGTTCAAAAAAGAACAACGAAAAAAACAACAAAAAACTGTTGGTCCCAGTTTTACTATATTTTGTGTACCAAAAACATAAAGCATCGCCTCACGTTGACTGATTTGACATCCTAGCGCCTATTTACTATTATGTAACGATGCTAGTGTCAGTGTTCCCCTCTGCTGCGCTACCGCCAAACACTGAATTAAAATTTTTTTTTAAAGTCTTTAAATAAAGAAGTAAGCCATTATGATTAATATTTAATTTTGTGTATTCAAAGTATTAAAACATGTTATAAAATGTTGTCAAGTCAGTTCATTTGTGAGGACTGGTTAACCCTTAAAAAAAATAGTTTCACTGTTCAGTCTGTATTTTTTTCCTTAATTTTGTGAGAATCAACAAGGAGAAATTTTTTGTATCAAATTTCGCCTTGTCTAATGGTGATTTTAAAGAACATGTGACGTCACCGCCCGGTTGTGTTCAGCTCTGATGCGCTGTGATCCTTTTCCAACACACAGAGAATAATTTTATAGAAAACATCAAATTTTATATCGATGTGGTAATTTTAAGTCAACTTCTTTTGAAAAATGTCGGTTAAAAACCGAACTCGAATTTGAGAATTGATTAATCGGTTGGTATCTTTGTGTCTACCAAATGACGCTTGTAATATAGGTACTTCACGAAGCGGCGAGCGCTTTGGATGCAGGGAAACAGACTATCAACTGTTGACCAGAGAACGCTGATAGGTCATGGGGTCATATGCTTTTATTCTTTCCTTGTCTTTGTAAGCAACAAACTATAATTAAATTGTTGTATATTTTGTGTTTTTGTTTTGGCTTCCTTAAGTCTCGTAAGACGACGGAATATTCTGTGCCCCTGTAGGATTTCTAGGCGTGATCTTGCAGCTTCTGCTGTGGCTGTACAAGCCCACTCGCGAATGGCAGACTTTGCTGCACTTCTCACACTGAAAGGTAGTGCTGTTGGTTGGCTGAGTTGTTTTGCGTTTCCTCCTTAGCCGAACTTCGTCTGCGACCTGTTGCAGGCATTTTTCCCCTGCTTCTAGCCCAGCAGTCAATGCCTGTCTCCAACTGCACCTGTCCCCAGCGAGTTCCTCCCAGCTATTAATGTCAATGCCAATAGCTTTGAGGTCTCTCTTACACACATCTTTGTAACGGAGGTGAGGCCGGCCTGTGGATCTCTTTCCTTTGGCTAGCTCAGAATAGAGGATGTCCTTTGGGATTCTGCCATCCTCCAGTCTGCGCACATGTCCCAACCACCTAAGCCGACGCTGGCGAAGGAGAGTTGTCATGCTTTGGATTTTCGCCCGTTGTAGCACTTCGTTGTTGGTGACATGGTCCTGCCAGGTAATTCCCAGGATGCGCCGGAGACAGCGCATGTGGAAAGCACTCAATCTCCTTTCTTGTCTGGAGTATAGGGTCCAGGTTTCACTGGCATAAAGGAGGGTACTTAGCACACATGCCTTGTAAATAGCAATTTTGGTGTTAATGGTCAGCTTTTTGTTGCCCCATACTCTTTTTGAGAGCCTAGCCAGAGTTGTAGAGGCCTTGCCGATCCTTGCGTCTAGGTCGAAATCAAGGGACAGGTTGTTGGTGATATTGGATCCAAGGTATGTAAAGCGTTCCACGGCCTCAAGTTGGCAGCCATCGATGGTGATGTTGGGTGGTTCCGCGTCTTGGGCCATCACGTTGGTCTTTTTGAGGCTGATGGTTAGTCCGAAGTCCCTGGCGGCCTTGGCAAAGCGGTCCATCAGGCTTTGCAAATCAGCTTCGTTGTGAGTTGCAATGGCAGCATCGTCTGCAAAAAGCATGTCCCTGATGACCGTTTCTCGGATCTTCGTCTTTGCCTTCAGCCTGGCTAGATTAAATAGTTTACCATCCGAACGTGTGTGAAGATAGATCCCCTCTGATGAGGATCCAAAGGCATGTTTCAAAAGGCAGGCAAAAAAGATGCCAAAGAGTGTCGGTGCGAGGACGCAGCCCTGTTTGACTCCACTGAGGATATCAAATTGAGGGGAAGTTGAACAGTCATACTGCACCGTGCCTTTCATACCATTGTGGAATGACTGAATAATATTGAGCAACTTCGGTGGGCAGCCAACTTTAGCCAAGACTGTAAATAGACCATCTCTGCTGACCAGGTCAAAAGCCTTTGTTAAGTCAATGAAGGCCAGGTAAAGGGGCATGTGTTGCTCTCGACACTTTTCTTGAAGTTGTCTCAAAGAAAAGATCATGTCGATTGTTGAACTTTTTGCCCGGAAGCCGCACTGTGATTCAGGGTATACTCTTTCAGCAAGTCTTTGCAGTTTATTTAAAACAACTCGTGCAAAGACTTTACCCACGATGCTGAGGAGAGAAATGCCTCTGTAGTTGTTGCAGTCACTTCTGTCTCCTTTATTTTTATACAGCGTGATGATATTGGCATTTCTCATATCCTCTGGTACAGCTCCTTCTTCCCAGCACTGGCAGAGGAGGCCATGCAGGTGTTCCAGTAATACGCTGCTGCCACACTTGATGATCTCAGGTGGTATTCCGTCCTGACCGGGGGCCTTGGCTATTGGTAATCGCTCAATAGCTTCTTTTAGTTCTGCCAGGGTGGGTATGTCATCCAGTTCTGCCATGAGGGGGAAGCTTTGGATGGCATCTTGGGAGCACATATATTGTGATTTTGTGAGCACATGGACTACTATCATTGACATTCATTGCGATCTTGAATTTTTTGTAAAGTACGGTATTTAGTGTTTGTATTGGAAATTCTTTGCTTTTTATCATTTACTTTTGTAGGCCGTTGTAGGTCCAGCCTATCTTAACTTTCTCTTTTATTCACATTAATTTCTTTTCCCTACCCCAAGCAGGCCCAGCACAATCCTTTTTGAATACTAAACTGCATAGGGCCCCACAATTGCTAAGACCAGCCCTGTCCCTAGCCTTAAAAATAAAAACGTTTTGAGGTAAAGAATTTTGAAATTTGGGTCACAAGTTTTTGGAATAAATTATGAAGGCTATTCTTTAACTTATATAAAGAGCTAAAAGTGAAAAAAATCATAACTCCACTTCTATAAAAGATAAGACAGAACAAGTGTTTTTGAAAAGGTTTAGGCAAGCCCTTTAAATTATAAGATATATTATTTAAGTCTATTGACATCATTTGAATTTTCTGGCTAAGTCTAAGTACACATAAAATGCTTCTTTTAGGGGTTCTTTTTCTTAAGGACACATTTAAAGTAATTTGAACTATGTTAAGGACACAAACAATACAGTTAAACAGTAAATAATGCAAACATGAATGATTGAGTGATATGCTCCATATAACTAATATAAGGAAATGTGAGAATGAAAGGGTCATAAGTAGCATTTTTGGAATGGAAAAAAAATTGTGTGATGTCTGTTCCTCCATCTTATACTCATGCAGTCACTGTAAAAAAATCATGTTAAGCCTGGTCCCTTTTGGAACTCAGGACGTGTTAGCGCATTTTCGTATTATGTATCAGTACTTATGTTAGATATCAGCATTATGTAAATATCAGTAATTGTGTTTAGATTTTAGACATATTTTTATTAATTTTCTTGTGTAATGAATATACCTGACATTTTTTTATATTTAAAAGTAATTTCTTTACATTTTAAAAATTTTTATTTTCTCTTTAATCTAACTACAAGTCACCACAAATGACGTAAAACTCTCTAAACTTTTACACATATTCTAATGACGTCAGCAACAACAAAAAACTAATTATTTTGCACGATTTCGCACCACTCTTCAATGCATGAAAGACGGTGCATTCGACTTCCGGCAATGGCGGCCGTACCCTGGGCCAGTGTTACCTCTCGATTCGCAAAGTTTTTTGGTAATTTTAACGGGGGTTTTTAACGGATCGAGTAACTGAGTGTTGATGCACAAATGGCAGGTCAAGACATACAAAACATATATACATCATAGGTCTAGGACTTATGGATGCTGTGATCTAGGGTGATGACAGACGGACGGACAAAGCGGGTGCAGTAGCGCATTCGACTTCTCGAAAATGCGCTAAAAAGCTTATAGTTAAAGTAGAAGATATACAATTATTTGGTCAATTTGGGTTTTAAAAATAAACAATCAACATTTTGCTTAAAACACTTATAGTTAAGAACTTGGTTAAACTCATCAAAACACATGAAGTAAACTATAAATAAGCTGTTTTTATAAGGAAAATTATATTTAAAAATTAAACATTGTTTTTACTTAATTAACAATAATAATATTGAAATTCATTGACATTATTTTGAATTACTTATATTGAAATATGTCTCCTAAAACTATTGTATTGGCTGTTTTTGTTACTTCCTTTGAAATTTTCATTTAAATGACGCCACACCTCTTATTTTTAGCTTTAATCAAAATTATCGATTAATTATTAGGTAATTTTTCAAAAGTTAACGATTAAATTTAAATTAATCGGTAACAGCCCTAAATTATGCATATTCTGAAAGAGTATTGCTTCTAGTATCTGAAAATATAGGTTTTATGATAGTTTAATCAAAGTTTTAGAGTTAAGAGTGGTTTGAATGCAGAAGAAAATTTTACTCACACTGTGAAGGTCAAGGTCAGTGTTAACATACATGATATAAAAACAAATTATTTCTATACCATAAGAAACCTTATCCAATGTACTTGGACAATGTCATTTTCAAAAAGCCAGTGAAAAAGGAAAAAGGCTAATTTTGAAGGTTATGAAAGAATAAAATTCACCAAAATTACAATTTTCAAACGAATACATATAATTATACATATTCTGAAAGAGTATTGCTTCTAGTATCTGAAAATCTTTGTTTTATGATAGTTTTGACAATTTTTAAAGTGTAAGAGTGGTTTGAATGCAGAAGATGAGTAGTAAAATTTTACTCACTCTGTGAAGGTCAAGGTCAGTGTCAACATACATGATATAAAAAACAAATTATTTCAATACCATAAGAAACCTTATCCAATGTACTTTCATAAAATGTATACATGTTAAGGTCTCTGAGTTTATTTAGTATGGGATCTTGTCATCTTCAAAAAGCCAGTGAAAAAGGCTAAAATGGCAGGACGCTACAGAAAAATTCACTGGACAGTTCTAGGGTAAAGTAGTTAACACGTTCTTATACACAACATTATGGACAACTAAACTTTTGCTTAAAAACTGTAGTTTTTTTTTTTTTGGTTTAGTTTTTAAAAAAATTTGTTAAAAATCTTTTTAAAAAATCATTATTCTCAATGAAGTAATTGCAAAAAAAAAAAAAAAAATTGTCACGTTTAAAAATTTTTAAAACTCAAAATATTTTCAATGTTATGGTAAATTGTTAAATCATTACTTATATTTATATGTATTGGGCTAATTTACAATTGGCAAAGTTATATGGGTGTGTATAATACAATACTTATACAAATTGTAGTAATAAATAGTCTGAACTATCCCTTAACCCGGCGCTGGGTCGTTGGGGCACCATTTTGAGCGGCGCACTAACTCATGCCAAGTGTCACGGTTCTGAGCTGCCTTCTGGGAATCGTTAAATGAAATGCAGGTCCACTCTTTGATGTTGTCCTCCCAACTCTTCCTTGGTCTGCCTCTTTCCTTCTTCCCTGGACTGTGCCTTGCAATATCGTCTTTGAGAGACCTCCAGATCTTGACACGTGTGCGTACCATCGTAGTTTCCTCTTTTTAATTGAGGTGAGAAGGTCCTTGTAAGGGCCAATGACAGCGCTTATTTTGTCGCGGACCGCTTCATTCATGATGTGCGCCGTGTAGGAGATGTTTAATACCTTTCAAAAACATCTCATCTCAAGTGCACTAATTCTTTTTTGGAGGACTGCGGTGAGCGTCCAGGCCTCACAACCATAAAGGAAGACTGACATTGCCAGAGAGCGCATTAGTCAAATCTTTGATCTCAGGGAGAGCATCTTGCCTTGCCAGATGTTTTTCAGTTTGCTTAGTGCTGCAGTTGTTTGGGCCGTTCTGGCTTTGAGCCTTCATCGGAAATTACAGCCCCTAGTTATTTGAAGGTAGGGACCTCCTCAAGTTTTTGACAGTTTATCCGTATTTCACTTGTGAAATTCTTGTTTGCCATGGCCATGGTCTTTTCTGCATTAATTTCCATGCCATAGGCCTTCGACGTCTTCTCTAACTTTGCAAGGAATTCTTTTAGTTTGTCCTTGCTGTCAGCTAGGCCGTCTATGTCATCGGCGAAGCGTAAGTTAGTTATAATCCTTCCTCCAATACTGACCGTTCCGACATGGTTTTCGAGCACATCAGTCATAATTCTTTCTAGGAAGAGGTTGAAGAGGATGGGGGAGAGTAAAACCCTTTTTCTGACACCAACAGTGGTCTTGAACCAATCTCCCAGCTTGCTGTTGTAGAGAACTGCGCTGGATGCTCTGTCGTATAGGTTCTTGATCACAGTAATGAGGTTGGCGTTAATATTGTACTTGTGCATTGTTGCCCACAGTGCTGCATGCCACACTCTGTCAAACGCCTTTTTGAAGTCTATGAAGACATGAAAGAGGTCCCTCTGGTGTTGCAGATGTTTTTCACAGAGCACTCGCAAGTTGAAGATCTGCTCTGCTGTGCTCCTTCCTGCTCTGAAGCCTGCTTGTTCTTCTGCAATGATCTGCTCTGCTTGTGGTTTTAGTCTGTTTAGTATTACCATGAGCATGACTTTGCTGAGGTGACTAATCAGGCTAACTGTACGGTAGTTCTGACACAATTGTAGATTACCCTTCTTTGGGAGCGTTATAACCAGCGATTGAGTCCAGGGTGTTGGCCGTTCTCCTGTCTGCCAGATCTTGTTGCACATGCTAGTTAGAATGTTTATTACTGGTTCACCTCCTGTCTGAATCAGTTCACCTGGGATGTTGTCTGCTCCAGCCGATTTCCCTTTTTTCAGCTTTCGCACAGCAAGTTTCACCTCATCACGGAGAATGTAATGCATGTCCATGTTAGATGACGTTGGGCAATTGAGCACTGATTCGTCGCCCTTTGAGTCTTCATTGTATAGCTCAGAACAGTATTCAGTCCATCTTTTTATTATTTCTTGTTCTTCTGTAATACATTTCTCAGATTTATCTTGAATTGTTGAGATGCGACCTTGTTTGGTGGATATCAGATCTTTGACAATCTTGTAAGCCTTTTTTGAGTTGTTTATCTGTAGGTTATCATCGATGTCTGAGCATTGTTGTTCTATCCAGTTTTTTTTTGCTTTACTCATTTCTTTCCTGATCTTTTTATTGATTGTTCTGTATTTGTTTGCTCCTTCTGCAGTATTCTTTACGTTCTTCTTCTTTCATCGCACATCTCTAGGATTTAAAGTGGAGACCCATGGTTTTTTTATGGCATGTTTTTTGCCAAGTATATCTTTATATAGCTGTCTCAATTATTGTGGTATTGAAGGTATCAGTGATTAGATCTATGTCCATATCCTTTTCAGATTCACAAAGTGTGGTCAGTGGAGCAAATTTCCCTCCAATTTTTGCCCTGAACGCCTCTGCGATTACCGGATCTTTCAATTTTTCAAGGTTGAAGCGTAATCGTGTATTGCTTTGTTTTGCTATCCTTTTCAGGTGTAGATGAAAAGTCATCAGCACCAGGTTATGGTCGCTGCCGATATCCGCTCCAGGGAAGCTTCTAGTATTAGCTGCTTTAATGCGTGATTTAAATCGTCTTTTGACCAGTATGTAGTCTATTTGTTTACTATGTTCCTCGCCAGGGCTGTTCCAAGTCCATATTCTGGATTTTTTATGGTGACCAATTGTGTTAGCTAGAAGGAGGTTGTTGTATCATGCAAATTTGAGGAGTCGAAGCCCTATATTGTTGGTCAGGTCATTGCAAGAGTGTCCGCAAGTATCTGCCCAGTTGGTACATACATCTACTCCAATCTTCGCATTCCAGTCACCTTGGACGACGATAATATCTTTCTTTGGTGTTTGATCCACGATATCCTGTACTTGGTCATAGAAGGCCTCAATTTCACTATCATCATGGCTGGATGTAGGAGCATATGTCTGTATAATTGTGATATTGAAGGGTGTTGCTTTCAGTCGGATGGTGATGATGCGGCTGGAGACAGGACGTCAACCAATGACTGAGTTTGTTGTATTTTTATGGATTAGGTATCCAACTCCATGTTCATGTCTGTCCTCCCTGCTGCTGAAGTAGATTTTGTGTCCATCTTCTGTTGCGAGTTCACCAAAGCTCTCACACAGTCCGATGACATGCCATTGGTATCGTTCCAGTTCGTGGGTCAGTTCTTCCACTTTTCCTGT
Organism: Radix auricularia; assembly: GCA_002072015.1. Lineage (NCBI taxonomy): Eukaryota > Metazoa > Mollusca > Gastropoda > Lymnaeidae > Radix > Radix auricularia. The sequence goes on along the minus strand of MUZC01004645.1, from coordinate 524,963 downwards.
CGCATGTAAGGTTCTTACATTCCATGTGCCAATAATCATGTCTCCTCTTCTTTTAAGGTTGTATGGGGGTGTTGGTTGTGGTGCTAAATAGTAGAGTGTAAAAATAATTAAATTTGATTTGGTCTTGGTTTAGAATTATAATTCTCGCCATGTCTAATTCCAACAATACCAGAGGACGCAATGTAAATAAGTATTCTTTATTGTTATATTTAACAGATAACATTCATGCTTATTATTTTCAACTAGCTGACCCGCGTCGAAATATACGCCGCTAATGATTTAATGATGGGTGAAGACTTCCTGAAAAACACAGTTAACCAAATTGGGGGGGGGGGGGGG
>MUZC01004645.1:504535-524556 GCA_002072015.1 Radix auricularia | reverse complement strand
GGGCAAGCCACTGAGTGAATCAAAAGAAGGAACTCTGGAGAAAGCAACATGACTGAAAACAGGTTTTGGAAGATGCAGACATCTTTTTTAACGTTTGGTCCTGTTAGCAAACCAAACCAGCCGGAATTTAAGATATCAGTGGAAAGGCAATGGGGCTTGGGTGATTGTAGGAGATATCAAAGCAACTAGAAACACAGGAGCGATGAGGTAAACAAAACTACGGGTACACACAGTTGCGCATGCCTGGAATGTGAGGGAGGGCACCTAAAGTATTCATTTTATGAAAGTAATTGTTGAGGAGAGTGTGTGGCTACTTTTCTGTCACTTAGCACAACGGAGAGCACAAAGTTTTTATGCCAATGTCAAGAAACAAAGCTTACAGCCGTGTTGCGAAGTAATGTTTGAAAAGAAAGTGGGAAATTAATTTTTAAAATTAAAAAAAGTAATGTCTTAGCTGGGTCTTGAACCTACGACCTTCCGCGTGTTTAGCGAATGTCATAACCACTAAACTACAAAATACATGTACATGCTATTCTGATGTTCAGAAAGTAATTGAATATTGGTCTCGATGACCCCCACCCTCTGCACTACCTTTTCTTGGCAGCTGATTGGTCAGTAGGGTTAGACAGCTTGGTATATAGTTTATATAATATAGGTAATCAAGCCCTGAGTCTTTTAATTTGAAGAAACTTGTGACCCTCCCTATACACAAGGGTTGGAAGGTCTGCTCTTCTGATTTTCTCTTTATTATACAATTTAACAGATTTTTAACCCAAAGTTCTGACATTACAAGAAACCCATTAAAATTCTGATTTTTCAAAAATGAACAGATTTTTGCAAAAATAATTTAAGCTGGTGAAAGGTGGTTGGATGAATGAACCTGTTTGATTAAAGGGGATGTAAGATTTTTAATTTCACTTTTTTTTCCCTTCTTTTTTTCTGCAGAATTTCCAGAATTTTATAGCCAGTTGAATATCAGCACTATAAGATATGGATTATCATGAAGAGCAAGATCACTTAATCCAGTGCGAGCAGGATGATTTCTGTTCTGATGATGAATGCCCTTTCGATGAACCTTTTTTAAAATCCTGTGGTTGGAATAACCATAATAAAACAATATTAATATTTTGCATTGAAAGAAAAGATGAAAAGGCACTTAGTTTATTTTTGAGGAATGGAATAAACCCCAATGATTCTCGCCAAGGCGTTACAGCCTTGACTCTGGCACTTGAGGAAAACCTTCCACTTTGTGTAAGAGAACTTGTGCGGTACGGGGCACACTTCACTTGTGAGAAAGGAGTCGAAGCATTAGAATTAGTGGTGTCCAAATGTTTCTTCAATGAGCTCATTGAAGGTGAGGAAACTTTTTTCTCTCGTTTTCAATCAACCAAACTTTTTAAAACTGCTATTGTTGTCGCATTTGAAAGTGGCAGGCAATCCTTGTTAACCAAGTTGTTGCATTGTGGGTTGCCTCTGGAAACATCGCTGCTCCTTGACGTGACTTTAAACCACCCTGGTTTAGTCAAAATTCTGATAGACAGTGGAGTGAATGTAAACGTTACTTCATCAAGCCTAGACACTGCTCTTCATAAAGCTGCTCAAAATAATAACATTGGATCTATTCAATTACTTCTTGAAGCAAACTCCAACATTCATGCAGTAAACGAGAATGGTGAAACAGCATTGCACAACGCAGTGTGTTTTGTTAACTCAAGGGAACATTATGAAGCAGAACATACCTCATCGGATAAAGATATAAATTTTTCAATCATTCAGCTGCTTATTGAGGCCAACTCTGACATTAACTTCAAGGACCTCAACGGTGACACATTACTGCACAAGGCAGTGCAATTAGGCAAAACTGATGTAGTCAAGTTACTGATTGAAACTGGAGCATATACAAATGCCATCAATAAAAGTGGTGAGACAGTGCTTCATACAGCATCAGCTGTAGGTAATGTTGAGATTTTAAAGCTACTTATTGCAACCACCTCAGATATAAATGCCACAGATGCACATGGTGACACAGTTCTCCACAAGGCTGTGGATGCGGGTAATATTGAGATAGTCAAGCAACTGATGGGTCTTGTGTCAAACATCAATGCCACCAATGCACATGGTGACACACTTCTCCACAAAGCAGCTCGCAAAAAAAATTCTGACATCATTGAGCTTCTCATAGAAGCCAAAGTAAAGATTGGGGCTGTGAACAAAAATGGAGAAACAGCCCTGCATGCAGCATCTGCAGTCATGTATCCTCCAACATTCAAGAAAAACTGTGCAGATATTGTCAACTTTGAACTTAAAACTGGAATTGTAGAAGTACTAAAAAGCAGTGGATATGTCCAATGTGCTATTGCTCAATGTCTAATTGAAGCAGGCGCAGACATAAACTTAGAAAACATAAATGGGGACACACCTCTTTCATTAGCTGTGGTCAGTGATAATCTAATGCTAGCACATATTTTAATTCATAACAAAGCTGATATCAACAAAATTTATATAAGAAAAGAATACAATAACTCAACTTCAGCTTCCAGTAATTTCATGGCAAGATCTCTTTCTGTAGGTACATGTAGCATTGCTTCAACTAACACATATCAAGACTTAATGTCATTATTTACACCAGCTCCCAGTTTACTCTGGATGACGGTAACCAGACAATGTCCCCTAACCGAGATGGCCAAACTGTTGATTCATCATGGGGCAGATGTCAATGTTCCAAATGGCAACAAAACTACACTTTTGATGCTGGCAGTTGATCAGCTTGATGTCCAGTGGATTGATCTTCTTATAGCTGCTGGTGCTGATGTTGATGCAGTAGACAACTTTGGCAACAGTGCGTTAACCCTTGCCCTGAGGCTTCCCATCCCAGAAACCAAGAGTTATAAACGTTTTATCAACCAGGGATATCATTCACACCAATTTTGCACACAGACACATTTACCAGATGTTATAAAAAAATCACAGACAGTTGTACATTTTCTTCTCAAAGCTGGTTGCTCCATCAACACTCCAAACTTTCCTAACCCATTGGTTATGGCTGTCATAGGAGGTCACAAAGACTATGTGAAACTGTTAATTGAGCGTGGTGGTACTGTTGAAGCTTATGATAACAAGGGAAACACTCTAATCATGTTGGCCATAGAAAATAATTCTTTGGATATTTTTGAAATCCTCATGGCATCTGGTGCTGATGTCATAAATGTCATTAATAAGTATGGTGACCTACCATTGCATTTTGCTGCTATATGTAAAAAATCACAAATGATGCTAATTGTCATTAAAAAAATTGCTAAAAAGAAAAAGGAAAAAATTCAACTTGGAATTATGAGGCTTGAAGACATCCATGAGAAGTTGTTAAACTTTGATGTGGTAAATGAAAGACTTGAAACACCTCTGTATAAGGCAGCAGCTCATGGACGTTGCAAGAATGTTAAATTGTTGTTAAAATATGGAGCCTCTGCAAATATTCAGTCAAAAAATGGAAACACAGCCTTGATAAAGTCCTTAAAACATGGCTATGAAAATGTTGCCAAAATCTTGTTGGCAGCTAAAGCCGATGTCAATGTTCGGAACAAACTAGGTGAAAATGCCATGCTTGTTGCAGCCAAATCTGGCTGTGCTGAGACTTTGAAGCTTCTCATTAAGGCAGGAGCAGATCCACTAACCTCCACAAATGTGGGGGACGGTGGACTCTCATTGGCTGCCAATACAGATATAGCTGAGTTGTTTGCAGGCTCTGGTGCAGATATCAATTTAAGAAACATTTATGGCAAAACTCCATTGCACTGCGCTGTGAAACAAGGAAAAAAAGGTGTTGTGAGGCTGCTGTTACATCTCGGTGCCAATGTAAATGTGAAGGATTTCAATGGGAATACACCATTAATTACAGCACACAGGGCTTCCCAACCTGACATCATTTTGTGCCTCCTTGGAGCAAAGGCTGATGTAAATATACAGAACAAACTTGGAAAATGTGCTTTAATGTATGCAGTCGACTGTAACAAACAGTCCTCAAGGACAGAGGATATTAACATCTTAAACCTGTTGCTGACCTCTGGGGCTGTTGTAAACTTGCAAGACAACATTGGCCGCACAGCTCTCATGTATAGCTATAAACAGAGAATTGAATGTGATAAAAGTCACAAACTGGTCCAACATGGAGCTAACCTTGAAGTAAAGGATTATCAGGGTAGAACAAGTTTAGTTCAAGTGCTGCTTGCTTATGGAATGAATTCTAGGGTCATTGAACTTTTAAAGCTGGGGGCGAATCCAGTGATAGATGCCAAGTACCGTAATCTTCTGATGCAGCCATCAGATGGTTTTTCCATAGATGAGAATGAGAAGAGAAATCAGCTTCTTAGGCTTCTTATTAGTAATGGTATTTTCAATCAAACGTGTTTTATTAGCTATTTTCCAAGAGCAGCAATGGAGCTAACAACATGTGTTGTTGAATTGTGTTTGTTGTGTGATTCCTATGACTTGTTGAAATATTTTCTTGCAAACTGTTGTTTATCAAATAAAGATTTGACCTACATAAGGCGAAGGCAAAATGGCATCACTATGAACATCATAAGTCATGTACAGGGTGAAATGGACGAAATGATTCTAAGAGCAGGTTCTCAACCCTGGTCATTGTTCAATTTGGCCTTTATGGCTGTTTCCACAATGATGGGCGAAAGCCCAGAAAGAGAAGTTCGCATTGGTAATTCCCAGCTCCCCAACCCTCTCAAAAACTTATTGATGTTTCAGACAGAAGTTGCCCGTACTCCTGTTCAAGAATGGTCTTCACTTCCTGAAGCTGTATGTTTTGAAACTTAACTACCTGCCATGTTTTAGAAATCTCTCTCATTTAAACTAATGGTTGCAAAACTGTTAAGTTGAATATCATTTTTACAATTGAGATTATTTTGTGAAAATAATATTTCAATAATTTAAATACCATTTCATTTCCATTTTGGTTTCATAGTGAAGTTTTTACATTTCTAATAATTCTATAGCATCTTATATCAAGGCAAGTACCATTTGTACATTTCTGAGATCAAAGATATAGTATCCTATATTAGATAGTTTAGTTCATTTTCCATATTTTGTTGATTGTGTAACACTATTTTTCTTAAATTTAAATATATTTGAATTCCAACAATGGATTAGAAGTCTTTGTTTTTTTTTTTTATCTGTATATATAAAAATGATAGTACGTCTCTCTGTGTGTGTGTGTGCGTGCGTGCGTGTGCTTGCGTGCTTGTCCCTTAGAGCTGACTAAACAATTCATCCGATTGTCATGAACATTTTTGAGACTGTTGATTTCCCTTCCGTAATGGTAACTGTCTATTTTTTTTCTCCATTTTAACACTAAAGGGCCAGGGCCCACAACATCATTTTTTGCTAATATGAGCTATATAAAAATTAGTTTAAGCTCTATCTACTTGATAAATTGATAGATCTTAACCAAAGTTTGTATTTAAATACTTAATGGCCAATATTAAATACTATAGGGAAGCCAACTCCTAATGGCAACTCCTTCGGGGCTGGGGGCCCAAAATACCTGTTTTCATAATTTTAAGATTTGCTTCACTATTCAATTATTAAAGTTCTTGACAAATAATGATAAATGTATCCATTATTATCCATCTTCAAATAGTTTTTTTTTAGCTTTATAGCTTACCGTGAATGGACCCTGGGGGCCTTCATGTCGTTTATATGAGCTATATAAAAATTAGTTTAAGCGATAACTACTTGCTAAATTGATGGATCTTAACCTAACTTGGTATATAAATACTTGATAGTCAATATTAAAATATTTATGGCACTAAACTCCTAATGGCAACTCCTTCAGGGTTGGGGGCCCAAAATACCTGTTTTTGTAAATGTTTAAGATTGTATCCCTCAATTTAATTATTAACGTTCTTGACAAATAATGATAAATGTACCTATTATTATCCATATTGAAATGAAAAGAGGTTTTGAACTTGATATCTTGCCCTGAATGGGCCCCTGGGGCCCTTAATGTCGTTTTTTGCTTCTATGAGCTATATAAAAATTAGTTTATGTGTTAGTTACTGAGTAAATGAATGGATCTTAACCAAACTTTGTATACAAAAACTCTGTTGCTCATATTAACATAATTAAGGCCAATGAATTTCTAATGTCTATTCATCAGGGCCGGGGGGGTCCCACATGTCTTTTTCAAAAATTTAAAGATATTTTCCCCATTCATTTTTAACGATCTCGATAAATATATCCATATTGAAATGGAATTAAAATGAACAGAATTTTTTAAATTGACATCTTGCACTGAATGTGGCCGGGGTCCCCTAAATATGTTTCAATTATTAAAGTTAAAGTCCTTGACATATACTGATAAAATTAACCCTTTTTATCCATATTCAAATGAACAGAAGATTTGAGATTGACATCTCATCTTGAATGGGCCCAGGGGCCCTTAATAGCGTTTTTTGCTTTTATGAGCAATATAAAAATTAGTGAATGCATTACCTACTGAGTAAATGAGTTGATCTTAACCAAACTCTGTATACAAAAATTTGGTAGCCCATATTTAATTACTTAAATGCAATAAACTTCTTATGTCAATTTTTTCTGAGCCAGGGGCCCCATATGTCTTTTTTGTAAATGCTAGATATTTTCACTTTTTAACGATCTCGGGAAATATACCCATGATGTGAAACTGAAATAAAATGAACAGATTTTGGACTTGACATCTGGCACAGAATGTGGCTGAGGGCCCCTAAATGTGTTTTCCCCCATATCTATATATTTGTATAAATGAATGTGTGTGCATGTCTTTTATAGCAGACCAAACCATGTATTATGTATTCAATCGTAATGAAAGTTTTGGAGACTATTGCGTACACTCCCAGGAAGTTAACAGGTAACTTTCTTGTCAATTAAACACACATGGGGCGACGGTGGACAATAATGTCAATTTTTTGCTTACTTGAGCTACATAAAAATAGTTTGAGCGGTAGCTACTTGGTAAATTGATGGATCTTAACCATTTTTTAAATAAAAAAAACTTAATATTTAAATACTAGAAGGTCCTGAATTTTGTAATGATTATTTCTTTGGGGCTGGGGGTGTCATTTGTCTTTAAGTGGGGGGGGGGGGGTGGTTGGTTAATGTTTAAGAGATTTTGTCCATTCAATTTTTTATTAAAGGTCTTGAAAAATAATGACAAATATATCCATTATCATGCAAATTGAAATGAACAGGTGTTTTCAACTTTACATCTGGCACTGAATGGGCCCCATCGTGTCATTTTTTCTTTAATTAAGTTTATGCGTTAGATTTTGTGTAAAAAAAATTGATCTTAACCAAAATCTGTTAACAAACAAATTAACTAACATCCCTCCTTCCACGTGTGAATAATTAATTTTTAATTTAGAGTCAAAAGATAATGGTTTCACTCTTTGAGGCGCCCTTAAATGACGTCTCACGTCAAGAGGAGGGGTCATGTGACGAGGGTGAGGGGTATGTTCAAAGAAATATGACGTAACTTTAAATAAAATTTGTAATTTTTTTTTCGTGGTTTCACGCGTATTTAAGAAATATGACGTAACATCAAAATACGTAACTTTAAATTGAAATAAAAGTTCCATTAAAATAATAGATTGCTTGTAATTTATTTTCATGCTTTGACGCGTATTAGAATATTAGATTGCAGCCTTACACTAATTACATACTTGAACTTAAATGATAAAAAGCTATCAGCAACATGCTACTTTTCAATTAGAAAATACAGCTTTTAGGGGTGGGGGGGTCAAGCTTAGTGACGTCATATTGGAGTGTGGGTATACGCTTTTATTTTTATGACCGGGGGGGGGGGGTGAAATTCGCTTGGCGTCATTTATGTACGGCGTCTTAAAGTTTTTGTTTGTTTGTTTGTTTGTTTGTAATATCGTGTTTGTTATGTTGTCATTATTGAATATCATTATTATTAGCATTCAAATTTATTGTCTTGAACACTACGTTGAGGCACCGTCCAAAAATAGCGCCACACGCCAATTTAAAAAAAAAATTGGGGAGGGGGTGGGGTCACCTATTTGTGATGATATGAGTCAATGGGAGGTGTTTAAGAAATGTAACGTCACTTCGAAATGTGCTACCCATAATAAAAGTTAATTACACTAAAAAATTTACTAGGATAATTGATTGCTTGTATGTATGGCATCTGTCCGTCTACGAAAGACGATGGATTTAGTCAAGACATCTACATCTTGGTAGATAGTGGCCAATAATGCAAACTTGCCACCAACCTTGGCCTGGAATATCTCCACCATTTCCGGGTCTTTAAGTTTGTCCAAATCAAAACGAATGCGCGGATTTCTTTTTCCTCTATTTAATTTAAGTTTAAGTTTCAGCTTAACTCTAGTTAGGACAAGATTATTGTCACTTAGTATATTTGCACCAAGAACAGACTTTGTTTGTGCTTTATTGATACTAGATTTGAAACGCATAGGCAGAAGAATATAAGGAATTAGATTTTTAATTAGGCTGCCAGTTGATGGTTCTTGATTGCTTGAGTCAGGGTATAAGCGTTGGTCAAGCAATGGTATGTCATCTGTACATCTACGAAAGACGATATATTTATATTTATTATTTGCAGCTCTTGGTGTGTCTGATGAGACCAATCCTTGAATAGCAGTCTCTTTGGCAAGTCACACACACGAATGTAGTGTTGCCTAGTCTTTCTCCTCGCTCTTTTTCCGACTGCTGCTTCCCTAGTTTGCTCCTCAACTCTTAGTGATCCTTCTTTTTTTCACAATAGCCCGCCACGTGGCACTGTCATCGGCCATGTTTCCCCAGTTTTTCATGTCAATGCTGGCTACTTTCATGTCTCTCCTGCATATGTCCGTGTATCTGAGACATGGTCGACCAACCAACCTTTTCCCTGTCGCCAGCTAGCTTATACAGTATAGCGCATCTTTTGGTATGCGACCAGATTGCAAACTCTTGACGTGTCCAAGCCAATGGAGGCGTCTTTGGCTTAGTATGGCTGGAATGTTGTTCATACTTGCTTGAGCAAGGAGCTCTGTGTTGCGGACTTTCTCTTGCCATTTGATGTCACGGATGCGGCTTAGGCATCTGAGGTGGAAGCTATTGAGCCTTCTTTCATGCCTGGTATAAGTGGTCCATGACTCACATCCATAGAGGAGCGTGCTTAGTGCGCAGGCCTGGTATACATGCAGCTTAGTTCTTGATGTGAGTTTTGCATTGCACCAGACTCTTTTGTACAGACTAGCCATAACAGTTGCTGCCTTCCCTATCCGAGAGTGCATTTGGACGCATCTGTACGGACCCCTATAAGGACGCATTTAGTCGCATCAGGGGCTAACTTTAATGTATCGTTTTTTAAATTAAAAAAAAATTTCAACTGTATCAAGAAAACTTAATGTTTATTCTTATCTTCTTATCTTAGATATACAGACGCTCCTTCTATGCAGAAGATAATTGCGTCCATAGACCATGAGAGATGATCTGTTGGCAAGTGATGCAGCGGTCACAGGCCACGGCTATAGGGGTTCCACGCATTACCCCAGCCGCCTAACTATTGTCTAGTTAGGTACCCATTCGGACCTGGGTGACTCGGGGACTCCTCAGGCCCCGAGAACAAATCTTCACTTTCGTGTGGATTCGAACTCGTGACCATCGGTATGACAGTCGAGAGCCCTACCTCTCGACCACCACGTCCCATATTCTGTAACTGTAAGCAGTAGATAATTACAAAAATAGCGTAATATCAATATATATAATTTGCAATGCATGTTTTTTGTCTTTACCGTCTGTGTGTCCGTCAGGTAAATATTTTTAGAAAGCAGTGCACGAAAAATACTCAATAATCAATAAATATATATAATTTGCTATTTATGTCCCGATGACGCTACTAGTTTTCAGTGGCGTAGCTAGGACTTTTGCCGCCCGGGGCGGTCTCCAATTTGCCGCCCTTTTAGGTGACGTCCATAAATGACGTCACACAAGTGTGGTGGAGGGGAGAGAGAGGTGTCACACCTTTAAAGTCACATTAATACGCGCGACTTTCAATAACAGTTCCACTTCAACAAATAATTACCGACACTTTATTTAATGAAGTTTTACATGGTTTCACGGGTGTTAGTGTTACGGTACTAGAGTGCAGCCTCACACTAAAAATATTTAAACGACAAAAAAAAATGTTTGTTAACCTGATCATTTTTAAATAGAAAATACAGATTTTATGATGTCACATTGAAGAAGGGGTCTTTGTGACCACGTATGACCAGGGAGCAAGGGGTGAAAAATCAACCGTGTAACGTAAATAAGGACGGTTACTTAATCAATCGTAAGAATAGTTTTTATAAATAAATAAAAATTAACAATGACAAAGTAAAAGGTGGGAAACATGTTAACCTCTCCATGGCTTATTTAAGTAAGCATTAATAAAAGAGACCGCATAAGATGATATAACTATTTGTACACGTTTTAAAACCATACAAAATTCTTTTTTAAAGGGTCACAAGAAAGTATCGAGGTTGCAGGTCCCCCCGTCCCCACCAATGATATAAAACGTATTACAAATTTACAGCCAAAAAACATTACAAATTAATAATATGCTTTTTATGTTTTGTTTATAAATTTATGATTTAAAAAAAAAATTCTATATATTAGAATATAAACATAGGCTTATTTATAAATTTACTTATCAAACTTTCTTAGTAGAGAAATCATGTATTATGTTATCGATATTTTAATTATTTGTGATAACCGATTCTATGGACCATATTGCAAAATTTTGTAGTGATGTATTCTTAAATCACTCATTGTAGAATGAAGATATTTTTTTTTTTAAACTTCAGTTTGGAGAAACTCCTTTCACAACTAGATACACTAATAGCAATGGTTGAAAACATTCTTAGCTAAAGTGTAATGTTTGTTAAAGAATTTTCCAATCCATTCTGTTGAATATATTTTAATAAATCAAAGGGGATTCCCCCCCCTCCCCGTTTTTCTAACATAATGCCTCTTGTAGTGTAGGTAAAGCAAGGGCTGGTCTTAAGCCACTGCCACCTATTCGGCCGCAGTGGTTTCGCGCTTTCAAATTGGACTCGGCGCATTCCTTTTCGCAAACTAAGCTGCATAAGGTCCCAATTGCTAAGCCAGGCTTTGTGTACAGCCATAAAAAACGGAAACTGTTCGTTCATTATTCAGCTGTTCTTTATGAATGACTAGCAATTTCCCCGCGCTTTGCTGCGGGAAGTTGAATTACTGATGAGTGAGTGAGTGCATAAAAAAACCTATATTTGGGTCCCCGGTGGCCAGCAAGGGATATTTTAAATATTATTTCACCTGCAGTCATCGTGGAAGTGTATTTAACAAATACCCAAAGTTTCATGCGTTTAGCTATTTGAGGAATAGGAAAAATAGTGCTTTTCAATTTGTATATACCACATATTAGAAAAAAAAAGTTTTTAGGCCCCGGTACCAATGACTGTGAATTTAACAATTATATTACGCCAATTTTCGCCGTGAGAGGGTACCCAACAACTTCTAAAAAGTTTTAGGCTTCTATCTACATGGGGAATGGGAGAATTAGTGATTTTTAAAAACTTTTTATATAGTTAATATTAGGAAAAAACTACATTTGGGCCCCCAGCCCACATTAAGGGATGTTTTAAAAATTGTTCACCTGCTACCCTCGTGCAAGTATATTTAACAAACCCCCAAAGTTTCATGCGTTTGTCTATTCGGGAAATAGGAGAATCGGTGATATTCAATTTTTTTATAGCACATATAAGGAAAAAGCGTTTTTGGGGACCCGGCTCTCATGAGTATGCATTTAAAAATTAATTTATGGCAATTTTCGTCGTGAGAGGGTACTCAACAACTTCCAAAATTTTCATGCTAAAACCTACACGACGAATAGTGGAATTTATGATAAATCGGTTTTTAAAATAAGAAAAAAATATATATTTGGGCCCCCATCCCCCTATGAGTGGGTATTTACTACTCTCTTTCGCCAACTTTCATCAAAAGATTGTACCCAACATCTTCCCAAAGATTCATGCTTCTACCTACATGGGGAAAAGGAGCATTATTGATGTTCAGTTTTTATATAGTTTTTATTAGGAAACAACTACATTTGGCACCCCCGGCCCCCACTAAGAGATATTTTAAACATTTTTTCACCTGCTACCATTGTGAAAGTGTAATTATCGATTCCCAAACGTTTCATGAGTCTCTACCTACTCGAGAAATAGGAGAATGAGTAATTTTCAATTTTATAAATCTTGTATAGCAAAATAAAAATTTAGGGGCCCCGCTCAAAAACTTGTGTATTTCAAATTTTTTTTACACCAACATTCGTCGTGAGAGGGTACTTATCAATTACCAAAAAATTCATGCTCCTACCTACACGGAAAATTGGAGAATTAGTGATAAGTCGGTTTTTAATATAATAAGAAAAATATATTTTGACCCCAATTAGAGGGAATTCTAACATTCTTTTTGCCAATTTACGTCGGGAGCTTCTACTCGAAAAATGTCATAGTTTCATGCTTCATTTTTTAATAGCTCATATAAGGAACAAAAGTTTTTGGGGCCCTGGCCCCCATTAGTTGGAAATATAAAATTTTCTTTTGCCAATTATCATCGGAAGCATGTACTTGTACTCAAAAAATTTACTAAGTTTCATGCTTCTAACTATACGGGAAATAGGAGAATAAATGATTTGCAATTTGTAAATAGCTCATATAGGGTTAAAAAATTGTTTTTGGGGCCGCATTATTTTTATTCTCTTTCGCAAATTATCATCAGGAGATTGTACTCAACAACTTCCTAAAATTTCATGCTCCTACCTATATGGGGAATGGGAGCATTAGTGATTTTCAGTTTTTAAATTGCCCCCTTCCCTGCCGCCCAGTAAGAGATATTTTAAAAACTATTTCACCTGCTAGCTTCATGAAAGTGTATTTTTCAATTCCCTAACGGTTGATTAGTCTACCTACTCGGGAAATAGGGGATTTGGTGATTTTCAATTTTTATATAGATCATATTATGAAAAAATTGTTTTTCGGGGCCCCAGCCCTCATGAGTGAGAATATTTTCTTTAGTCAAATATCGTCGGATTATGTACTCAAAAAATTTCCAAAGTTTCATGCTTCTACTTCTACTTACACGGGAAATAGAAGAATTATTGATTTTTTAATTAATATAAAGCTTATATAAAGAAAAAAACATTTTTGGGGCCCCGGCCCCCATGAGTGAGAATTTCAAAAGTCTTTTTCGCCAATTGTCGTAGTGAGAGAGTACCCAACAACTTTCCAAAGTTTCATGCTTTTACCTACACAGGATGGTGGAGAATTAGTGATGAATCAGTCAGTCAGTCAGTAAGTGAGGGGTTTCCCTTTTATTAGAATAGATAATAAAAAAATTAATTTGATAAAACTTTTCAATTAGTATTTTACATTGTATTATACACGAGTATTTTCTGACAAGGACGTGCAACTGATCAGCGGGTTCTATTATTTTCATTTATAATTATATCTATGAATAAAAACATTTCGTGTTGTACGACTTGCTCTAAAGATAGAACCCGTCTCCTGAAATTTCTCCACTCATACTTTCTCTCCTTCTAAGTCAGCGTTCAGTTGATATCCCCAACTCTCAATAATCTATAACAGCGTTCCGTATTAGGGAATAACTTTTTTCAACAAAATTGGTTTGAATAATTTTTGTTTTTAAAAACGTTTTCCATAAATTGAGATTCTACAGAAAAGAAAAATAGTGCGCCGATATGAGTAAAGTTCTTGCATCTTTTTCAAAATTATTTATGTTATTGCGATGTTTATTAACAGAGAAATTTTAATATATTTCTATGTTCTTGCGCTAAATCTTAATAATTTTCCATAAAATATACCAATTCAAATTAATTACACATTACTTTAATTTTAAAGGCGTAGTATTTTTAAAGAATAACCAAATGTTAATGAAAAACACATTTTATGTGTGCCACTTTAATGCAATAAAAACTAAATCAATTTAATTTTTAGCAAGTTAAAATAACTTAAAATAATTTTCTAAAAATGAAACAGTAATAGTCTATAAATTACACAATATTTAAACAACCATGTCATGTAGGACTTGTTAGCACATTATTCTGAGCATGTCGAAATTCCACACAAAAACTGTCGTGGCGATATTAATAGTACACATTATTCGGCCTAATGATGATGTGTTTTTTTTTTCTGTGCAGTTTTCTTATAAAAGCGCCATTTGTGACGCACACCGCTTAAAATTTTCAAACAAATTGATACCTTTTTTAAGCGGCTTTTAATTTTTGAATGGGTTTGCGTTAGTTATAACTATGTAATCAAACAAATGTTGCGTAAATCCGTTAATTAAGACTGGAAATTAAGAATATATTTGTTGCAACTTCGTTTTCCCCCATTAAAAGGAAATTTGCGGAAAGGGCTTTATTTGTCAAATGCCCATAAATGATGTCCTTTAGATGAGTGCCACCCGGGGCGGACCACCACCCGCCCCTAGCTACGCCACTGCTAATTTTAGAAACCAGCGCCCCAAAGATGATTATTTTCGAACGTCTACATAAAATTGATTTGAAAGTAAATGAATGAAACAAAAATAATAAAATAAATGAAAGTTTTATATAACTCTTGCAGCATCCTGTCGTACGTTGCATATATCTCAGTAACTGTAATAATTATAAGGGCAAAATGAAGAAAAAGATTTTCCAGTGACTAGCAAAAGACGGAGATTTTTTTACAACTTACTGAAATACATTAAGAATCGCTTGCGAGGATCATCGTCTTCTACACACCATGAAGATTTTATGTTTATGTCACTTATGTCAACAGAAAACGATGTTTTAAGTGAATTGAATATTGAAGAAAAAAAATATATATCATTTTTCCGAAATGGCACCCAGCTTAAAGAAGTTGCTTAAACTATAAACACCATCACAGTGAGTCCGAATAAATTGATTTATATCTTGAATTGACGAATTTTTTATATTTTAATTGTAATTATAAATTATTTTTGTGATTTATCGTTGTTTTTCTGTTGTTTTAAAATTGTAATTTGTTAAGTGACCCATTACTATGGAGACCTCGGTCTTCAGGTTTAGATGGAAATAATGCACAAGGAAAAAATGCATTTCCCGGCCCCTTGGACTCCCCAGTCCAACTGTGGCCAAGAACAAAATGTTTTATTTCTGTTTCAAATATTTTGGCAACACTTTGCCTGCATTGGGATCTGAAGAGACTTATGATTGAAAATTGTCAGTGTGAGACTGTCTGATCATGAGAAATTAGAGTTACAATAGACAGCTACTATGAACCAGTGGCGGATTTAGCTTTGTCTGGAGGTGGCTGCGGTGGTCGAGGGGCAAGCGCGCTCGACTGGCGCTCCGAAGGTCAAGAGCTCGAATCCATGGGAAGCCAATGATTTGTTCCCGGGGCCCAGGGCGCTCCGAGTTCCACCCAGCTCCAAAAGGGTGAAAAGCAGCAGCGCAATACGTGAAACCCTTAGCCGTGGCATGTGAACGCTGCATCAATTGCCAAAAAAACAACTGCTGCCTTGCAGATGGTATTGGCTGACCAAAGGCTATGGAAGCAAATCCAGAAAATACAGCAGGCTGAAGTCGGAGACCATGGGCAAATTGGCGCAAAACTCGTGGCACGCAAAACTAAATATTCAATATTGAGAACGAAGAGAACGTCTGTGTGAGGGGCTAGGAAAATTTCAGGGGGCGCCGCAAAATTTTACTAATAACCGATCATTCCGCAAATACTAATTATTAGCTTGCCAAGTCATCAAACAAGTCAAGCAGAATCAACAATATAATCAGATGTTATCAAAATGGTAAACTAAATTTATTTCAATAGTATATATTTCTTTAATCTAAGAAAGAAACTTAGTTAATTACGAATAACTGTGCCCCGAAAGTCATTAAATGGATCATCCATTTCAGCTACAAGTGTATCTAAGATAGTGATATATGTTTCAGAATTAAAGCTTGTAGTTTGATCCTCAACCCTTTTATATCTGCTAAGTTCGCCAGCCATACTTTTCTTTTTTTTTTTTGCAATCCGCTTTTCTTTAAAATTTTTGTTTTTAAAATCTAGTTTGGAACCATTTTCGATAAGAAATTATTTGACATATACTTTCAGTTTGAGAATTTCAAAAGCTTTATCGCTTCTCATTTCAACAAAATTATTTCTTCCAACATCGATCAATCGTTTTACAAATGCAATGCCAATGCTCTTGTACTGCAAGTAGTTTGATAACACAAAGATATTATCCAACAACTTTTGTACAAAAAGCATCAGAAAAAAAGAAAGACTATTTTGTTATTAAAACAGATAGTCATATAGACTCTGCTCTTACACTTCCTTGATATTCTGCTGATTCCATTGAATTTATATCTTCTAGAGTGGCTAAAGCAGCCGAAAATGATCCAACAACTGCATCAACTGCACGCTTACGCTTGCTCATGTTGTATCAGAAAGTTATTTCAGAGCATCTACTGTTGATTCATATTGGGTTTTATGGTGATTTTAAGAGTATGGAGACGTGGAAAGCTAGACGTAAGTAATGCATAAAACCTTTCAGCTGTGCCGAAAAACAAGCACACGTCGCTGTTTACTGACACTGCTTCGATAGTAACCAAATTCAAAACATGGGCACAACAATTAACATAGATGGCATTAAATCTGGTAATGTTTTTGAGTACATCATCAGCGTTAATTGTGCACAAGTCTGCCTCAATCATCAACAGAGACAAGGAACCATTTCTTGTTTCATCTACTTTGATTTTTTAATACGGTGTAACCATTAATTTTATATGCGAAAGGCGTGTGGTAAAGACTGTCACTCAATGCTAGGACTGCACAGCCACACGAGGAAATGCATCTCAGACCAAAGGTGAGAAGGAATGATGCCAACAAAATTAATCTGGTTCATGGCGTCTCGTATTATGCTTGTTACTGAACACTCTCAGTTACCGTATTAAAGTATTTTTAAGCCTCCCCCCTCCTACATATACTATATATTTTACTCTTTAAAAATTATGACGAATATTTTTTTACCCCCCNTTTTTTGGGCGCCTACGGCGCCAACCTTTTTTTTAAAGACCAACTAACTTGTCCTTTTTTGATAAATACGAATTATTAAACTTTATGAAATGTACGCAAAGTATTTAATAATAATAGGGGTTGTATTTTGCGCACCGATGCACACCAAACAATGACGTCATCCTATTAAATATTTTTACAGCGCTCATCAAAACACGATTTTTCAACTAAACTGACTGCTGTAGACTGTCGTACATCTCTTGCGTTACGCGTTACGTTACAAACCCACACCACTGGGCTATTATATATATTTATTACAGGAAATTAATTTTTTTAAAAATTAAATGGGATGCATGAAGCTATAAACTTTAATAACCTTTAGGTCTCTATTAGCTAAGTATATATATATATTATATATTACATTTATATATTACATAATTTACACTAAACTTACTTTAATAGACCAATGTAGGCTATTATCATAATAATGATAATTAAATTGTTTATTTATTATCAACAGTTTTATTCATTTATTTGAAGACATTCAGTAAATAGTAAAGCTGAAATAAAGATATGGCTGCTGCAAAAATTTAAGAAATTATATAATTATAAAACTATCAACTATACTTCAGTATTATCTTTGGTTTAGAATAAGTCAGTCACAGCTTACCGGGTCGTAAAAGTGATGAAAAATTCCAATAAATAATTATACTCAAATGAGAGTCACCGGAAATGACGTATGAATATGATGACTAAAATATATTATTTTTAGAAAACTGTGACGTAAAACACGAAATTTAGAAGAAAAACTTAAGCTAACCATTTATTTGCAGAATGTTTTTCCGTCACTTGTCATTGTAAGCTAAATTTTTATATTTAGAAGTAGTGAGAAAATCATAGATCTCTATTACGTTTTTAGAGTTTAAATTTTGTCTGCCCTATTTTATGAGAAGTGAGAAGTTGAATAAGTAGAAATAAAAAATATTTTTTTAAAATGTGCAATAGTCTATTAGGGGCCGTCCATAAATGACGTCACGCGATTTTTGCCGATTTTTACCCCCTCCCCCCCTACGTCACGCGTCGTCACAAAATCGTCGACCCCCCCTCAAAAAGTACGTCACAAAACTTTGACCCCCCCCCTTAATTTTTTTTTCTATTTGAAAATAAGAATGTTTCAAATCACTTTTTTGTCATTTAAGTATTTATTTAGTGTAGGTCTACATTGTATTATCGTAACATGAGTGAAGCTATGTAAAAGATATTAAAAAAATTGTAAGCCAGTGATTCTCAAACTTTTTTGTATCAGACCACCGGCAAGAATTTTTCCATTTCACCAGGTACCATTGCATTCTTTTCCCATTTTGACATGATTTTCTCTGTACTTATTTGATAGCATAATGAGCCCCTACACAGCTTGAAGCCCTAAAAGATTAAGTATGAAATCGGATTGTTTTGTATATTACATTTTTTTTTAAAATGTGTAGTTGCCATGGCATAGCAGACAGCTAACAAACAATGCCGCGGTAATGTAAAAACCCATTGATGTGATTAACCTTCGCGATTAAGCTTGCGAATGTGACTATTGATATTACAAGGATGATAGCATTGTTTATAGACCTAGAATAAATAGATACAATACAATTCCTCAAATTGATTTTAATCTTCTAATGACAGTTTCCCTTCTAAGTATATGCACATCAAAGGTATTTGATCTAAAATTATTACATTGATATCACATCTCATGTTTTCTAAAAAGTATTAGGTATGCGCTGGAATAGGAAAATGGCCTATTCTGTATGAACCCCACATTCGTGCAGGAAAATAGTGTGTCATCTTGTGCGTCGCAAAATACAGTAATTCTTGCAAGTAAAGGACTGAAATACTATGACATTATTAAAATATCCAACATTATCATAACTTTAAACTCCGAAGCTCACAAGTTTGTTTGTGTTTTTGGTGGGTTTTTTTCAATTCATTTTTCTTCAGGATTTTACGTACGTCACACAACAGTTGTAAATATAATGTCAGCAATAAAATATCTCATTTTGGGTAAAAACGGAACTCTTGGGGGTAATGCTCAATAAATGTGGGCATAGAACATTTAAAAAAAAAAAAAGGAAATGTTTTAACATCCTTAGATTACATTTTACTTTAATGCATACAAATTAAGCTTTGACTATAAATCATTACTTGTAACTTCTTTGTTTATTAAAAAAAAAGTTATTCTAAAATAAAAGTTTTAAAAAATAATATTATGGGTGTCAAAAGGGAATTTTTGGGGTGTAGTGCAGACTCATTTAGGACATATAACATCCACTACACTCCACTAGATATATTCAAATACGTCATGTGTACGTTTACGCTTGGAACATATGCTTACTATTGAACCGGTTCCTTCCAGAAAATGCATTTGTTAAATTTGTTATCTATGTAGGTTTCTTATTAACGTACTATGCGAAGACATCTAAATCCAACCTACTTTCATTTATATTGACAAAAGTGACAATAATCTTAATCAACATGACTTGACTGCATCAAGTATCCTTTCTGTCAAATTTAAAATAAATGCCTTAAAAACTGAGTTCAGAAGAAAGTTATTTTGTGCTCCTCTCGAATAGCGATGTCGAGAATTTGATGCATTCAATAAAGTTAGGGAATATTTTTGACTAATTTGAAATGGACACATTTATTGTTATATTTAGAATGGCCAGAGGCGTACGACCAAAAACCAATCGAAAAACTATATCAAACTTAAAACTGTTATTATTGTATCAAATAGATTCCCTTCCCCCTAGCCACCGCCCAAATGGATATTCGATATCGTTTTGACTTTAAATATCTACATATAATCAATCCTATCCAGATCTTTTTAGACACTTGTCCTGTTTGTAAAACTCACCAGTAGCAGTTTCGGGGGGAAAGGGGGGGGGG
>MUZC01004645.1:445498-488978 GCA_002072015.1 Radix auricularia | reverse complement strand
TCAAACGTCGCAGCGTAACAATTTGGTATGTTCTCTTGTGGGTTCTCAAACTTAAGAATTATATTTAATTTTCGTGTCTTGATAACTTAAGCCAACCGGCGGCTGATGGCCTATCGACAGGCACTTTGAGAAGCACTGAATAAAAAAAAGTCATTAAATTTAAATAAATTGTAAGAGACCAAATATTTCAGTGGAAGTTTTATTTAAAGTTACTGTTTGGATGTGACGTCACATTTCTTCAACCCCCCTCCCTCCCCTACGTCACGCATCGTCACAAAAGTGAGACCCCCCTCCCCCCCTAGGTGCGTGACGTCATTTTTGGAAGGCCCCATAGGTAATAATTATTATTTTTTTTTTAGAAAACATGAAATTTGATATCAATGTGATATTTTTAGATCAAATGCCTTTTTACGTCCAAATACTTAGAAGGAAAACTGTCATTATGAGTTCAAAATCAATTTAAGGAATTGTCCTGTACCTATCTTTATATCCTATCAACAATGAAATGATTCTTGTAAAATCAATAGTCACTCTCGCGAGCTTAAAGTTTAATCAAATCACAGGGTTTTTGACATTTCCGCTAGCCATTTTCGTTAGCTATTTTGCTAGTCTTGGCAACTAAAACATTTAATTTTTTTTTTTTTAAAAATAAAAAAGCAGAATTCATATTTCTTTTTTTTAGGTCTTTAGGCTTAGGCCATGTTGGGGTCAATTTTACTGTCATGTAAATTCAAGGAAAATCACGTCAAAACGGGGAAAAAATTGCACCGGTACTCGTTGAAATAGAAAAATTCCTGCCGTTGTCAAATACGAAAAAGTTTGAGAAGAACTGTCCATTTATTTAACGCCGTTGTACATAGCTTCACGTGAGTCACGACATTACAATGGAGACCTTCTTTAAAAAATACTTAAATGACTTTGTGACGTATTTTCGGGGGGGGGGTCTAACTTTTGTGACGACAAGTGACGAGGGGGTAGCTGATGAAAAATCGGCAAAATTGCGTGACGTCATTTATGAATGGGCCCTTAAAGATTTATCTTTTTGTAAAACAAGTCAATGTATACACTTCTAAAAATAAATAAAGCTTAAAAATTAACTAAAACAAGATATTGTAAAAACTCTTGTAAAAAAATCACTCCTCCAATTTTATACACACACAAATAAAAAATCAAACCTCTTATAGAAATCTACATATAAAAGGCACATAACTAGTTTCTACAAATTGACATTCATACATTTTCACTACCGAATTCCCCGACTAACAAATGTTGACTAGTAGGACGTAATTTTACTCACACGACTCGGTTATCGGCTTAACTTTTAAATAAACCCTACACACAAATTTACCACTATTAAATGATCTACTAAATTAGTACTATCCATCTTGTTTCTATATAAAATTTTCAATTATTTAAAAAAAAACCAAAAAAAAAAACCAAAAACAAACAAACTATCACCCTTGCCCTTGCTCAAAACTGTGCCCAATGGAACGACTAAGTATGTAGTTCTTTTTTTTATATACTTAAAACATCCGTAAGTAGCTTACAAACTCGCCCTGAACGCCAATACTTTGATAAAACTTCAAAAGTAAACTATGGCTTTCATAAATTATATTTATAAGTTAATAAAGAAAAATGCACACATCCTCAGATGAACCTTCAAGATTAATTACTGTGTGCATAGAATCTGTTAAAAACTGAAATAAGAAGAAAAGTTGTCCTCTCGATTTGCGATGTCAAGAATTTGATGCATTCAATAAAGTTAATGATAGCTTTTGACTATTTTTAAATGGACACATTTATCATTATATTTAGAATGGCCAGAGGCGTTTAACCAAAAACCAAACGAAAAATTATATCAACCTTAACACCTTTATAATTGAAACATATAGATTCCCCTCCCCCCACACCACCCACATAGATATGTCGTTTTGACTTAAAATATCTACATATAATCCTATTCAGATTTTTTAGACACTTGTTCTGTTTGTAAACTCACCAGGTGCAGTTTCGGGGGGAGGGGGATAAACAACCATCAAAAAAGTTTGCATACTCCTTCCGCGAGTGAACCAAACGAAGTTGAGGTTACACCACCAAAGCTTTGATGTCAACATCAAACGACGCAGGGTAACAATTAAGTATGTTTTCGTGTGGGTTCTCAAACTTAAGAATTATATTTATATTTAATTTTTATGTCTTGATGACTTACGCCAACCGGCGTCTGATGGACTATCGATAGGCACTTTGAGGAGCACTTATTTTTTTTTAAAATCATTCAATAAATTTTAACCGACCAGATAGTTCAGTGGAAGTTTTATTTAAAGTTACCCTTTTGAATTGAGGTCACATTTCTTCAACCACCCTCCCTCCCCCACGTCACGCATCGTCACAAATGTGAGACCCTCCCCCCAAAGTTCGTGACGTCATTTATGGACGGCTCCTAACAGCTGATTTCTTACAGTTAATGTAAGTAGGTGGGTAGATTCATTTTGAAATTCCGGTGATGAATAAGATACTGAACCTGGATTTTCTCGGGCATGTTGTAGGATTTTTTCTAACAGTGAATTCCTACTGAGCAACGAGTTTGATCACAGCGAGAAAGTTTCCGACATTTTTATCCTCGTCTTTATGCGGATGTTCCTCACGGCCACGCATGACAAATTTTGTGATACTAGAAACATTATACAGTTAATTATTTTTTTCAAAATATAGCACCAAATTTGTTATTCCAATTTTCGAATACCTGCAACTCACAGTTTAAAGAAAAACGCCATCAGAATTTGACACTATGGATATGTAATTTATTTATGAGTAGAATGGTGCCACTTAATGCTCAATTGGGGCACCAAAACCATACTTACTTACTGGTTTGAAATTAAGATATTTGTGGTGCTTAAAATTTCAAACTTGCAAACGTTTTTAGGAATAAATTAGTACACATCGAAATGAAATTAAAAATTAGTTTTAATACTCATTTTTGCGTCCCCTTAACGTGGCACCCGTGGAATTAATCCCCCTGCATCCCTTAGCTACGCCACTGCATAAGGGCCGTATAAAGTATTAGGAATTGATAAAACTCACAATAAGCGAAGAAATAGCCAAAATACGACATCTATCTATCTCTATCTATCTATCTATCTATCTATCTATCTATCTATCTATCTATCTATCTATCTATCTATCTATCTATCTATCTAGTGTTATGTTGTCGATATGTATGCAAAAATCGAAACCGAGCGACTTCTCTTTGTTCGACTGAATCAAAACAAACTGAGATCAGAAGAATATATTCATTTACGAGACGATATAGCTGCTGATGGAAATCCCAATGAAGTGGGGAAAATGGTCATACTACTAGCTACCTTCACAGGAAGCCCACGGCACTTACATGAATACGCACAGGATGCAATGACTTATGTTCGCGCATGGGGCCGTCCAGATTTGTTCATAACATGCACGTGCAATCCTACATGGGCAGAAATAAAATAACTTTTATTGCCTGGACAATTGTCTTCGGATCGCCATGACCGCATCGCACGTGTGCTCAAACAGAAATTAAAATCTATGATGTACTTCATTGTCAAAGATCATGTTTTTGCTGAGACACGATGTTGGACGTATTCCATTGAATGGCAGAAAAGAGGATTACCCCATGCACACATTTTGATTTGGTTGATTAACAAAATCATGCCAGATAAAATGGATGAAGTCATCTCTGCAGAATTACAAGACATTGACACTGATCCAGGCTTTTTAGAAGTCGTTACCAAACATATGATTCATGGTCCATGTGGCGCGATAAACAACAATTCTCCGTGCACGAAGGATGGAAAGTGCACAAAACGCTATCCAAAAACCTTAGACGCAGAAACTATCACTGGAAATGATGGATATCCACTATATCGTCGACGATCATCTGATGATGGTGGCAAAGTCATCACTCTTAAAGTGCGCAACAATATCATTGATGTTGATAATCGTTGGGTTGTACCATATTCACCATTACTCTCTAAGACGTTCAAAGCGCACATTAATGTAGAGTATTGCAATTCAGTGAAATCTATTACATATATTTGCAAATATGTGAACAAAGGAAGCGATATGACAGTTTTTGGAGTAGAAGGAAAATCTGCAACAATAGATGAAATTGAACGTTAACAATTGGGACGCTACATTAGTAGCAATGAAGCTGTTTGGCGTATTTTTTCATTTCCCATTCATGAACGTCATCCAACAGTTGTTCATTTGGCAGTGCATATGGAAAATGGACAGCGCGTATATTTTACAACGAAAAATGTACATGAACGAGTACTTTCACCACCTCAAACAACGTTAACTTGGTTCTTTGCATTGTGCAAGGATGATTTGTTTGAGAGAACTCTACTTTACTCAGAGGTTCCTAAATACTACACAGGGAATGCGTCTGCGAAAACGTTTCATTGTCGGAAACAAGGCAAACGCGTTGAAGGATATCAAAATGTATATTCGTCAGACTCTTTAGGCCGTCTATATACAGTACACCCAAACAAAAAAGAGTGTTTTTACTTAAGATTACTGTTAGTTAACGTTCGTGGACCAAAATCCTTCCAAGACTTAAGAACAGTAAATGGTGAAGTAAGTGCGATTGTACTTCATAGATGCACCCGGAGGTACAGGCAAAACATTTCTCATTTTAATCATTTTAGCAACCATACGATCACGGAACAAAATTGTTCTAGCTATTGCATCATCTGGCATTGCGGCAACACTTTTGGATGGTGGTCGAACAGCGCATTCAGCACTGAAATTGCCCTTGAATTAGCAAACCACTGACACGCCAACATGTAATATAACCAAAAACTCCGGAATGGGAAAAGTTCTCCAAACATGTGAAATTATCATATGCACGATGGCTCATAAAAAGCAATAGAAGCGCTTCATCGCACGCTGCAAGATTTGAGGTGCAATGGACATCACTTTGGTGGAGCTCTTATTTTATTGTCTGGTGATTTTCGCCAAACTCTGCCAGTTTTACCACGCTCAACACCAGCTAATGAAATTAACGCGTGTCTTAAAACTTCAGTTCTATTGCGGCATGTAAAGAAATTAACTTTGACCACAAATATGCGTGATAAAATTCAAAATGATCACTCCGCTGAAAGTTCTCAAAACAATTGCTAGATATCGGGAATGGGAAGATAGCAATTGACAGAACAACTCAGTGTATATCACTGCCAACAAAATTTTGTAACATGGCGTCAAACAAAGACGAATTGATTAATTATGTTTTCCCGAAAATTGCTAGGAATTACAAAAATCATCGGTGGCTCAGTGAGCGTGCCATATTAGCTGCCATAAATAACGATGTTATTTTATTAATATCAAAATTCAAAACGAAATACCAGGAGAAGCGACAACCTATAAGTCAATTGACACTTTGATGAATCAAGGCAAAGTTAGCAATTAACCAACGGAATTTTTTAATTCACTGAATTTACCGGGTATGCCACCGCACCTTTTGACGTTGAAAAAAAGGCGTGCCTATCATTCTTCTACGAAATATCAACCCTCTACAACTTTGTAATGGTACAAGACTTTCCGTAAAAAAGATGATGAGCAATGTCATTGAAGCTACAATTTTGAATGGAAAATTCAAGGGGGAAGATGTCCTGTTGCCACGTATTCCAATGATACCAACAGATATGCCTTTTGAATTTAAACGTCTACAGTTTCCAGTGCGGCTCGCATTTGCGATTACTATCAACAAAGCACAAGGACAAGGACAATCACTACAAGTGTGTGGATTAGATTTAGAGCCTCCATGCTTCTCACATGGACAACTGTATATTGCCAGCTCAAGAGTCGGGAAACCTTCAGATTTATTTGCATACGCACCAGGCGGAAAAACAACAAATATCGTATATCCCCAAGCACTTAAATAAATACATTGAAACAGACATGTGACGAGAAGCAAGGTTTATAACAGCTCGATTAGACATTACTTATCACCTTTGCTTTTAAACGAACAAGCAACGACAATAAAGATTAAAATTTATTGAAGTTTTCAATGATCAAGTTCCTTCTCATAAGAAAAAACCAACTCCAGGAATGTTCTCAAAAGGTGAAATATTTAAAAATTGCAATAATTGTATTTACCACCCTAACCATTATCAACCTTGGCCAAAAGTAACACAAACCAGTCGAAAACTTTCTCAGCGAACATATCCATCTTTTTAAATAGCATCATTCAGTGCAACAGAAATCTTAAGTGAGAATCACATTCCGATTTTCAGAATCCAAATTTAAATTAATCATAGTGCTGGCTGTCGAGAAAATTTCCAACTGATGACTGTGTTGCTGTAATTAGTGCTAACAAATTATTAGCTGGACGAAACTTAAAAGAATACAAGACACTAACATACGAACATTTGTTGAAGTGCGATCGCCATAGTTGGTGAAGAATTTGACTCGCGAGACATAGTTCTTTATAGAAGAGATGGTAATGTTCAAAGTGTCTCTGAAACTCATCGATCATACGATGTGTTAAAATATCCAATTAATTCTGGCAAGAATGAGAAATGAGAAATCCACACACACGAGGAGACCAATAAGAAAGTCAGTGGCATAAATTATTATTCGTATCACTTAATGATTTTTCAGAATCAAGTCAATCACATTTTAATGTGTCGGCAATAGTTCCATTAGTATGTAGTCGACATATGCGCAAAAATCGAGACCTAATGACTTCTCTTCATTCGGCTGAATAAGAACAAATTGCGATCGGAGTAATATATTCATTTATGGGACGTTATGGCTGCTTATAGAAATCCCAAAAGAACTGAGGAAAATGGTCATACTACCTGCTATATTCAAAGGAAGTCCACGGCACTTACATGAATACGCACAGGGTGCAATGACTTATGTTCGTGCATACGGCCGTCCAGACTTGTTCATAACATGCATGTGCAATCCTACGTGGGAAGAAATTAAAGAACTTTTTCCCTGGACAATTGATATTGGGGAGGGGAGTTCTTGAAATTAATTCGTAAGCATGTTGCAAATCTATTTTTAAACTCATTAAAATGTCAAATATGTTTCCTATATTTTTAATAATTAGAAATGAAAGTTTTCTAACACTTTATTTAAAAATTTGATTAATATCTTAACCCAATAGTGTTTTTATCGGTTTCCTTTTTCATTTGTTTTTGTTTTTTTTGTAATTGTTTCATAACCGTGAACGATGAATCATTTTTTTTAACACAATGAAGAACCGAAATTCGGCACATATGTAGCTAAAATATTTCACAAGCTTCTCAAGAGAATTTTAAAATGTATCTCTTTTGAAATTATTTTAAAATATATATAATATTTAAAATTACATGTATTTATCCCATTATTTTTATAACCCCCAAAGCTGTAAGACATTTTCGAGAGTATTTTGTTAAACTTGAAAAATCTCTCTTGAAAATATTAGTATTTGACTGCATAGAGATAAGCAGTACAAAGTTTTATCATTGTATCTTTAAAAGATTTTGAGTTATTGTGATTCTTAAATTGGATTTAAAAATTGAGTAATCACTGATTATTCAGCAAAAGCAAAAGAAGTTTTCCAAATTTTGTTTTCATCTTTTCAAAGCCAAATGTATCCCCACAACATTTAAATAACACTTAAAAATGTTTTTTAAAAAAAGTTTTCAACGTGTGAGAGCCCAGAGGTCCAAACTGGTCCAGATGCTTGATATAATAACAATTTCAATTTCAATTTGGATAAATGTGTCATTAATACTCAAATTTGTGTGAAATTGGCAAGGATTTAAATCTGAAACATTTATGAAATAAAGATTTTGAATCCCCGGCCCCGAAGGAAGGGAAAGGAGCCTCTTAAGGATTTACACTCTTTTAATATGTGTTATCAATTTTTATGTAAAACGTTTTGTCAGAAACAATTTACACAGTAGCAAATGTTTAAAGTAAATAAGTATATATACCTCATGCTAGAAAAGGAAAACAAAGTAAGTTTGGATCCCATGACACTAATGACACGTAATTGCAACAGAAAGTTTGCCAGTTTCCTTTGCCTAAGTGTACTCAAGTATTTCCTTATGATGAAAACTGTATTAAGGCTTTTATGACAATCAGATATACATTAATTTTAGCAATATTCTTATACGCATGATACTATGTAAATTAAATGTTATCTTAAAGAATTTCCTTGATTGCCCTTTGTTTCAAAATCGTAGCAATGCACGAACGGGGTACGCTAGTAATGGATAAAATTACCTACTCTTCAAAATACATCCAAATATGCATGAACATCTAAATGATAAAATTACATAAATTTCTCAAACCACTTCCAGTTAAATTATCAACTACTTAAGATATCTACAGACATATTGGGACAGTCAGATAATTGCATCTGACGATAGATAGGCACATAGACATTACCTAGTCATAATCAATGAATAGCATTAGACAAACCAATCACAACAATTCATTTCATCATTAACCTTTTTCAGGTACTATTAATTTAATTATTTGTAATTAGTAATTGCCCTGGAAAAAAATTACGTTTGCAGCAGAACTCATAGAAGCTCGGGGGTTGTCCCAATCAAATTATCTTTCAGACAATTAGTTTGTAGTTTCAGAATCCATTCTGGGGGGTTATCGTCTTGGTAGGGCTTTAAATTGTCATGATGAATAATTCTGGCCCTAGCCTTCCCCTCACCGCGAATCTCAAGCAAAACATCACTAAATTTTCTGCTGACAACAAATGGGCCCTTCCATCGATTGGGGTTCAGTTTCGGGTTTCGGCAGATTTTGAGCTGCTCTAGTGTCATGATCTCGCTTTTGGCGCTGCGCTGCTGACTTTAGGTTTATTCTAGCTTTTTCATAAATTTCGTCATGTTTCTGTTCTAGTTTCACAACGTACTCCGATGCAGGTTGACCGAGACATTTCCTTGGTAAAGGAGCACCCATAGAAAGATGAATGGGCTGATTGAGTTCCTTCCCAAACATTAGATAATTAGGGCTGTATCCCGTGCTCGGGTAGTTGTGGTTTCTGTATGCACTGGTTAACAAAGGAAGGTGGACATCCCAATCATTTTGGCTGTCAGCTACGAAAGCTGATATCATTTTTATCAGTACCGAGTTGAAACGTTACGCCTGACTGTTACCGGCGGGGTAAAAAAAGATGAGGTTCTGGTCTGATTTTTTTTTACCAACGTATCAGCTGTT
Organism: Radix auricularia; assembly: GCA_002072015.1. Taxonomy (NCBI): domain Eukaryota; kingdom Metazoa; phylum Mollusca; class Gastropoda; family Lymnaeidae; genus Radix; species Radix auricularia. The sequence continues at coordinate 479,765 of MUZC01004645.1, read as the reverse complement.
GTTTCGGCAGAACAATCTGGAAGTGCGTAAGCATGGGTATATTTCGTGAAAGCGTCCACGATCACTAAGATGTATCTGTTTCCCTTATTTGTTACAGGCAGTGACCAATAAAATCATTGCACACTGGTTGTAACGTCGAACCTGTAAGGACTGGCTGCATTTTAGCTGAGCTGTTCAGCTTCGGACGTTAATGTGTTGACAGGTTGAAAAGTTAGTTATGAAAGCTTGAATGTCCCTCTTCATTCGGTACCAATTATAATACTTCCTCACATTATGCAGGGCCTTGTTTATGCAGACAAATGCATTTTCTCTAAAACTGTTGTTACTAAAGGTTTCGGTAGCATAATTGTTAACACTTCATCTTTCTGACCGGGATGAAACCAACTTTTGCACAACACGCCATCCACCACAATGAGTAGATCCAGATTTAGCCAAAGGTTTCTTATAGCTGGTGATTCTCCACTAACATTCTCTCTCCTTGGTTCAGATTTGTTCCTTATCCACTGGAAAACATGACTCAAGTCTTTGTCTTCTTCCTGTAACTTTCAAAGCTCCTCTTTCGATATGCCCAGCCCTTCATAAAATCTATAACTGTTTGTCTCCTCACTAATTACTTCAGCAGGTTTTACTCCTTTCGTTTGATCGGTTGTGTGAGAGTTCAGATCAGAACGTGGCAATCGGACGGGTTCATTTGGGACCATTGTGTCCTTCGGCCGGTCTGCTAGCCCAATAGAACGTTGGGTGGCCTCGGGCGGTGAAGGGACAATTGGTTTCACGAACTGGTTGGTTTTACTGCTAGTGGTCACCATGTTGAGCTTAGCTATGGTGTTTTTCGGTAACTGTGCACTGGTTGTGGACATTGGGATAATATCCTCTTCTTCATAAAAGTCGGACCATTGTCTGAATCTTCTAGTGCACAGATCACAACTTTGACAAGGGAGGTCTAGCAGTACCTCATCTCTGTTGTCACACAGACAACCGTCTGGTTCACTTCGGGATAGAAAGTCGGCATTGTTGTGTTTGATTCCATTACGATGTTCTATGTCAAAATCAAATTGTGACAATAGTTCTAGCCATCGTGCTATTTGATCTGTAGGGTTATGGAAGGATAGTAACCATCTTAGGGAACTGTGGTCAGTCCTAAAAATGAACCTTCGTCATAAAAGAAAATGGCGAAACTGATTGGCGAATGTCACAGCGGCCAGAAGTTCTCGTCGAGTTACACAATACCGTCTCTCTGCTCGGTTTAGAGACTTGCTAGCATGGTAAATCGGTCTTTCCATCATTTGTTCTTCATGATTCGACCATTGCATTTGAGAAAGAGTGCATCCTATAGCCGTAGCGCTTGCGTCACATCAATTATAAAGCTCCCGCCATCGTGTTGTGGCTGTGCCATAAGTTTAGAGAATACCCAACATTGTTTTAATTGTAAGAAGGCTGCTTCACACTCTTCGTCCCAATCTAAGGTTTTATTCTTTTCTCCTTCCAATAACCGATTTAAGGGCGCTGCTATGGTGGAGTGCCCCTTTATCAATCTCCTGCAATATGATGTCATCCCCCGGAAACTTTGCAGTGCTGATACAGTTTGTGGTTTAGGTAATTGAATAATAGCTTCTACTTTTTCGGGGTCAGTCTTAACTCCATCGCTTGACACAACATAACCCAAGAACCGAATTGCGGACTTGAAGAGCTTACATTTTTCGAGCTTCAGTTTGAGTCCTGCCTGCCTCAGTCTGGACATAGCCTCGTCGAACCGCTCCTAACACTGCTGAAAGTTCTCTCCAAAGAAACAAATATCATCAATAAAAATAACCAAGGTTTTATAATAAAGCCCCTTGAAAACAGTTTCCATATAGCGTTGGAAGATTGCGGGGGCTCCGGTCAGGCTCATGGGGATTACGTTGTATTCGTAATGCTTTTTAGCCTGGAAAATGGTGTTTTAGGCTTGTCCTTGTCTTCCACTTCTATTTGATAGTAGGCTGATTGTAGATCTAACAAACAGAAATATTGCCTCGATTTGTTCATTGCATGTAGGAAGGGGGAAACTATCCTTTTCAGTTACCTTATTGAGTTCCCTATAGTCGCATACTACTCGGACCTCGTTGTTCTTCTTCCTAATAAAGTGCAAGGGAGCAGACCACGGGGATTTTGACTCCCTAATAATCCCTGCCTCCAGTTGAGCATTGATGACGTCATCCACTTCATTTTCGAAAGCTCTGGGCGGCCGTCGAAGAGGAACCTTAATAGGTCTGGCTATTCCTGTGGGGATTTCGTGCTTTATTATGGAGGTCCTTCCAACGTCTAATGAAGAGGTTGATAAAAGGTCCTTGTTTCTCTTTAATGAAATCGACAATTTCTCTTGTTCTTCCTCGGATAAGGAACTGTTCTTTAAAGTTTCCTCAAACTGTTTATTTACACACAAAAGGGATGTCTCATGGGGCGTTACGGAATTTATAACCCTTGTAACCAAGGACACCTTATGTCGATGGAGATTAAGTCCACGTTTAATAGAAAATGAAAAGTCGTAGTGACCAAGGAAGTCGAACCCCAGATAGCCATCCTCGGCTATGTCCGCTACATGGACCGCCCATGGGTAACTCTTGTTGTTCAAAATTAAATCTAGATCACAGACTCCATATAGTTTTACCGCGGACCCACTGGCGGACTGCAGGTGCAGCGGCATTAGATGGTCATTTAATGTTAAATGCTGCTGTAATTTGCTAAAAACGCTACTGAATAAAAATCGTCATGGCCACACCGGTGTCTAACAGAAACTGGGTGTTAACTCCACAAATTACTATTGGAATATACGCAGCACTTACTCTGGGTGATCTCAGTTGGTTACTTATGTTACTGTGTTGTCTTGGGGCGGCCCGAGATAGTTTAAAACGGCGAGGATTCCCCCTCACGGATGATCTGTTAGGGCAATTACGGGCGATGTGACCAATCCTATCACACCCGTAGCACCTCATTTCTGCTCTCCATGGTTCCCGTGTCGAAGGATGTATTGACTGTCTCTGAGAGGCGACGAAAAATCTCAGATCCTCCCTCAGGCTACTGATTTCTTTAGCCAGTTGGTCAGTGGTTACTTCGGCAACCTTCTGTCCTGGCTTACGTATATTGTCCCTTAGGTTTAAGATTTGGTCAAGAGCTGCTCGGGTCTTTTCAACAGTTTGAGATTCGGCCATTAGGCCTATTTGTGACACCATCGCCTGATCGGGGAGTCCCCGGAGAAATTGTTTGAATCCGATGGCATCAAGAGTTGGTTGATCCACCATTGGAAAACTTCGTTTGACTAAACTGATGATGGCGGAAGCGTACTCCACCGCCGTTTTGGTGTCGAGTAGATTTTGGTTTTCCAATAAATTTTGGAAGAATGCCGGTGTCCTCTGGTCCTTAAATCTACGTAATAGGGCATCTTTTAATTTCTCATAAGTGTTCTCCTCTTCCTTTAGATAACAGTGGATATAGTTCTGATCTGGCCCAGTTGCTGAAAGTTGTAGATACAGGCATTTGTCATCTTCGCTCCCTTTGTGTACTTTTGCAACGGTTTCAAATGTGGAAATAAACTATTGCCAGTCAGAACTCCCGTTGTAGGTTGGTGGGCTAGGACGATATGGTGTCGCCATCGTTGTTGTACTAGTTGATCGAGAACCTGGCATGCCCTTAAAAGAAAGGCTGCCAATTGCTTTGAAGACCTTCAAGGCTTACTTCTCCTGGGAGACGCTGCAAGATTGACGATTGACGATTCCCACCGCTTGCCACCATTTGTGAAGCTCCTATGGTGTTCTAATGTTCCATCTCTACTTCTTTCACACCTTCGGTTAATTATTAATCAATCACTTAAGTCCAGGTCAGAATGCACAAATAATTATGTTAAATCACTTCTTCTATACTATCAATATTCCAACGCAGACACGACTTTTCACATCCCTCTAACACTTGTGTCTATCTCAATATCCGTCCTTGTTCCTAACTCATTTTCTGTCCCATCGTGTGTGTCCCTTCGTCTGTCCTTCATCTCACTTATACCACTTCCACTCTCACCACCCAAAGGTCAACTGTCAATCATGTTTGGTACCTCCCCTAGATAAGACAGAGTGGGGTGGTTTGCGTAATCTATCACTGGTCACTATTCCCTACCCGAGTCGCTCTGACTGACCATACATGGCACTTGGGCTCGACGTATAGTCCGTTCCATCTACCAAGCCTTGATTACAGGTACATCCGCCCGTCACATTTGCTCTCCGATCGGTGGACTAAACCCGCCAGACTTTTGGGGTCCTCAAGGCCATCAGCCAGACCCATCTCAAGTTCGCCCGACCTAAATTCCCACACTATATGGAATAAGAAAGGTGTTTTTATCTTTATGTCTATTTGAGGATTGTATTAAATTATCTTTGTGTTGTATTTCTAAATTAGAATTAATTGCCTTATGTATAATTACTAATTTACTCTTGGTTCTTCTATCCTCTAGTGTTTCAAGGTTTATTGATTTAACTAATGGTGTTACGCTTGTCAGTTTTGAATATTCTCCCATAATGAATCTTGCAGCTCTTTTTTTTTTTTTTTTTTTTTTTTTGGATTTGTTTTAACTTATCAATACTTTCTTTGGTGGATGGGTCCCATGTAAAGATGCATATTTTAGTATAGGTCTCACCAAGGTGAGGTAGCATACAATATTCTAGAGTCAGTGGCGTAGCTAGAGCTTTTACCACCCTGGGCGGTCTCTAATTTGCCGCCCTTTTAAGGGACGTCCATAATTGACATCACGCATTGGGGTGGAGGGGAGGGGTTACACATGTAAAGTCACGTCAAAACGAGCAACTTTAAATAAAAGTTCCATTAAATAAATGATTACCGACACTTTATTTAATGAAGTATTACATGGTTTCACGAGTGTCAGGATATTAGAGTGCAGACTTAAACTAATAGACATTTTTTTTACAAAAACCTTGATTGGAAACCTGCTCATTTTCAAATAGAAAATATGTCTTTGTGATTTCACTTTGAAGAAGGGGTCTAAGTTTTTGTGACGACGTGTGACCAGTTAGCAGTGCGTGAAAATCAGCCAAAATTGCGTGACGTCATTTAAGGACGGCCGCTTAATCAATCGTATGATTGTTTTTATAAATAAAAAAAACCCACATGAATTTTTAATTCTAATTGAAACGAAGTACATTGTAAAAGTAAAAGTTGGGAAACATGTTAACCATTCTATGCCATATTTATGTAAGTATTATTAAAAGAGGCCGCATAAGATGATAAACTTTTAAGTACACATTTTTTAAAAATACAAGATGCTTTTTTTAAGGGCACAAGAAAGTTATTTTGATGTTGCAGGTACCCCTATCCCTCTAATGAGATAAAGCATATTCCAAATTTACAGTCAGGAAAATAAAATTACAAATTAAAATGTCTTATTTTTTATTTACAAATATTTTATTTTTTATAAACAAAGAAATTCTATACATTAGTATGTAAACATTAATAAATTTACTTATCTAACTTTATTAGTATGGAAATCGTGAATTATGTTATCTAAATTTATATTTTTTGTAATATTTTGTTATATGGACAGTATTGCAAGATATTGTAGTCTTAAATCACTCATTGTCGAACGAAGATAATTTGTTCTTCAACTTTATTTTTGGAGAAACTCCTTTCACAACTAGCTATGGCAGATTAAGTGGGGGGGGGGGGGGGGCTGAGCGGGCTAAAGCCAGGGGCCCCCGACGATTTGGGGCCCCCAAACTTTTTATATTTTATAACAAAAGTGTACAAATGTTTGCACGAACCCTTGAAAATATAATCTATTTATAAATATTATCTATTAAACTGATCGCTATTCCAGTGTTGCGAAGTCTAAGTGCCAGATTTTCCCAGGCAAGAGTAAAAAAATTCCCAAATTCGGCTGAAAATTCCCACATACATTAAAAACCTGGGGGAAAAACGTGGCAACTTCAATTAAAATCTTTCGCATTTATTTTAATAAATTTGGACTTCCAAATTTAAAAAAAATAAATAATTTTTATGCATTTTTAAAGCAATTTTTAATAGGGCACTTTCAATTTTTATATAATTTATACGTTTTCATTTAACAACTTGTTTTTAAAAACGTTATTTGGATACTCTTGTAATTTAAGATTGTCATGATTGATAATTTTTTTTAATGATTGCTTTGAAATTTATTAATAATGAATCAATCATTCATACATGGTTACAAAGATTGATATATGTTTACATAGTATTAATGATTTAGTGTTTTATATGTAACAAACATTTTATGATGATTAGGGCTCAGACTAATTAATTATATTATTTAATAGTAATACATTTAAACAATCCTACTGTAAACTGTCTGCAGTCTACTGTAAGTGACAATGTTCGGAAAAACCTAGCAAAAACGTCAGGAAATAAAAAACTAGATCCGAAATTTAAAAAAAACCTAGACAAGCAAAAAACTAAACAAATATGACGTCAAAAAGCCTCTTACCAACACAAAAAGAAAAAAAAAAGGATTTCTTATTTGAAAATGAGCATGTTTCAAATTATTTTATTTTATTTTCAGTCAAGAGTGTAATTATTTTCTTTTAAATTGTCAATCTAAAAAACTCCCATATTTTAGGCTATTATAAATCCTTATAAATTCCCAAATTCCCATTTTTAAAAGTTAGGCTAAAAAATTCCCACGATTCGGGAAATTTCCCAAAACTTATTAACACTTAGCGAATCAGACCTGACAGCCTTAATAAGCTATAAATTTGGCTCACTTAGAGAACATAGTATAAAATATAGTTTATATTTTTAAAATTTCTATTTAGACAAGCTCCACTGGCCGTGTGGAAAGGGCATAGGCTTGTGATGCAAACGGAGTCGGGTTCGATTCATAGCGTTGGAAAGTAAACGTTTTTCTTTCCACACTCAATTTTTAACACACCGGCGAACATCTTAAACAGTTATTTCTTCGTGTTCGTTTTTTTTTTCAATATTAATATTAAGTTACAGTCTTATATAAGCTGTTAGCAATCATATTTTAAGGGACGCTGGCTGGATAGGGCACCCGTTTGATTGCAGCCAGGGGTCCCGTGCAGTCTTAATCCGCCCCTGACAACTAGATAAACTTATAACATTAGTTGAAAACATTCTTAGCAAAAGTATAGTGTTGGGAAAAGAATTTTCCCATCTATACTGTTGAATATATTTTAATAGATAAAGGGGGCCTTCTTCCCCCTTCCCGTTTTTCTAACATAATCCCTGTTCTAGTAGCGTAGATAAAGCCATGGCTAATCATAAGCCACTGCCACCGATGTGGCCGCACTGGGTTTGTGCTTTCATCGCCCTACCGATCTTAAATTTCACTTAATATACTCATTAATACCTTATCCTTACCCTATATGTGCCCAGCGCATTCCTTTCGCAAACTAAGCTGCATATGGCCCGCAATTTCTAACCCTGGCCCTCTGTACAGCCATAAAAACCTGGAATCTTTCCATTTAAAATATTTATGTCCATTATCAATGATAATAAAGAAATTAATTTGATGTTAAAATTTTACAATCAGTAGGTTACATGGTATTATATACGAATATTTTCGTGCAACGACATGCAACTGATCAACGGGTTCTATTATCTTCTTTTATATAAAAGCCCAGTGGTGTGGTTCTGTATGTATGTTTGTAACGTAACGCTACAATGGAGCGATGTACGACAGTCTACAGCAGTTAGTTTAGTTGAAACGCTGAGGAGCGATGTACGACAGTCTACAGCAGTTAGTTTAGTTGAAAAATCGTGTTTTGATGAGCGCTGTAAAAATATTTAATATGATGACGTCATTGTTTGGTGTGCATCGGTACGCAAAATACAACCCCTATTATTATTATTAAATAAATACTTTGAGTACATTTCATAAAGTTTAATAATTCGTATTTATCAAAAAAGGACAAGTTAGTTGGTCTTTAAAAAAAAGGTTGGCGCCGTAGGCGCCCAAAAAAAGGGGGCGCCGCAGGCGCCACGGCGCCTGGCACAATCTAGTCTTCTTTTATAATTACTTCTATGGATAAAAACATATCTAGTTGTAAGACTTGCTCTAAATATAGAACCCCGTCTCCTGAATTTTCTCCACTCATAATTTTAATCCTAACTGGACGTTAAGTTGATATCACCAACTCTCTATAATCTTTAAGAGCGGTCTGTATTAGAGCATAGCTTTGTTACATGAATTGGGTTTGAATTATTATTTTTATAACGGTTTCCCATACATTGAGATTCTATAGAAATGGAAAATATTGCATTGATATGTGTAAAGTTCCAGCAACTGATCTCGTTTTACTAGTCACTTGTTCGGGTGTCAATGTTTCCTAGACGTTTCCGGAGAAATTTTAATATTTTCATGTTCTTGTGCAAAATCATATTAGTTTTCCATAAAAAAGACGAATTCAAATTATTTACACACTTGAAAGGCGCAGCATTTTTCAAAGAATAACACAAATTATGTGAGCTGCTTTATTGCTATAAAAACAAAATACATTTGATTTTTCAGTAAGTTACCTTAAAATAATTTTCTAAAACTGAAACATTAGTATTAATTACACAATAATTGAACCACCATGTTATGCAAGTACATGTTAGTGCAGCATCATGTGCATGTCGAAATTCCATACAAAACTATCTAGGCGATATTAATAGTATATATTATTCGGCCCAGCGGTGATGTTTTTTTTTCTTGTGCAGTTTTTTTATATAAATTGCCATTTGTGACACATACTGCTTAATTTTCTAAACAAAAGTATACCTTTTTTTTTAAACAACTTTTAATTTTTTAACAGATTTGCGTTAGTTATAACAACCATTATGTAATCACAAAAATGTTGCGTAAATCCGTTAATTAAGGCTCGAAATTAATAATATTTTTTTTACTCTCCTTGGTTTTCCCCCTCAAAAAGAAAATTGGTGGCTGTCGGAAAAAAACTTTATTTTTCAAATGCCCACAAATGCCGCCCTTTAGATGAATGCTGCCCGGGGCGGACCGCCGCCACCGTCCCTTCTATCTACGCAAATTTCTAGAGTGAAACAACTCAACTACCTAAGGAACAGAATTTGCAGTAAGAGAGAGGCAGTGAATGCAATTATTGGGTTTAAGCAAGTGAGTAAAAGATGTATGCTCCATAAAGATTAGAGGAAAGTTGCTCAATATCACGTTTATCTGTGCACATGTTCCAACAGAAGATGAGGATAACAAAATAAAGGAAACTTTCTATGAAACACTTTAAAAAATATAAGTTGAAGTACAACGCCATGATACGAAAATAGTCCTTGGGGATTTCAATGCGAAAATTGGAAAATAAGCAAATACACAAAGCGACATCGATAATTCCAGATGGATTTACTCGTAATCAAATAGATCAGGTACTTATTGACCAGAGGCATGGCTTGGACGTATTAGATGTGAAAATTTGTTAAGTGGCGGACATAGACTCTGGATCAAATTTAAACAAAGAATTAGTAACGTATACAACAAACGAAATAAAAGAGAAAAACAGTACGATAGTCAGAAATTGTGTAGTGACTCAAAAATTACCGAGGAACATCAACAGAAGATCGAAACTCAACTAAAAGCATACATAAGAGAAGCAACCAGTGACAGTACTATAAATCAGCAATGGGAAAAGATGAAGCAGTTAATTTAAAATGTAACGGGAGGAAACAATTGGATTTAAACTTATTGGGAAAATAATGGTGTTGTTTGAGGCAGAATGCAAAAAACTCACAGAAGAGAGGAACAAGGTTAGACTAACGATGCTGCAAGGGGAGACAAGAAGAACGCAACAAAAATGCAATGAAGCAAGAAGGCTAGCCAGCTAAATTTGCAGAAGGAAAAAGTGAGTCTGGGAAAAATCAAAAGTAGTTGAGATAGAGGAGTTGGCAAGAGAAAGAGATGTGAGGGAAATGTACTTGCAAACAAAGCATGAAAAAATGGATTTCAAGCAAGATCTAACATGTGTGAAAATATTAAGGGAGAATTAATCACAGAAAGTAGTAGAGTATTAGAGGCATGGGCAAAACACTTTGAGGTATTAATAAATGGACCAGATGGTCCAAATGGACCAATGAGGTGTACATGCCACCACAAGAAGGACCAGACACACTGGTAAACCAACCAACAAATAAAAGAAGTAATATCCTCCATGAAAAATAGCAAAGCCCCAGGAATAGACCTCATCTCTGCAGAATTGATAAAACGTGGAGTCGTCGAACTACATAAGCAAATACACGAATTTAAATCCAGAATCTGGTAGGAGGAAGAAATGCCAACCGAATAGTACACATCGCTCATAATCCCTATTCACAAAAAAAGGATCTTAGTTAATCTGCTCTGACTATAGAGGAGTATCACTTCTCAATGTAATGTATGAAAACCTCACAAAGCTCATAGCAAGAAAACTAGTAAAGCATAGTTAATTGATACTAGGGGACTATCAATGTGGATTCCAACAGAATAGCTCAATTACAAATCATATTTTTACTATAGAACTAGCAACTTGCTGCGGAAATTATGATTTCAGTTAGCGTTGAGAACCCGCGTAATAACAATTCGAGACATCTATTGATTTTAAACTGAATCAAGATGGATATACTAAAAATATTAACTTCAACCATTCAGGTTCCTACGTACACAAGAACTTGGAGATTTAAAGATGGAGTCTTTTTTATTTAAAAAGTCATATTGAGAAAACTTCCCAAAGTTTCAAACTTCTACCTACACGGAAATTTTGAGAATTAGTGTTGATTCAGTTTTATATAGCCCATTTTGGATGAAAAAGGTTTTGGCCGCCCCCCCCCCCGGCACTCCTGAGTGGAAATTTTTAACATTTATATAATATTTATTCCTGTCTACCAATACGGGAAATAAGAGAATTAAAGGTTTTCAATTTGTATAAATCTTAAACAAGAAAAAAAAAGTTTTTGGGGTCCCAGCCCCCACGAATATGTATTTCAAAATTCTTTTATACTGACTTTCGTCGTGAGAGGGTAATTAACAATTTCCCAAAGTTTCGTGCTCCTACCTACACGGGAAATTGGAGAATTAGTGATGAGTCGGTTTTTAATATAAGAAAAACTATATTTGGGTCCCCGGTCCCCCATGAGAGGGAATTTGGACATTCTTTGTTGCCCAGTTTTGCCGGAGATTGTACTCAACTACTTCCCAAAGTTCATGCTTCTACCTACACGGGGAATATAAATATTCGGGATTTTCATGTTTTTATATAGTCTATATTTTGAAAAAACTATATTAGGGCCCCCGGTCCCCAGTAAGGTATTTGAAATATTTTTCAACCTGCTACCATCGCGAATGTGAATTTATCAAATCCCCAACGTTTTATGTGTGTACCTACACGGGCAATAAGATAATTATAAATTTTCAATTTTTATAAATCTCATACAAGAAAAAAAAACGTTTTTTGGGCCCCGGACAAAAATTGGCCAGATTTTAAAATTCTTTTTCGCCAATTTTCGTATTGAGAGGGTACCCAGCAACTTCCCAAGGTTTTATGCTTCTACCTACAAGGAAAGTTGGAGAATTAGTGATGAGTTTGTTTTTAATATAAGAAAAGCTATATTTTGGCCCCCCCCCGGACTCCCCAAGAAAGGAAATTTTAACATTATTTTTGCCAATTTTTGTCGGGAGCGTGTACTATATATATGTCCAAAGTTTCATGCTCCTACCTATTCGGGGAATAGCAGAGTTAGTTATTTTTAATGTTCGTATATCTCATATAAGGAAAAAAATCGTGGTTTTTTTTTTAGGGCCAGGACCCCTGTGTGTAGGAAATTTAAATTTTTATTTTCCAATTATCTTCGGAAGCATGTACTTTTAAAAATTTCGAAAGTTTCATGCTTCTGCCTATACGGGAAATAGGAAATTTGGGGATTTTCAATTTTTATAGAGCTCAAATTAAAACAAAAAATGATTTTGGGTTCCTGGCCCTACATGAGCGAGATTTTTAATTCATTTTCGCAGTGAGAGGAAACCCAACAACTTCCCAAAGTTTCATACTTCTACCTACCTGGAAAGTTGGAGAATTAGTGATGAGTAAGACAGTCAGGGTTTTCGCTTTTACTCTTGGTTATTCTATCCTGTAGTGTGCCAAGGTTTATTGATTTAACTAATGGTGTTAGCCTTGTCAGTTTCGAATATCCTCCTGTATAGAATCTTGCAGCTCTTTTTTGAATTTGTTCTAGTTTATCAATATTTTCTTTGGTGGATTGGTCCCACGGAAAAGATGCATAAAAGGTATCATTTTAGTGATATATCTTTATTACATTTGTAAAAGTTTCTTTTTATAAAACCTAAGGTTTTGTTTGATTTTAACTTCATTGACATTACAGTTTGCTTCCTAACCAATAGGAAGTCTTTGATCCAGTCTAATAATATTGTATCTGTTTGGTCATTATTATCGAAGCCCAGAAGCTTCACTAGTGTCGGAGTCACCCGGGGCGGTAACTCATGGTGTCAGCCCCTCATGATTTCACCTATAGAAGTCCTCCGACTTTTCCAGGGTAAAATAACAGAACATACAGTATTTTACATTTTGGTGTCACCCCCCTGATGGCGGCCCGCTTACACCGCACCCCCAAGGGACGCCATTGTCTAAGCCTTTTGACAAATCATCTATTAGACCTATTAATTGTGCTTCACGTTATCTTTTTTCCTAAAACCGTATTCTGTGAGCAAAGGGCATAATATTTTTCTAGGTGGTTAATTATTTTACTATATATTGTGGGGAATTTAGGGTGGACGACCTTATAGGCAGGTCTGGCGGGTAACCCCTTTGGCGCCACGGGGTCTGGCGAGTGTCCAGAGACGCAAATGTGACGGGATGGACCAGGTGTCATGTATGGTCAGTCAGAGCAACTCGGGTAGGGGATTAATGACCAGTGATAGATTAAGTAAACCCACTTACCCCCGTCTTTTATCTAATGGGAGGTACTACATGATTGACAGTTGACCTTCGGACGGTGAGAGTTGGAGAGGGTGGTAGTCTCGTAAGAGATTGGTTACGTGAAACAAGCTTGACCATGTCTTATGAGAGACTGACGGGTATTAAAGGACGGACACGTAGGGAGACACACAGAGGAGGGGGACACACGGACAGATAGACGTAGAAAAAGAGAGAGACTGAGAGAAGGAAGAGTGTCGTTTTAAGGTTGAGAAGTTAAGAGATTAAACCTAAATTAACCGTGATTCTGTCTTGGAGTTAGTGATTAACTACTACGAATTTAAGTGTGTGAAGTTAGGGTGAAGGAGTGAGAGTAGATAGAGAAAATAATCAGAAGAACGACCCTCGGATCTTCACAATATTATGTGTACTGTAATTTACAGGTGATACTAGTAATTGATACAGGCCTTTCTTAAAGAGTGGAGTTACATAGGCTTATTTCCAATCTAGGGAACTATACCCTGGTTTAGAGAGGTTTGAAAAAGAACTACATTGATTGGGGACAGTTCATTACTTAATTCCTTTAGTACATGGCACTGCCAGTGGCAGGCAATTCATCTGGGCCAGTAGCTTTGTTTATTTAAGTTTTTTAAAAGTGAATGTATACCTATCTCATCAACAGATATGTAACTTATTTCTTCCATTTTATTTAAATTTATTAAAATTTCCTTATCGCCTGAGGCAGAATATGATAATGCAAAATATGTGTGAAGGAAATTAGCTTTAGTCTCATTATCATTATATAATTTATTATTTGAGCCTTTTAGTGTGGCTATACCTGTAGGCTCCATTTTTAAAGATTTGATAAAGGACCATAAGTAATTATTGTTATCCTTAGTAATAACATTGCTTTTATATTCATTTTGGAGACTTCGACTTAGTTTTTGTGTCACGTGTTTAATTTTTCAGTATTTTTGTGTATCTTTTTTATATTGGTAGCCTTAAATTGGCTTAAAGAATATTTCTTTTCGCTTACATAACTTTTTAAATTTAGAATTGAACCAGCATTTGTCAATACTATTTGAAGTTAGTTTTGTTGGTATATCCTCAGGGCCGGTGTCACGTAATATTGTAGCATCTAGACCTATACATCAGTGTTGAAAAATATATCGATTTAAATACCAGAAGCCAAAGTTTAGTAAAGTATTGGATTTTTAAATTTGATAGTGTGATAGTGAAAAAATGTCTCGATAAAGTTATTTTTTTAAAAAAGTTATTATTTATATATTATTAGTGAAGCTGTCTCCCCAAAGCGTCAAAATGTTTGCGTAACCCACTGCTATAAGCCCAAGGTGTCACCCCATCACGACTAAACCAATAAAACTCCTCCGATTCTTCCATTGCCACATAACAGGAATGTCATCCCTTGTTATAGTGTCAACCAGTGCAGTCAGCCCCACCAGCACCACCCCTCTATTTAAGCCTCACCCCTGCTTCTCTCAATACAATGCATTTACAGAGTTGTGTTTTTTTTAAAACTGTATAATCGGGTTTTAAGTTAAACAGGTCAGTTGCGTAGCCTGATTTTTGTTCTACCCCCCTCCGTGCCTTTACTTAATTGGGTCACTCCAACCCCCTTTCCCCACGACTTCAACAAAGGATGTCTAAAAGTCCGGCGTTTGTGTGACTTTGCCTTGAAAGACTGAATCCTGGCTTTATGAAATCAAACAATTGCCCTTATACACCAAAAATTCCAAAAACTCCTTGTGCGTCCATGTGTACAGTGGGAAAAAAATCAAGTAATTAAGCAATTTTTCAAATTATGTTACGCCCCTGAGAAATGTCAAACGGTATTGTCCTCACCCCCTCATATCTTTGTATATCTACGCTACTACCATAAATAGTATTATAATAAACAATTATGAATATTACAGCAATACAAAAAGTAAGTATTCTATATTCTTTTGTTTTTCAATGTTCTCTTTGCTTAATATCGAAAGTGTGATGGAACGGATTTATTTTGGGGGAGACATTATTTTACAGGGTAGGGGAGAATTCATTTTAATTGGGAGTAAAATATTTTCTCCGGGGGAGAGTTTGTTTTAAAATGGAATCTCCTGGGGGAGACTCTGTATGGGGGAGGATTTATTTTGAAACACCGGCCCTAGAGTTTCGGGGCTAAAGGTAAAAAAGATTACTAGAGTCCAGAGCCCCTCTCCGTCTATAAATGACGTCATTCAATTTTGAGCGATTTACACCTTGCCCCTTTTTTCGTCACAAAAAGTTAGACCGTAAGCCTCCTTCAATATGACGTCACAAAGCTTTGCGGTCCCCCCACCACAATTAAGAGCCTATTTTCTTTTTGAAAATGAGAACTTCTTAAGTCTCTTTTGTTTCATTTAAGTAGACATTTAGTCAGGTCTAGATCAGTCATTAGGGGCCGTCCATAAATGACGTCACGCGATTTTGGTCGATTTTTTACCCCCTCCCCCCCTTCCTCCGTCACGCGTCGTCACAAAATCGTAGACCCCCCTCAAAAAGTACGTCACAAAACTTTGACCCCCCCCCCTTTTCCTTAAAAAAGGAAAAAAACACCCTTTATTTTCTATTTGAAAATAAGTATGTTTCTAATCACTTTTTTGTCTTTTAAGTATTTATTTTGTGTAGGTCTATATTGCAATATTGTAACACGCGTGACGCTATGTGAAAGACATGAAATAAATTGTAAGCCAGTGATTCTCAAACTTTTTCGTATCAGACGACCGGCAAGAATTTTTCCACTTCACCAGGTACCATTGCATTCTTTTCCGTTTGTACAAGATTTTCTTTGTACTGATTTGATAACAAAATGAATCCCTACATAGCTTAAAGCCCTATAAGATTTAGTAAGAATTCGGCTTGTTTTATATATTACATTTTTTTTTAAAATGTTTAGTTGCCAAGGCAGAGCAAGACAGCTAACGAACAATGCGACGGTAATGTCAAAAACCATTTGATGTGATAACCTTCGCGATTAAGCTCGCGAATGCAACTATTGATATTACAAGGATCATTGCATTGTTGATAGACCTAGAATGTGTAGATACAAGACAATTCTTCAAATTGATTTCCATCTTCTAATGACAGTTTTTCTGCTAAGTATATGCACATCAAAGACATTTGATCTAAAATTATCACATTGATATCACATCTAATGTGTTCTAAAAATTATGTATGCGCTTGAAGAGGAAAATTGCCATTACTGTACGAACCCCACATTTGTGCTGGAATGTAGGGTGTCATCTTGTGCGTCGCAAATTACAGTAATTCCTGCAAGTTGAAGACTGAAAAATACTATGACATAAATAAAATATCCAAAAGCATCATAACGTTTTACTCCGAAGCTCAAAAGTTTGTTTGTTTGTTTCTTTTTTCAATTCTTTTTTCTTCAGGATTTCACGTACGTCACACAACAGGTGTAAATATAATGTCACCAATGGACGAGGCGTTTTTAAATTGTTGCATTCTCTTGTGGCATTTAAAAACTAATGAAAAATACATGGCTACCGCTATTGGTCTGTTTAACTAAGTGGTCGGTTAACAGCGATAAATTATCTCATTTGGGGTAAAAAGGGAAATCTTGGGGGTAAACTGAATCATTGTGGGCATAGAAAATTTGCTAGAATCTGCTACTTTTTGGTTAACAGTAATGTTAACATAAACTTTTATAATTTTAATATTTATGTATCCTATTGAACCGTTTTTGTTTTCAAACCGTTTAAGTGGCCCTCAAAAAAACGAAATGTTTTAACATCCTAAGATTATATTTTATTTTAATGCATACAAACTAAACATTGAGTTCATTGACTGTAAATCATTACTGTTAACTTCTTTGTTTATAAAAAAAAAAAGTTATCTAAAAGTAATATTTTAAAATGTATTTTTTTAAATCACTCAATTGACTGAGAGGGCATCCCGTAAGAAAGAAGTCGGCGAACAGGGGTAAATTACCTCATCTGGGGTCAAAAGAGAATCTTTGGGGGTAATGCTGACTCATTTGGGACATATAATATCCACTCCACTCCACTAAATATGTTCAAATACGTCATGTGTACGTGTACGCTTGGAACATATGCGCACTATTGAACCGGTTCCTTTCAGAAAATGCATTTGTTAAATTTTTCATCTATGTAGATTTCTTATTTACGAATTATACGAAGACACCTAAATCCAACCTACTTTCATTTATATAGACACAAGTGACAATAATCTTAATCAACATGACTTGACTGTATCAAGTATCCTTTCTGTCATATTTAAAATTAATGCCTTAAAAACTGAGGTCAGAAGAAAGTTGTTTTGTGCTTCTCTCGAATAGCGATGTCGAGAATTTGATGCATTCAATAAAGTTAGTGAATACTTTTGACTAATTTTAAATGGACACATTTATCATTATATCTAGAATGGCCAGAGGCGTTTGACCAAAAACCAATCGAAAATTTTTATTAACATTAAAACGTTTATAATTGTATGGAATAGATTCCCCTCCCCCCACCCAACCTCTAATGGATATTCCGTGTCGTTTTGACTTAAAATATCTACATATAATCATATTCAGATCTTTTTTTTAGACACTTGTCCTGTTTGTAAAACTCAACAGTTGCAGTTTTGTTTGTTTGTTTGTTTTTTTTTGGGGGGGGGGAGGAGGAATAACCAACAAAAACAAAAGCTCGCAGACTCCTGCCGTGAGTGAACAAACGAACCTGCGGTTACATCACAATCGTGTTGATGTCAACATCAAACGAAGCAGGGTAACAATTCTTATGTTCTCTTGTGTGTTTTCAAACTTTGGAATTTTATTTAATTTTCGTGTCTTGATAACTTACGCCAACAGGCGTCTGATGGTCTATCGACTGGTACTTTGAGAAGCCCTGAATTTTAAAAAAAAAAGTCATTAAATAAATTTTAAGTGACCCAAATATTTCAGTGGAAGTTTTATTTAAATTTACCCTTTCGACGTGACGTCACATTTCTTCAGCCCCCTCACTCCCCCACGTCACGCATCGTCACAAAAGTGAGACCCCCTCCCCCCCCCCTAGGTGCGTGACGTCATTTATGGACGGCCCCTTAAGGAAAACAATGCACCAGCTTGGGGCCAGTGGCATAGTGAAGGGAGGGCAAGGGGGCAAATGTCCCGGGAGGCACTTGACTAGGGGCGGCAAATTCCTACTCATTATTAGTTTCTAATAGGGGATATTTATAAAAATAAAATAAACGTTAAATTAAGAAATTTATAAAAGAAAGAAATACAACTGTCCTTAAGTATATGATAGCTTCCTCGGCCAAAACTTCAAACTCCTTATCTCTCTATATATAAGACGCATTTGTTGTCTGGATGTCTGTCTGTTCCCTAATAACTCAAGATCCAGACAACCCACTACAGTGAAATTTGGTAAACGTACACATAATTATATGGGGAAGGTTCTTAAATAGTTTCGTTCCATAAATTCATACTCATGGGCGCTGGGGGGCCCAACAACTTTTTTTTCCTTATTTGGGCTATATAAAAAATGAAAAATCAACAATTTTTCTATTTCTCGAAAAGGCAGAAGCATGAAATTTTAGGAAATAGTTGAGTATTCTTCTGCGATGGTAACAGGCAAAAATATATTTAAATTACTTCTTTCTGGGGGCTGGGGGCTCAAACTTAGTTTTTTTCTCTTATATAAACTATATATAAAAACTAAAAATCACTAAATATCCTATTTTACAGATAGATAGAAGCATGAAACTTTGGCAAGTTGTTAAGTACGCTAAAGCGACGATATTTTGCGATAAACAATTTTGAACTTCCCACTCATGGGAAGCCGGAGGCCCAAATGTAGTGTGTCTTTTTTACTTATATAAGCTATATAAATAGTGAAAATCAATCATTCTTCTATTCCCGTGTAGTTAGAAGAATGGAACTTTGGGAAGTTGTTAAGCACACTCTCCTAACGCTAATTTGCGAAAAAGAATTTCAAACTTCCCACTCATTGGGGGCCGGGGGCCCAAATGTTTTTTCTTTGATTAGAAACAAACTCTTCACTAGTTCTCCAAAGTACCGTGTCGTAAAAACATGAAACTTTTGGAAATTACTCTCCTGGCAATAATGGCAAAAAATAAATAAATACAATTCTCACTTATGTGGTGCCGGGGGCCCAAATTTACTTTTTCTTAAATGGGCTACATTAATAAAATTTAAACAACGAAATACAATCACGTCTCAAAAAAGATCAGGTTTCTGATTAGGTGGAAGCATGGACCCCTCTAGAAATTGATGAGTACAACCCCGCAGTGGTAACAGGTGAAAAAAATATTTAAATTATCACTTACTGGGAGCTGGGGGCCCAAATGTAGTTCTTTTTTAAAAATTATTATTTTTTATACTAATATATGCTATATAAAAACTGAAAATCCGCCATTAGACTATTTCCCATGTAGATAGAAGAATGAAACTCTGGAAAGTTGTTAAGTACACTCTTCTAACGCTAATTTTCAAAATAGAATTTTAAACTTCCCACTTATTGGGGGCCGGGGGCCCAATTGTAGTTTTTCTTTTATTAGAAACAAACTCATCACTTATTCTTCAATGTACCGTGTCGTAAAAAAATGAAACGTTTGGAAATTATTGAGCAGACTCTACTGGCAATAATGGCTTCCTTTTTCATGGGTTGTCGGGGGCCCAAATTATTATTTTTTCCTTAAATGAGCTATATTAACACAATTCAGACAGCGAAATATTGTGCAATTTAGTTCACGTATACGACATTACATGATGAAATTTCTTAAGTAGATTTCGTTTAAATTTCCCGCTCATGTGGGGCTGGGGGGCCCAAAAACGTATTTTACTTAGATGGGCTATATAAAAATTTAAAATTACTATTTCTACTATTTCTGATTAGGTGGAAGCATGAAATTTGAGGAAATCGTTGAGTACACGCCTGCAGTGGTAACAGGTGAAAAAATATTTAAATTATCACTTACTGGGAGCCGGGGGCCCAAATGTATTTTTTTCTACTACACGCTATATAAATACTGAAAATCACCCATTCTACTTTTCCCATGTAGGTAGAAGAATGAAACTTTTGGAAGTTGTTAAGTACATTCTCCTAACGTCAATTTTCGAAAAAAGAATTGTGTTAGCTTCTACAGAAAACCTTATTTAAACCCCGTGAGAAGCCGGGTACTTGCATCATAGTTGTCTATAAATTCTTTTGATAATAATAGTAATTTACTGAAAAACAAGAGAGTGTGACACTGATGTGGTGGTAATTGTTGTAAAAGCAAAAATAACTGCTACCTATCAATTTGAGAATGCTCTGAGCCGAAAATTGTTGGGGGAGGGGGGTGGGAGCGGCGAATTCCTCGTTGTTAATTAGCATCTAAAATTTTAAAACTTTTAAAATAAAGTTTTAAAAAGGAAAAGAAAGCTGAGATTTTAAATAAAGAAACTATGTACAAATACTTTTAAAATACTTAATGTTTCTAATACCAAAGCTTCAACTCCATAATGGATCTTAAGTCTTCTAATACTAATGTTACTGAGCTGAAGATATAGGGGATGAAGGAGTTTATAAACAATACACTAAGGGACCTCCATAATGTACGTCTCGCTCCAGAGGGGTGAGGCGGTGTAAGAAAGTGTGACAGTTTGTTACTGAGGAGAGTGTGGGGTCCGGCCATCAAAAAAATACAATACAATAATTTTTTCAAAATTTGACATTTAAATTGGCAGTCCAAGATTTCTGTCAGTTAAAATTGTCAAAAATAGCGTGACGTACTTTAAGGATGTCTTCAAATGTGATGGGACACAAAACTGCTTCAAATTTTATTTTCATGTATATTTTAGAGAACCTGTGAGTTCTCGTTTTTAGTGTCTCTATCTACTCTCACTCTTTTACTCTTACTCTAATGTTCACACAGTACACACTCTAAGTTAATAATTATTAAAACGCTAAAACTCCAAGACGGAATACACAATAAAGATATGTTTAATCCCTTTAACTTTCTTAACTATCTTTATTATAACTCTCGTCCCAAACTCAGTGTGTTCCTAACTCAGTCCCTATTGCTATTTCAGTAGGTCCATGTGTGTCTCCGTGTTTGTCCGTGCGTCCGCTTTAATACCCGTCAGTCTCCGCCCCCAAATTCCCATTGTCCGAAGTCATCAGTCAATTATTGTAAAACCCCTCATAAGACATGGTGGGGCTTGTTTGACGTAATCAATGTCTGGTGAGAACACCACCCGCAGGCCAGATGGCCCGTGTGTTACGCCGTGAGCTCACACCACCGTCCAGCCCTTTGGTCAGTCGCCCTCCATATCAAAGGATCCAAGGTTGGCCTTTATTCCTCAACCGCACCCATCCAGCTTCAAAAGACACCGTCTCTCTGAGCACCGACAATGCGCCCTCAGGGCCCTCAAAGCCCTCAGGGCTTCCACAATATAGATTACTGACAAAAATGCTGGCGTACTTAAATTTATATTATTTCAAAGCATCATTATCTTAATTTTAATGTTTTTTTTTTTTTTTTTTTTAGTTATATAGCGTAATACATAAGAACCAAAACTGTTTATCTCATGGAATAAAAACTTGGCACACAAAAATCCGAAAATAGTAATTCGTTAACGAGGACTCAACTTTGTAAATGTTGAATTCAATGGAAAGTGAAATTTTAATTAAAAAATTGACTATTAATAAAGAACACCAATGCGTTGTTATAAAAGAAAACAAAACAAAGACGTAAAAAGTTCTTGTTAGAACGTTTGACATTATTTAATCCTGGCTAAATTGAATTTGTCAGGGATTTGTTCCCGGATCCAAGGGTATCCCTGTGTCCAACAAGCTCCAAACACTAGTTAAGGCGGCTGAAGATAGCGAGGAACCCGTGGTCAGTGAACGCCGCGACACTTAAACCAGCAACAGTAAAAGTTTAAACAAAAACATTGCAGCAATTATCTTATCTTATCTTATATGTTACAGACGCTCCTTCTGTACAGAAGATTATTGCGTCCTACGTATTTCTATGGTTTGTGTTTAGTCCTGTATTCTTACTAGAGTTTTAAAAGGTTTCTTCAGGCAACCCATTCCACGCCCGAATACCGGACGGAAAGAAAGAAAACTTGTATGTGTTTGTTCTTGCATATGGAATAAGAAAGGTGTTTTTGTCTTTATGTCTATTTGAGGGTTGTATTAGGTTATCTTTGTGTTGTATTTCTAAATTAGAATTAATTGCCTTATGTAAAATTACTAATTTACTCTTGGTTCTTCTATTCTCTAGTGTTTCAAGGTTTAATGATTTAACTAATGGTGTTACTCTTGTCAGTTTTGAATATTCTCCAGTAATGAATCTGGCAGCTCTTTTTTTTTTATTTGTTCTAACTTATCAATATTTTCTTTGGTGGATGGGTCTGCATAGAAAGAGCGTCTGCATAGGTAAGACAGCATGTACATTATGAAGGTAATGATTTCAATGAAGCACACAATTATTTGAAGAGGCTAATCACAAAGAAACTCATAGAGTACTTAAAAGATTATTTGATATTTGGTAAAATTGAAGACCTCATACTTTTAATCGAACATTCCAATAAAAAAAATGAGAGCAAATATTTGGTAATTGAAGTAAATAAGTATCCAATTTTTTTATTTTTTTAAATTTTTTTTATTTTTTTTTTTTGAAAAACAGTTCAGAAGAAAATTGCATTCTTCGTGAGTTTAAATTACTGTAGAAATTCTTGTGAAGTTTTAGCAGCTACATATAATATGGAAATTTATGGTTTTCTAACACCAACCAATCTAACAGATTTTGAAATTTTGTCTAAAAATTCGAGTATTCAAAATATCTCACCAGACATTGTCAAGAAATGAATATTTTACCTCAGTGTAAAAAAATATTTTTTTAATTAAAAAAATTAATTAATTCAAGAACAGTTCGTTTGTTCCAGTTTATTAAGATATTTAAGCTAGAAGTGATCCTGTATAAATTATGATTGCTAATTCGAACATTGCTTATCACTGTGAGTAGGCCTGTCAAAGTGTACCCGGGAACCGGGTACCTGTTAGCATCTGATTACACGGGTACCCGTGAAAATGTAACTTCAATGTCTATATAAACGGAAGCCAAACTTCGACTCCCATTCGGCGCTTTTTTTTTTTTTTTAAATAATTTTTCAAATGAAAATTATTGAAATAAATCGAGTAAAGTACATCTAAGGAGAAATATCTATCAACGGGAAATGTATTTTGATACATCTTTTTCTCTCAACGTGAAACAGAAATCGCAAACACAAAAAAGGTTTTGGTGCTTTAAAAGAATCATATAGATAAGGAAATAAGGAAAATAAAAGTCCTCTGCCAAATATAATTATGTTAAAGATAAAAGCGGCTGTTTTTTTAGTAAAAAGAATCCCTTCTGTGACAGTAACTTCGCTTTGAAATACGTCGTTTGAGACTAGCTAATGTTGTTTATCTACAACCCCCTCTCCTCCCTTCATTCATATAACCCACATCCCTTGCATTCGCTTGTGCTTCTTGTGTGAATTAACACGTGTTGACCTAAAAAAAACCTGATGTACAAGGTTGTCAGTATTTAAAGTTAATAAATTAATCAGTTACTAACAATTTCAAATGGGTAAGTCGTCGGCCATGGGGCGAGACTGCATAGAGATGAATGAGGCCGTGCTTGGTTTTGTTAATAAAAGCATCCCTGCTTTAACATTAAAGTTACTTTGAAATACGGTGGCATAGGATTTACGATTGTAGACGTTGTTTATCTACCCCCTCTCCTCCCCCATTCAATTGTTTTGCGTGTTCGTTACCACGTGTGCCTCCATTTAAAAAAAAAAATAATACACCGAATTTTGTAATTTTTTAAAGAGGTAGACCCCACAGCCCAGTGGCGGATTTAGCTATAGGGCAGGGGGCAGCTCGCCCCCTCCCGCGCTCCTGTTTGGTCTAGAATGGCGCCCCCTAAAGACGCCCTCGATGAACACTAAAAATTAACGATGTTACAAGTTCCGATTGTAAAATATTTTGATAAGCGTTATTCGCAGGGTTTTGATCGTGATAATAACGTCCAATGTTATCCTCACGGTAACCTGTGCGGATAATGCCGCAAGAATAACCATGCACTCACAAGCCGTATGGATATCACTTGACGTTCTCCTCACTAACAAAACCGTGCGGATAATCACTCTGAAATATTTTATCAACCGGAAATGTGTCAGGAAGTTCTGTACAGTGAAGAATTTAAAATGTAACTATACTTCCAGTTTGGATTTATGGTTTGTTGTGTTTCTTTGTAAATTAAAATAAGCGTTAAGTTAAAGCCATGGCCGAGTCAGCAGGCGATCTCGGTAATAAACGAAAATCATTTGAAAAATTAAGCGGGGTATCTAGGCGAAAATTGGCGAAGGAAGCCAGTCTCAAGGCAGATGCAAGCAAATGTATGAAACTAACATCTTTTATGACTAAACTACCTGCAGTTCAATTATTGAAGTACCTGTTGAAAATATGCAAGTATCTGGTCATTCTCGTGA
The DNA here is from genome assembly GCA_002072015.1 of Radix auricularia. Lineage (NCBI taxonomy): Eukaryota > Metazoa > Mollusca > Gastropoda > Lymnaeidae > Radix > Radix auricularia. The sequence continues at coordinate 455,267 of MUZC01004645.1, read as the reverse complement.
TCAGCAGCCTGCTACACATTTATGTACAGAATTTAGTGAAACTGAAAAACCCCCTTGTGATTGGCAACAAAAAACTTCTGATTTTGAATTTAAATCAGTAGTAAAAGAGCAATTTTTTTGCAGATATTACCCAAGAACCACTTCTTCCTCAATCAGACTTTCCTGCAGATATTACCCAAGGACCACTTCTTCCTCAATCAGACTTTCCTACAGATATTACCCAAGGACCACTTCTTCCTCAATTAGACTTTCCTGCAGATATTACCAAAGAACCACTTCTTCCTCAATCAGACTTTCCTGCAGATATTTCCCAAGAATCACTTCTTCCTCAATCAGACTTTCCTGCAGATATTTCCCAAGAACCACTTCTTCCTCAATCAGACTTTCCTGCAGATATTACCCAAGAACCAGTTCTTCCTCAATCAGACTTTCCTGCAGATCCGGGACTTTACACTAATACACGTTTATCTACAAGACTGATAAGAAAATTGTGTGAAATCGGCCCGCGTCAACCAGGTGTTAATAAACAATTTCAATTTCCGACAGATCAACTGGGACGAAAGTTTCAAATTTCTTGGTACACAAAGAGTTTTGGAAAGGGAAGTATTAAGTAAGAAAGAAGTTGGCTTGTCTATTCACCAACAAATCAAAAGATGTACTGCCACGCTTGTCGGTTATTCGCTGATTCCAAATCTGAGAATTATAGCAAGGAATGGTCTGATCCAAAATCAGGAGTTTTTAATTGGAAAAAAGGTATGGAAAAGATTGTTAAACACGAAACTTCTTATCGTATAAATATCGTATTTCAAATGATAAAACTGTAATATTTGGATTGATCAGTCAGGAGCGTCGCCAGGTGGAAAAGAATAGAGAAGTATTGAAGCGTATGATAGACGTGGTATTGTTTTTAGCAAAACAAGGTTTGCCATTCAGAGGACACAGAGAAAATTCTTGCTTTAGTGTTGGTACTAGTAGAAATACTGGTAATTTTTGTGAATTTTTACCTTTATTAGCCAAATATGACTCCACTTTAAACAGTCATATGAAGTTTGAAAAGAAAAATGAACTTTATTTAAGTCATGATGTGCAAAATGATTTAATTCAATCACTTGCATCTGAATTATCGGCAACGTTTGATAATGAAGTTAAGTCTGCACAATTCTTTTCTTTAATTATTGATTCCACCATTGATATATCTAAAATTGATCAGATGTCAGTTTCTTTACGTTCAGTTTTAAAATCAGGACACGTTGTGGAAAGATTTATAGGCCTTTATTCTTTGGAAAACAGCAATGCTGCCGCATTTGCTGAGAAGATTTTAACGGAACTACAAAAGCGAAACATTGATATCACACTCAATCGAGGACAGGCATACGATGGCGTATCTGTGATGTCTGGAATTAAGAGTGGCCTTCAAACTCAGATTAAAAAACTTTCACCCAATGCCACCTATGTTCATTGTTGTGCCCATGCCTTGAATTTGGTTACCATCGAAGCAATGTCTGTAAACAGTGATGTACAGTTGTTTTTCTGCACAGCTGAAAAGTTGTATGCATTCCTTATCATATCTTATATGTTACAGACGCTCCTTCTGTACAGAAGATTATTGCGTCCTACGTATTTCTATGGTTTGTGTTTAGTCCTGCATTCTAACTAGAGTTTTAAAAGATGACATCTAGTTTACCAAGTCTACATACTCTTAAAGAACATCATAAATGTCAATATGAATCAACAGTAGATACTCTGAAACGACTTTCTGATACAAGATGGGCAAGCCAGTTGATGCAGTTGTTGGATCATTCTCTGCTATTCTAGCCACACTAGAAGATATAAATTTAGGGGAATCAACAGAATATAAAGGAAGTGTCAGAGCAGAAGCTATGGGACTATCTGTTTTACTTACAAAATATTCTGTCGTTTTTCTGGTGCTATTTGTGCAAAGGCTTTTGAATAATATTTTCGTATTATCAAACTACTTGCAACGAAAGGACATTGACATTGCATTTGCTAAACAGTTAATCGATGTTGCAAGAAATAATTTTGTTGAAATGAGAAGCGATGAAGCCTTTGAAAATATGAATCTAGAAGTCAAATCATTTATAAATGAAAATTGTTCTAACCTAGATGTTGAAACACAATTTAAAGAAAAGCGAATTCCAAAAAAGAAAAGTATGGCAGGCGAACTTAGCAGAGATGAGAGGGCTGATGATCCAACTACACGATTTAAATGTGAAACGTACTTCACAATCTTGGATACTCTTGTAACACAAATAGATGATCGATTCCATGACTTTATGAGGACAGTTACTTATTTCTACTGTATTGATCCATCACAAATGTCGGAAGAAAATAAAGATTCTTTTCAAAGTTTAAGCGAAATTTACAAACATGACATTAACCGTGAAGAAGCGATCATAGAATATGATACCTTCAAAGATTTGTATGCAATAATATGTCCATCATTATCTAGTGATTTGCAACTGAAAGAGGTTCTGCCATTCTTGATTAAAAAACAAATGGCATCAGGTCTTCCTAATTTGTCAATACTTTATAAAATTTACTTGACAATTCCTGGTAGCAGTGCTGCAGCTGAAAGGAGTTTCAGTAGATTGAAAATCATCAAAAATTATTTGCCCTCCACAATGACAAATGACCGTCTGTCTGGATTAGCATGAATTTCAAAAAACGTTGACTTTGAATCAACAATAAATCGTTTTGCTTCCAAAAAAATCACGTAGAAAGCAATTTATATAGGGCTCTATCCTATCTTATCTTATCTATTACGGAAGCTCCTTCTTTACAGAGAAGACTCTAATGCTTAACCATGGTTTGTTTTTAATTTCTACAATCTTATTATAGTTTTAAATGTTTATTTTGAAACTTAAAATCATTATTTATGTTAAGTTATTTTATTTTAAATAAAGTGTGATGCTCAAACTTCCAGTGATAAATTATTATTTTAAATTCTGAAGTAAGTGTTTAGTTTATTTATAAGGATAATATTATTGGCACTCTTTGTGTGTGTGTTACTAATCCTGACCAATCAGCTCCACCAAAGTCTCTGTGTTACTAATCCTGACCAATCAGCTCCACCAAAGTCTCTGTGTTACTAATCCTGACCAATCAGCTCCACCAAAGTTATTATTTTTCATTATTTGTAGTAGCATCAAATTACCTGGTCTCATCTGAACTATTTTAGCAGCTAAATTCTCATTCTTTCAGATAGAATACTTTTACAAAAGCTAAAAAAACACTAGCTTTTCATATTTTATTCATAAAAATAAGTTGTTCTCTTTGGAACTAATTTCATAATTTACTGTCATATTTTTATCCTAAAGATGATGTATGCATATCATATGTATTTATTTGCTTAATGATTTCTTTAATTATTTAGGACTTAAATTTTTATTTTTAACATTTTTAAAAAATACATTATATTTTGTTAGCATTTGTGACCTTTAACTCTTCTGGATATAAAGCAATTGTTAGTAGATTGAAAAGATTCATTGCAATTCTTTGTTGTAAACAATAATCATATTAAATAATGTCCTTTAAATGATCAACTCAGCATTTATTATTGAACATTTAGTTATTTGTTTGAATAATGTCAATGCTATTTAAGGCAAGCTGAACAAAATGATGAGTCATCTGGCAGGTAGTACATCAAAATATGGGAGACCTAGAGAAATTTAATCAAATTCTACCTCATTTGTCATACTCTTTAAATTTTTTATTTAGTCCAAATATTATAAACTTATTATGCTGAGTTTTCTATGTTTATATGCGCTAGTATACTCATTGAACACAAAGGATTATGAGAAATTTAGATTTTGTCCCAAATAACAGCTCCCATATGAACTACCATTTTCATGTATCAATTGATTAACTATCTCTATTTAAGACTAGTTGTTTCTTTTTGTCTTGCAAGTTGCTACAGGGCAACTCTGAAAATATATGTAACATAAACAACACACCTGAGGTTTCATTTATGACACTGCAGCAGTCTCTGGAGATGTAACATTATTAAAGTAAATCTCACATTTAAAGTAAGCAGAAATGTTATTTCAATATAAAATATAGGAGTGAATCTCATATCAAATTTTAATGTTCATTGCAGAACCAGCAATTTAGACAAATGAATTTTATTTCAGCACCTAGAAATATTTGCACTAAGGGAATGAATAATAATAAAAAAACTTGCGGCGCCCCCTTGAAATTGTTCTCGCCCCCCCACGCAGACAAACCTAAATCCGCCACTGGCTGTTCGTAACCAGCTGTCATGATGGTGCCGCAAATATGATAAAGATTTCAAAGCTTCTGAAGGTTGACTAGTATCAGCACTGTACAGAACATGCGCTGCACCTTCTGCTTACTACCGACAGCATCAATAGAAATGAAGACGTTCTGCTGATACTCCAAAAGTGCCGAAACATTGTAACTGCACTTCATTTCAAGACAGCAATCATAGAAGACGAGGCAGCATTCACAGAGGATAAATAAATGATCAAGACCCTGAAAGAAGGCATTTCTTCAGTGTGTGAATTGCTTCTTGTAGACTCTCAGTTCAGTGCATCAATAGTGGACGCCTCTGAGAGCAGCACTGACGCCATCGATGACAGTCATACACGAAATCATAAGTCAGTGAAGGCATCATGTCGAATGCGATGGAATTCAACACTGACGATGATTCAGTCTATTCTTGACTTGAAAAGGGAAGTTCCAAATAGTCTCAAGCAGGGGCGGATTAAGACTGCACCAGGCCTCGGGCTGCAATCAAACGGGGGCCCTATCCAGCCAGCGTCCCTTAAAATAAAATGATTGTTAACAGCTAGTATAGGACTGTAACTAAATATTAATTATGAAAAAGAAATAATCACACACGAAGAAATTACTGTTTGAAGTGTTTGCGGTATGTTACAATTAAATGTGAAAGTAAAAATTTATTATTCTCTGCTGTGAATCGAACCCCCAACCGATTGCTACACGCTCCTGTGCTCTCTCCACAAGGCCAGCGGAACTTGTGAATACAGATACTTGAAAAATATAAACTATACTTTATTCTCTAAGTGAGCCAATTAAATCACTTTTTATCGATTATTAACACTATTACTATCAGGCACTGTAGCGAAGTTTGTTACATATAAAGGACCAAATCATAAATACTATGTAGATATATAACAATCTATGTAACTATGTATGATTAATTCATTATCAATAAATTTCAAAGCATTCATTTAAAAAAATATTTGTATCAATCACAGACAAATTTAAATTACAGGTTCGTTACAGGAGTATCCAAAAAACTTTTTTTAAAACTTCATAATGTTAAAATTTAAAAGTATAATTTATATTTTTGCTTTCTGGCCAAGTTGTTAAATAAAAACGTAAAGATTAAATAAAAATTGAAAGTGTTCTATTAAAAATAGTCTTAAACATGCATAAATATTTATTATTTTTTAATTTGGAAGGCCAAAGTCATTTAAATGAATGCGAAAGCATTTAATTCAAAATGCCACTTTTCAGGTTTTTTCTCAAGTTTTTAATGCATGTGGGAATTTTTAGCCCAATTTGGGAATTTTTTTACTCCTGCCAGGGAAATTCTGGCACTTAGACTTCGCAACACTGATTATCAAGTCTGAATCGTGATCACTTGTATAGTTAATATTTATAAATTTATTTAATTTTTTATATTTTCAAGGAGTCGTGCAAACATTTGTACACTTTTATTATAATTATAAAAAGTTTGGGGGCCCTAAACCATGGGGGCCCCTGGCTTTAGCCCGCTCATCCCCCCCCCCCTTAATCCGCCATAGCTCTCAAGCGTATTGGTCGGGTTGATATTTGTCTCCATGAAGATGAAATTTACTTCTTAAGTCAATGCGTTAACTTTCTGAAACCTTTCAAAACTGATCTCTTCAGCTGTTCAATGCCAACCTTATCAACTTTTCCACTAGTGAAAATACAAATCAGAAAGATTAAACTGTCAGTTCTCAAGCAACTTGACCATCGATTTCCTGTCAATGATCACATTAAGCTTCATCAGCTTCTTGATCCAGATTCCAAATCATTGATTCCACGGCCAGAAGTAACCACAATTCTGGAAAATGCTATACAGTCAGCAGTAGCCCGTGGATTCAACATGTCTGAAGTTGATGTATCGCATTCACAGCTGGTCAGTGAATATGTTTCTGAAGAAAGCCGATGTTAGCGGTTGCGAATGGAGCTGATGAATGAGCTGAGAACTGAGCAGTCACCTAACCATTGTACCGATAAGGTATTCTATGTTAATTATTGGCATTGAAAAAGTTTTCATTATATTTTGCTCTCAATAGACCACTTGCAGTAAAATATTTTTAAAAACATACAGTATTTAAATACTAGGCTATTTAAATACTTTTAGTGACATTTAGGATAGGTTTTATTGTAATAATTTTTACTTTTATCTATTTACTATATTTAACTATATATTACACCTACTGTGTACTATAAGGAAATGTTATATAACCTAGCAGTTAGTACTGTTGTGTTTTGATTTTTTGAACATTTATTTCAGTTAGCTGTGGAAATTGCAAACTATTTGACGGCGCTTGTTGTTCAGTTTCATGATGTTCTTGCTTTCTGGCGTAGCTGTGCTGCATCATCATCGTATCCACAACTTACTCAACTGGCTCGTCTTCACCTATCATCATCAGCATCATCTGTACCGGGGGAGTGCATGTTTTCGGTTGCTGGTTTGATAATAAACAGCAAACGATCAAGCCTAACAGCTGATAAACTACATCGCGTTTGTTTTATCCATGACAATTATAAACTCATTTTCTAAGTGCATAACGGGCTAGAGTGACAGAAACTGATTGAGTGGAATGCATTCATAATTCATGCTCAATTTTAATAGTATTAGTATAGAAAATAAAACTGTTTTTTTATTGTTAAAAGTAATAAAACTTTCTAAGTATTGTAAAAGTGTTTTATTGCTGAAGATTTATTTCTTTTTTATTGGCCAGGCTTCAGCATAATTTCAGCTGAATATTTCGTAATCAGACGAAAATCAGCTGCAAATGTCAATTTACGGAGAAATCCGGCTAATTCGGATATCAGCCGAAAAATTATGTCAGCCAGCCGAAATTTTAAAAAAAATTCGGCTGGCAGGTCTAGTAAAAGAGGCCATCCATAAATGACGTTTTGCACCTACGGAAGAGGCGAGCATACATTTGGGACGAAGGGTGTGTGTGCTTTAGAAATGTGACGTCACATCAAAACGTGCAACTTAAAATGAAAGTTCCACTTAAAAACCTCAATGCTTACAATTTATTTATTGACGATTTACATGGATTTACACGTGTATCGATTTTATAGAGTTCAACTTCACATTAAATACAAACTTAAGTAACAATAAAGTTATTTCACAAATGCTCATTTTCAAAAAAGAGGTACGGCTTTTATGGGGGGGGGGGGGNGGGGGTCTCACTTTTGTGACGATGCGTGACGTGGGGGAGGGAGGGGGGTTGAAGAAATGTGACGTCACATCGAAAGGGTAACTTTAAACAAAACCTCCACTGAAATATTTGGTCACTTAAAATGTGCTTGTTATGGTGATCGAAAAGATAGTGGGATTTAAACGGGCACAAAAACAAACATTTTTACGAATTAAAACATTAATAATTAATGTTTTAGCAGGGGATTTAACCTGTGACCTTCGCGAGTTAGGCGAATGTAATAATCACTACACTACGAACTACAATTTGTTTTGTTGTTCTGAAAGAACATAGTAATTGAATTCAATTCAAAGAATTGTCGAATGAAACCTCCCCCGTTGTTTACTACATTTTCTTGCAATCTAATTGGTCGGTGGGGTTAGACAGCTTGCTATTTGGTTCCGGTTTGGTTGGACCATAATGAGAATTATTTAAAATAGAGAGTGTCCTTATTATTATTTTCTAATTAAACTAATTTATAGCAATAACACAGTTTTTTTGTTGACTTTTTGTTGTTGTTTTTTGGGGGGGGAGGGGGTTGGAGCGGCAAAATTTGGTTCTGCCCGGGCGGACATAACCACGCTACGCCGCTGACTGGGGCATCAGCGTTCGGAGGCACAAGCCCTCAAGAAAAATGTGTATATTTTCCGAGTAGACTCGGCAACCAATATTTCACATATAGAGCAGTTAAGCGTTGCTCTTCGATATGTGGTAGATGGAGAGCTCATTGAGCGCTTTTTAACTTTCTGGGAGCTGCTAAATCGCATAGTTGACTATATGGCTAAGCAAGTTTTGCAATAGGCCTACGTACACGAAGTTTGTAATGTTATTTTTGAAATACAAAAGTAAGCCCTACGATAACTCAGCTATGACTGGGCGCTACAATGACATGCAGAAAATTATAGAGGAAATTGAGTTTGTTACAAACATAACCTTTGCTGCCTATTCACTAAATCATGTAGGTATAAGTGCCTTGATCTTGTGTAGAGGCAGTAAGCTTTTTCCATTATCCTGTTGAACTGATTTATACTTTTTTTCTAAAATTCAATCAACAAATGGAGATTATGAAAGGATGCCTTGTGAATAAAACGTTAAAAATTATAGACTAGAAGCGTTTACAAAAAGGCCAGTCACAGAAGAAGCCACCAGAAGAGAAAAAAAAAACATTGCTAAGAAGATGCTTAAGATTTGATACTAGTGGATTTAATTTTTTTAATTTCCACGTTTTGGTGTGATGTCAGACTTTTTAAACTCACACAAATGTGTGACCTCCCTTCCTCCACTAGGCGCGTGACGTCATTTATGGACGGCCACAAGGTCGTGGATATCTTAGCAAAAATTTGTTGAGTTCCAAAAGTAAGACATCAAGATGGTGTTGTCCATTATTTTCTTAATGCTTTAGAAAACGTATTAAGTAATCATTAATTACTTCAGAATACCCACGTCCTAGTTTTTCATAGTGAATTGTCGGTTCTTGATCTCTTTTGTCTAGTGTGCAATCAATAATTATTGGTATTAGAAGTATTAGCTGATTTTACTATTTCTTCAGAACTTGTCCCAGATCATAAATTTGATCAGTTTTTATTCTTTGAAAATGCTTTTGCAAAATTAGATCAAATTTTGCCACCGATTCAATGAGACCCAAACATCTTCCATTGTGCTGATGTGATTTAAGGACTGGACTTCGAAAGGCCATGATGTCCTCAGCAAGATATAAGGCAATGGCCATGAGACGTTGAAATGCATTATGCTTAAGAACCTTTTCATAGCTTATTAACTTTTAACTTTACTAGTCAGTTGTGATTCTCGCTATTAGCCTGTTTTCCAGCTCAAACCATGTCAAGGTAGCTTTTATACGTCCCTTTGATTTCTCATGATCAGACAGTTTTCAAATTTCATTTTTCAGGCACAAATCCCTTCAGAAACAAACCATTCTCTTATTAAATACTTGAAAAGGTCCTTTAATAGCAACTCAAAGCCGAAAAACAACTTTAAAATTTTGAAATGTTTCCTGAATCCATAAATGCTTATTAAAATGCTTTAGAAATTTATTTATTTTTTAAATTGGGATTTATGGCTTTATGGTGGTCATATCTTATTATAATAATACTCCATTTTTTAAATCCTTTATATTAACTTATCCTTTCTAAGCCGTGCGTGCCGAAAAAAACTTTTGGTCGATTTTTAACCCATTTCTTCGTAAGGGGCCGTCCATAAATGACGTCACGCGATTTTTGCCGATTTTTACCCCCCCCTACGTCACGCGTCGTCACAAAATCGTCGACCCCCCCCCC